>JAIRCJ010000264.1:0-24860 GCA_020883675.1 Bruguiera gymnorhiza
ACAAGAATTCTATAAATCATTTCAAATTGCATTGAGGCAAAGGTGACAATTCAAAAAATTGCAAAATTTAAATTCAACAGAGTATTGACAATTCATTTATCCTAACAAATTATAAATTTCCAAAAATTGCAAAAAAGCAATATTTTGATTTTTTAAATTTATTGTTAAGGTCGTTTGATTTGATTGGTGAGAAAAATATAATACGCGAATACGTTAATTGAACAAAAATACAAGTAATGGACTCAATTGCATAAAATGCACTTTAGTGGATGAAAAGTATAATAGCAATCCCACGTGTCATTGTTGTGTTAAGAATATATCCCTAGATGGGAGTGCAGAACCTTCTTTATTACAGTCTGTTACTTTTGTTTTTTCTTAAGTAATTTGCCTGAAAATTATATAAATCTTTTCAAATTGCATTGAGGGAAAGGAGACAATTCAGAAAATTGCAAAATTTAAATTGAATAGAGTATGGACAATTCATTTATCCCTAGTAGATTTTAAAAATCTAAAAATTGGAAAAATGCAGTATTTTGATTTTTAAATTTATTGTTAATGTCATTTTATTTGATTGGTGAGAAAAATATAATATTTGAATATGTTAATTGAACAAAAATACAAGTAATGGACTTAATTGCATAAAATACACTTTAGTGGATGAATATCATAAATAATAGTCCCAAGTTTCAATGTTGTGTTAAGCATATATCCCTAGATGAGAGTGCAGAACCTTCTTATTAGAGTCAATTACTGTTGCTTTTTCGTAAGTAATTTGCCAGAAGATTATATAAATCATTTCAAATTGTGTTGAGGCAAAGTTGACAATTCAAAAAATTGAAAAAATTTAAATTCAACAGAGTATTGATAATTCATTTATCCCTAGCAGATTTTAAAATTCTAAAAATTGTAAAAATGTAATATTTTGATTGTTAAATTTATTGTTAATGTCATTTGATTTGATTGGTGAGAAAAATACAATATTTGAATATGTTAATTGAACAAAAATACAAGTAATGGACTTAATTGCATACAATACACTTAAGTGGATGAAAAGTATAAATAGCAATCCTAAGTTTCAAATTTGTGTTAAGCATATAACCCTATATGAGAGTGCAGAACCTTCTTATTAGAGTCCATTGCTTTTGCTTTTTCTTAAGTAATTTGAATGAAGATTATATAAATCATTTCAAATTACATCGAGGCAAAGGAGAGAATTTAGAAAATTGCAAAATTTAAATTTAATAGAGTATGGACAATTCATTTATCCCTACTAGATTTTAAAATTCTAAAAATTGGAAAAATGCAATATTTTGATTTTTAAATTTATTGTTAATGTCGTTTGATTTGATTGGTGAGATAAATATAATATTTGAATATGTTAAATGAACAAAAATACAAGTAATGGACTCAATTGCATAAAATACACTTTAGTGGATGAATATTATAAATAGCAATCCCAAGTTTCAATATTGTGTTAAGCATATATTCCAAGATGAGAGTGCATAACATTCTTATTACAGTCCATTGCTTTTGCTTTTTCTTAAGTAATTTGTCTGAATATTATATAAATCATTTCAAATTGCATTGGGGCAAAGGAGACAATTTAGAATATTGCAAAATTTAAATTCAAAAGAGTATTGACAATTCATTTATTCCTAGCAAAATTTAAAATTCTAAAAATTGCAAAATTGAAATATTTTGATCTTTGAATTTATTGTTAATATTGTTTGATTTAATTGGTGAGAAAAATATAATATGTGAAAAATATAATATTTCAATATATTAATTGAACAAAAATACAAGTAATGGACTCAATTTCATAAAATACACTTTAGTGGATGAATATTATAAATAGCAATCTTAAGTTTCAAGGTTGTGTGAAGCATATATTCCTAGTTAGGAGTGTAGAACCATCTTATTAGAGTCCATTGCTTTTCCGTTTTGCTAAGTAATTTGTCTGATGACAATAATTTTATAAATCATTTCAAATTGCATTGAGGCAAAGGAGACAATTAAGAAAATTGCAAAATTATAATTCTGCAGATTATTGACAATTTAATTATCCCTAGCAGATTTAAAAATTCTAAAAATTGCAAAAATGCAATATTTTCATTTTTTAATTTGTTGTTAATGTTGTTAGATTTGATTGGTGAAAAAAATACAATATTTTAATAAGTTAATTGAACAAAAATACAAGTAATGGACTCAATTGCATAAAATGCATGTTAGTGGAAGAATATTATAAATAGCAATCCCAAGTTTCAATATTGTGTTAAGCATATATTCCAAGATGAGAGTGCAGAACATTCTTATTACAGTCCATTACTTTTGCTTTTTCTTAACTAATTTTTCTGAATATTATATAAATCATTTCAAATTGCATTGGGGCAAAAGAGACAATTTAGAATATTGCAAAATTTAAATTCAAAAGAGTATTGACAATTCATTTATTCCTAGTAGATTTTAAAATTCTAAAAATTGCAAAATTGAAATATTTTGATTCTTGAATTTATTGTTAATGTTGTTTGATTTAATTGGTGAGAAAAATATAATATGTGAAAAATATAATATTTGAATATGTTAAGTGAACAAAAATACAAGTAATGGACCCAATTGCATAAAATATACTTTAGTGGATGAATATTATAAATAGCAATCCCACGTTTCAAAGTTGTGTTAAGCATATATCCCTAGATGGGAGTGCAGAACCTTCTTGTTACAGTCTATTGCTTTTGCTTTTTCTTAAGTAATTTGCCTGAAAATTATATAAATCATTTCAAATTGCATTGAGGCAAAGGAGACAATTCAGAATATTGCAAAATTTAAATTCAATAGGGCATTGAATATTCATTTATCCCTAGTAGAATTTAAAATTCTTAAAATTTCAAAATTGAAATATTTTGATTTTTAAATTTATTGTTAATGTTGTTTGACTTAATTGGTAAGAAAAATATAATAGGTGAAAAATATAATATTTGAATATGTTAATTGAACAAAAATACAAATAATGGACCCAATTGCATAAAATACAATTTAGTGAATGAATATTATAACTTGCAATCCCAAGATTCAATGTTGTGTTACGCATATATCCCTATATGGAAGATGGGAGTGCAGAACTTTCTTATTACAGTCCATTGCTTTTGCTTTTTCTTAAGTAATTTGCCTGAAGATTATACAAATCATTTGAAATTGTGTTGAGGCAAACGAGACAATTCAAAAAATTGCAAAATTTAAATTTAGTAGAATGTTAACAATTCATTTATCCCTAGCAGATTTTAAACTTCTAAAAATTGCAAAATTGAAATATTTTAATTTTTAAATTTATTGTTAATGCAGTTTGATTTGATTGGTGCAAAAAATATAATATGTGAATACATTAATTGAACAAAAATACAAGTAATGGACTCAATTGCATAAAATACACTTTAGTGGATGAATATTATAAATAGCAATTCCAAGTTTCAATGTTGTGTTAAGCATATATCCTTAGGTGGGAGTGCAGAACCTTCTGATTAAAGTCCATTGCTTTGGCTTTTTCTTAAGTAATTTGCCAGAAGATTATATAATTCATTTCAAATTGCGTCGAGGCAAAGGAGACAATTCCAAAAATTGCAAAAGTTAAATTCAACAGAGTATTGACAATTCATTTATACCTAGCAGATTTTAAAATTCTAAAAAAAGCAAAATTGAAATATTTTGATTTTAAATTTATTGTTAATGTCGTTTGATTTAATTGGTGAGAAAAATATAATATGTGAAAAATATAATATTTGAATATGTTAATTGAACAAAAATACAAGTAATGGACCCAATTGCATAAAATAAACTTTAGTGGATGAATATTATAAGTTACAATCCCAAGATTTAATGTTGTGTTATGCATATATCCCTAGATGGAAGATTTAATTTTGTTTGCCCACAAAATTCATCATATTCATGAGAACCAGCACATCTATACTCCCTTGGAATGGGCAATGCCTTGAATTGCATTCAACAATGAGTCTATGATGATGATTAGCATTTCTTATAAGTATTTGCCGTTCAATTGCTGAATACTGAGACCCTCTCTTCATTTCTTCCTAACAAGGCTCCTCCTTTTGTTGTAATATCTCATTCACACTTAATGATGATGAAAATAGCTTGTTTACTCACAAAAGGCACCATATTCATGAGAGCCAGCACATCTATACTCCATTGGAAGAGGGAATGCCTTGAATTTCATTCAACAATGAGTCTTTGATGATGATTAGCATTTCTTACAAGTCTTTTCTGTTGAATTGCTGAAGACTGAGACCCTCTCTTCATTTCTTCCTGACAAGGCACCTCCTTTCATTGTAATAGCTCATTCACACATAATGATCATGAAAATAGCTTGTTTGCCCGCAAAAGGCACCATATTCATGAGACCCAGCACATCTATACTCCCTTGGAACAGGCAATGCCTTGAATTTCATTCAACAATGAGTCTTTGATGATGATTAACTTTTCCTACAAGTATTTTCTGTTCAAATGCTGAATATTTAGACCCTCTCTTCATTTGCTCCTAACAAGGACCGTTTTTGTTGTAATTTCCCATTCACACTTAATTGTCATGAAAATAGCTTGTTTGCCCACAAAAGGCACCATATTCATGAGAACCAGCACATCTATACTCCCTTGGAACATGCAATGCCTTGAATTTCATTCAATAATGAGTCTTTGATGATGATTAGCATTTCTTACAAGTATTTTCTGTTCAATTGCTGAATACTGAGACTCACTCTTCATTTCTTCCAAACAAGGCACCTCCTTTTGTTGTAATAGCTCATTCACGCTTCATGATCATGAAAATAGCTTGTTTGTCGACAAAAGGCACCATATTCATGAGAACCAGCACATCGATACTCCTTCGGAACAGACAATGCCTTGAATTTCATTCAACAATGAGTCTTTGATGATGATTAGCATTTCTTACAAGTATTTTCCGTCCAATTGCCAAATACTGAGGCCCACTCTTCATTTCTTCCTAACAAGGCACCTCCTTTTGTTGTAATAGCTCATACACACTTAATGATCATGAAAATAGCTTGTTTGCCTGCAAAAGGCACCATATTCATGAGAACCAGCACATCTATTACTCCCTTGGAATGGGCAATGCCTTGAATATCATTCAACAATGAGTCTTTGATGATGATTAACATTTTTTACAAGTATTTTCCGTTCAATTGCTGAATACTGGGACCCACTCTTCATCTCTTCCTAACATGGCACCTCCTTTTGTTGTAATACCTCATTCATGCTTCATGATCATGAAAATAGCTTGTTTGCCGACAAAAGGCACCATATTCACGAGAACCAGCACATCTATACTCCCTTGGAACAGGCAATGCCTTGAATTTCATTCAACAATGAGTCTTTGATGATGATTAGCATTTCTTACAAGTATTTTCTGTTCAAATGCTGAATACTGAGACCCTCTCTTCATTTCTTCCCAACAAGGCACCTCCTTTTGTTGTAATAGCTCATTCACGCTTGATGATCATGAAAATAGCTTGTTTGCCAACAAAAGGCACCATATTCATGAGAACCAGCACATCGATACTCCCTTGGAATGTGCAATGCCTTGAATTTCATTCAACAATGAGTCTTGGATGATGATTAGCATTTCTTAAAAGTATTTTCCATTCAATTGCAGAATACTGAGACCCACTCTTCATTTCTTCCAAACAAGGCACCTCCTTTTGTTGTAATAGCTCCTTCATGCTTCATGATCATGGAAATAGCTTCTTTGCCCACAAAAGGCACCATATTCATGAGACCCAGCACATCTATACTCCCTCGGAACGGGCAAAGCCTTGAATTTCATTCAACAATGAGTCTTTGATGATGATTAGCATTTCTTACAAGTATTTTCCGTTCAATTGCTGAATACTGAGACCCTCTCTTCATTTCTTCCTAAGAAGGCACCTCCTTTTGTTGTAATAGCTCATTCACCCTTAATGATCATGAAAATAGATTGTTTGCCCCCAAAAGGCACCATATTCATGAGAACCAGCACATCTATACTCCCTTGGAACATGCAATGCCTTGAATTTCATTCAACAATGAGTCTTTGATGATGATTAGTATTTCTCAAAAGTATTTTCCATTCAATTGCTGAATACTGAGACCCACTCTTCATTTCTTCCAAACAAGGCACCTCCTTTTGTTGTAATAGCTCATTCACGCTTCATGATCATGGAAATAGCTTGTTTGCCCGCAAAAGGCACCATATTCATGAGACCCAGCACATCTATACTCCCTCAAAACGGGCAAAGCCTTGAATTTCATTCAACAATGAGTCTTTCATGATGATTAGCATTTCTTACAAGTATTTTCCGTTCAATTGCTGAATACTGAGACCCACTCTTCATTTCTTCCTAACAAGGCACCTCTTTTTGTTGTTATAGCTCATTCACGCTTCATGACCATGAAAATAGCTTGTTTGCCCACAAAAGGCACCATATTCATGAGAACCAGCACATCTATACTCGCTTGGAACGGGAAATGCCTTGAATTTCATTCAACAATGAGTCTTTGATGATGATTAGCATTTCTTACAATGATTTTCTCTTCAATTGCTGAATACTGAGACCCACTCTTCATTTCTTCCTAACAAGGCACCTGCTTTTGTTGTAATAGCTCATTCATGCTTCATGATCATGAAAATGGCTTGTTTTCCGATAAAAGGCACCATATTCATGAGAACCGGCACATCTATAATCCCTTGGAATGGGCAATTCCTTAAATTTAATTCAACAATGAGTCTTTGATGATAATTAGCATTTCTTACAAGTATTTTCCATTCAATTGCTTAATACTGAGACCCACTCTTCATTTCTTCTTAACAAGGATCCTCTTTTTGTTGTAATTTCCCCTTCACACTTAATTATCATGAAAATAGCTTGTTTGCGCACAAAAGGCACCATATTCATGAGAACCAGCACATCTATACTCCCTTGGAACAGGCATTGCCTTGAATTTCATTCAACAATGAGTCTTTGATGATGATTAGAATTTCATACAATTATTTTCTGTTGAATTGCTGAATACTGAGACCCTTTCTTCATTTCTTGCCACCAAGGCACCTCCTTTTGTTGTAATAGCTCATTCACACTTCATGATCCTGAAAATAGCATGTTTGCCCATAAAAGGCACCCTATTCATGAGAACCAGCACATCTATACTCCTTTGGAACGGGCAATGCCTTGAATTTCATTCAACAATGAGTCTATGATGATGATTAGCATTTCTTACAAGTATTTTCCGTTCAATTGCTGAATACTGAGACCCTCTCTTCATTTCTTCCTAACAAGGCTCCTCCTTGTGTTGTAACATCTCATTCACACTTAATGATGATGAAAATAGCTTGTTTGCCCACAAAAGGCACCATATTCATGAGAGCCAGCACATCTATACTCCATTGGAAGAGGGAATGCCTTGAATTTCATTCAACAATGAGTCTTTGATGATGATTAGCATTTCTTACAAGTATTTTCCATTGAATTGCTTAATACTGACACCCTCTCTTCATTTCTTCCTAACAAGGATCCTCCTTTTGTTGTAATTTCCCCTTCACACTTAATTATCATGAAAATAGCTTGGTTACGCACAAAAGGGACAATATTCACGAGAACCAGCACATCTATACTCCCTTGGAACAGGCATTTCCTTGAATTTCATTCAACAAAGAGTTTTTGATGATGATTAGCATTTCTCACACGTATTTTCCGTTCAATTGCGAATACTGAGACCCACTCTTCATTTGCTTCCTAACAAGGCACCTTCTTTTGTTGTAATAGCTCATTCACACTTAATGATCATGAAAATAGCTTGTTTGCCCATAAAAGGCGCCATATTCATGAGAACCAGCACATCTATACTCCCTCGGAACCGGCAATGCCTTGAATTTCATTCAACAATGAGTCTTTGGTGATGATTAGCATTTCTTACAAGTATTTTCTGTTCAATTGCGGAATACTGAGACCCACTCTTCATTTCTTCCTAACAAGGCACCTCCTTTTGTTGTAATAGCTCATACACACTTAATGATCATGAAAATAGGTTGTTTGCCCACAAAAGGCACCATATTCATGAGAACCAGCACATCTCTACTCCCTTGGAACGGGTAATGCCTTGAATTTCATTCAACAATGAGACTTTGGTAACGATTAGCATTTCTGACAAGTATTTTCTGTTCAATTGCAGAATACTGAGACCCACTCTCCATTTGCTTCCAAAGAAGGCACCTTTTTTTGTTGTAATAGCTCATTCACACTTAATGATCATGAAAATAGCTTGTTTCCCCATAAAAGGCACCATATTCATGAGAACTAGCACATCTATACTCCCTTGGAACCAGAAATGCCTTGAATTTCATTCAACAATGAGATTTTGATGATGATTAGCATTTCTTAGAAGTATTTTCCGTTCAATTGCTGAATACTGAGACCCACTCTTCATTTCTTCCTAACAAGGCACCTCCTTTTGTTGTAATAGCTCATTCACGCTTCATGATCATGAAAATAGCTTGTTTGCCAAGAAAAGGCTCCATATTCATGAGAACCAGCACATCTATAATCCCTTGGAATGGGCAATTCCTTGAATTTCATTCAACAATGAGTCTTTGATGATGATTAGCATTTCTTACAAGTATTTTCCGTTGAATTGCTTAATACTGACACCCTCTCTTCATTTCTTCCTAACAAGGATCCTCCTTTTGTTGTAATTTCCCCTTCACACTTAATTATCATGAAAATAGCTTGGTTACGCACAAAAGGCACAATATTCACAAGAACCAGCACATCTATACTCCCTTGGAACAGGCATTGCCTTGAATTTCATTCAACAAAGAGTTTTTGATGGTGATTAGCATTTCTCACACGTATTTTCCGTTCAATTGCGAATACTGAGACCCACTCTTCATTTGCTTCCTAACAAGGCACCTTCTTTTGTTGTAATAGCTCATTCACACTTAATGATCATGAAAATAGCTTGTTTGCCCACAAAAGGCGCCATATTCATGAGAACCAACACATCTATACTCCCTTGGAATCGGCAATGCCTTGAATTTCATTCAACAGTGAGACTTTGATGATGATTAGAACATCTTACAATTATTTTCAGTTCAATTGCTGAATACTGAGACCCTCTCTTCATTTCTTGCCACCAAGGCACCTCCTTTTGTTGTAATAGCTCATTCACACTTCATGATCTTGAAAATAGCTTGTTTGCCCATAAAAGGCACCCTATTCATGAGAACCAGCACATCTATACTCCCTTGGAACGGGCAATGGCTCGAATTTCATTCAACAATGAGTCTTTGATGATGATTAGCATTTCTTACAAGTATTTTCCGTTCATTGCTGAATACTGAGACCCACTCTTCATTTCTTCCTAACAAGGCACCTCCTTTTGTTGTAATAGCTCATTCACACTTAATGATTGTGAAAATAGCTTGCTTGCCCACAAAATGCATCATATTCATGAGAACCAGCACATCTATACTCCTTTGGAATGGGCAATGCCTTGAATTGCATTCAACAATGAGTCTATGACGATGATTAGCATTTCTTACAAGTATTTTCCATTCAATTGCTGAATACTGAGACTCTCTCCTCATTTCTTCCTAACAAGGCTCCTCCTTTTGTTGTAATATCTCATTCACACTTAATGATGATGAAAATAGCTTGTTTGCCCACAAAAGGCACCATATTCGTGAGAGCCAGCACATCTATACTCCATTGGAAGAGGGAATGCCTTGAATTTCATTCAACAATGAGTCTTTGATGATGATTAGCATTTCTTACAAGTGTTTTCTGTTGAATTGCTGAAGACTGAGACCCTCTCTTCATTTGTTCCTGACATGGCACCTCCTTTTATTGTAATAGCTCATTCACACATAATGATCATGAAAATATCTTGTTTGCCCCCAAAAGGCACCATATTCACGAGACCCAGCTCATCTCTACTCCCTTGGAACAGGCAATGCCTTGAATTTCATTCAACAATGAGTCTTTGATGATGATTAGCATTTCTTACAAGTATTTTCTGTTGAATTGCTGAAGACTGAGACCCTCTCTTCATTTCTTCTTGGCAAGGCACCTCCTATTATTGTAATAGCTCATTCACACATAATGATC
Organism: Bruguiera gymnorhiza; assembly: GCA_020883675.1. NCBI lineage: Eukaryota > Viridiplantae > Streptophyta > Magnoliopsida > Malpighiales > Rhizophoraceae > Bruguiera > Bruguiera gymnorhiza. The sequence continues at coordinate 10,164 of JAIRCJ010000264.1, forward strand.
ATGAAAATAGCTTGTTTGCCTGCAAAAGGCACCATATTCATGAGACCCAACACATCTATACTCCTTTGGAACAGGCAATGCCGTGAGTTTCATTCAACAATGAGTCTTTAATGATGATTAGCATTTCTTACAAGTATTTTCCATTGAATTGCTGAATACTAAGACCCTCTCTTCATTTCTTCCTAACAAGGCACCTCCTTTTGTTGTAATAGCTCATACACACTTAATGAACATGAAAATAGCTTGTTTGCCGACAAAAGGCACCATATTCATGAGAACTAGCTGATATGAACTCCGATTATTTGTAAACGGAACCCAACACCAATGTTGGTATAGGATCGTTCTAACAAAGGTTATGGGATTTTGGAGTTCTGACCCAATGATTATAAACAACCAAGAACCAAAACTATAAGATTCAGACGCCACTCCCAACAACAAAAACGTTGAAGAAGATAAGTCTGTTGAACCAACACACTCAAGTATGAAAGTTCTGAATTAGTTCTCAAAGAACCAGAGAAAATAGCTCATACATTCATCATATATGCCGTCCTCCCCTCTAACCACCCTTTTTATATTGTAGCCCCCCCTAAACCCTAGCTAAGAAGATGGGCTTATTAAGGAAATTCGTCCAATCTGCCAGCCACCCTTGTTATATGCTAATAAGATGGGCTAATTAAGGAAATTCGTCCAATCTGCCAGCCACCCCTTTTTATATGCTGATAAGATGGGCTTATTAATGAAATTGGTCCAACCCACTAACTAATAATAATAACCCATGAAAATAACCCATTTAAATGCCCAAATATGGGCTCCCAAATCCAACTTCCTTCCCAAGGTCATGGTTCTCAAATTCCTCCATAGATGACACATTTGCAAGCCTTGGTGAAGCCTCCATCATCCTTAACTCGTACCTAGCAACTTCCTGATGGTAAATTTCGCACCATAAGTTGTTGAGAGCTTCCTTTATTTTCTTTGACCTTGCCCTTGTCATTGGTCCTCCAAGGTTTTGCAAAGCATCAACTCCCTTGTTGATTTGAATTGGTACAATATGGCTTCCATCATTCCCGCTCTCCTCAAAATGATTTGTCCTCAAATCAGCACCCCCCAATGTTTTCCAAAAATTGCTCAAAAATTCTGCATCATGGTTTGACACAATACTCTTCGGCACTGCACATGGACTCATGCTCTCCCTTACATGTCCCTTCTTTATCAACTCATCAACTTGCCTCTGAAGCTCCTTTGTCTCCTCAGGATTACTTCTATATGCTGGCTTATTGGGAATGGGAGCTCCAGGAATAAGATCAATGTGATCTTCAATCCCTCTCCTTGGTGGCAAACCATCTAGGATCTCCTCGGGGAATACATCATTATAATCCTTCAACAAAGATGAAATAGCACTAGGCAAAGATGAATCAAGGTTAGTGTTAGAGAAATAAGAATCCTTGTAAAGGATCAGGATCATTTGTTGCCTAGCTTGGAAGGCAACCCTAACATCTGCTACTTTTGCAAACACACTCATTTGTTTTCTTTCATCTTCACTCTTGTGAACTTGACCATTCTTGTACTTAGCACTCTCAAATGCATTGATCTTCTTTTTCTCTCCCTCACTTTCTTTTCTCTCGACTCTCTCTCTCCTCCTCTTGTGCTTACTTTCATAAAGTCTCACTTGGTCTTCATACACCTGTTTTGGAGTCAATGGAACAAGTGTAAATGATTTTCCATCCATGGTGAAAGAATAGCGGTTCTTGTAACCATCATGCAAAACTTTTCTATCAAATTGCCAAGGATGGCCCAATAATAAATGCCCAGCCTGCATAGGTACAACATCACAAAACAGCTCATCCTTATATCTACCAATGGAAAATGGAACCATAACTTGTTTAGTCACCTTCACCACTCCACTGTCATTCAACCATTGCAAATTATATGGTCTAGGATGTTTGGTTTTAGGCAAGTTCAATTTTTCCATCAACTCTGTACTTGCTACATTAGTGCAACTACCGCCATCGATGATCAAGCAACAGAGTCTATCTTGAACTAAACATCGAGTATGGAAAATATTTTCCCGCTGCATCTCAACATCATCCTCCTCCTTAACCTGCACACTAAGGGCTCTCCTTGCTATTAAAAGCCATCCACCATGCTCTGGATACTCTATCCCTTCATCAACATCACTAGCATCCTCTAGTGGTGGCATTTGGTCTTCATCACTAGCATCACTGTCAGACAAATAGTCACCATTCTCCTTAAGGTATATGGTTCTCTTGTTAGGACATTGTGAAGCCACATGACCCCTACCCAGACATCTAAAGCATTTGATGTCTCTAGTTTTTCCTTGGGTGCCCTCAAGTTGTTCTTCAAATTTGCCCCTTTCCAAGCTGCCCCCACTAGTCTTGGGTCTATGTGAATTGGTTTTAAGCTTAGAAGTCATCTTCTCTTCCTTCTTCCCCCAGTTTGATTTCCAAACAGATGAACCTAAGTTCTGATTATATCTAGAAGTGCTCCTTCCCTTAAGTTGCCTCTCAACTTTCATGGCAATGTGTACCATGTCTTCAAGCTCTACATAGTGTTGCAGTTCTACCACATCAGCTATGCTTCTATTCAACCCTTGGAGGAACCTAGCCATGGTTGCCTCCCTATCCTCCATTACATTTGCCCTAACCATAGCAATTTCCATCTCCTTATGGTACTCTTCCACACTTTTGGAACCTTGCGTAAGGCTCTGCAACTTGTTATACAAGTCCCTATAATAAGAGCTGGGAACAAATCTCCTTCTCATCACAGTCTTTAACTCATTCCAAGTTTCTACGGTTCTCTCAAAATTTCTTCTCCTGGTGGTAACTTGCTGGTCCCACCATACGACAGCATAATCAGTGAACTCTGCCACAGCTAACTTCACTTTCTTCTCCTCAGAGAAGTTGTGGCACTCATATATTAATTCTACCCTTCGTTCCCAATCCAAATAGACATCAAGGTTAGCTTTCCCTTGGAAAGAAGGTATTTTCATTTTAATACTACTAAGATTTTTGTCTACTCCTTCCTCCACTCTATTTCTGTTATCCCAACCTTCATTGTACCTATCATGAACATTTCCATTGCCTCTTACTCCTCTACCATTCCTACTACCACGTCCTCCTCTAAAACCACCTCTGAAGTTTCTACTAGCATTATCACCATCATCACAATAATCATCACCATCTTCACCAAAGTCATGTTCAAATTGCTCCTTCGTGACCCTCCCAGCTGGCCTCTTAGGATTGACACTCGATTCCCCTTCTATTTTATCCATCCTGTCTCAAACTTCCCAAAACATTTGATCAATCCTATCAAACTTCTGCTCTAAGGATTTCATAAGCAATTTGAAATCTAGAACAACTACTTCCTCCTCTCCATGTGGGAAACTGCTTTCTTTAGCATTGGACATTGTGTATACCAGATTGTTAGTAAAGAAAGAATATACCTCACAAAACTCACTCCCTGGCGTGTTTGCTCTCCACTCAACTATAGTAGTCCTCAACTCTCGTGTTTCACACAATGAATTGCAAGACTCTAAGAGCTCTTTCAATGGTTCCAAGCAAACTAAATTCAAAACAAACAAAACTTGAATATATCAACCCTAGACCTAACTCTTCAGAGAAGTGACATAACCAAAAAGATGGGCAATAAGGCAAACTGAATGACAAGGAATTCAATGGTATGAGCAGTGCAATCGGACAACAATTAGTTATCGAATATAATTGAGTAAATGACCAATTGAGCAATGAACCCATTTTTTTTTTTTTTATTTTGGGTTTACAATTGGGTACTTCTGTAAAAGAAACAAATATCAGAAAAGAAACCCATGAAATACACGATTTTGTTTTTGTTTTTGTTTTCTTTCTTGTGTTTTTTTTGTTTCTCTTTTTGATTATTCAATCAACAATGAATAATACACGAAAGAGATGATAACAAAAGGATAACTAACCTGAGTTAGAGCCAAGGCTCTGATACCAAATGATATGAACTCCGATTATTTGTAAACGGAACCCAACACCAATGTTGGTATAGGATCGTTCTAACAAAGGTTATGGGATTTTGGAATTCTAACCCAATGATTATAAACAACCAAGAACCAGAACTATAAGATTCAGACGCCACTCCCAACAACAAAAACGTTAAAGAAGATAAGTCTGTTGAACCAACACACTCAAGTATGAAAGTTCTGAATTAGTTCTCAAAGAACCAGAGAAAATAGCTCATACATTCATCATATATGCCGTCCTCCCCTCTAACCACCCTTTTTATATTGTAGCCCCCCCCTAAACCCTAGCTAAGAAGATGGGCTTATTAAGGAAATTCGTCCAATCTGCCAGCCACCCTTGTTATATGCTAATAAGATGGGCTAATTAAGGAAATTCGTCCAATCTGCCAGCCACCCCTTTTTATATGCTGATAAGATGGGCTTATTAATGAAATTGGTCCAACCCACTAAATAATAATAATAACCCATGAAAATAACCCATTTAAATGCCCAAATATGGGCTCCCAAATCCAACTTCCTTCCCAAGGTCATGGTTCTCAAATTCCTCCATAGATGACACATTCGCAAGCCTTGGTGAAGCCTCCATCATCCCTAACTCGTACCTAGCAACTTCCTGATGGTAAATTTCGCACCACAAGTTGTTGAGAGCTTCCTTTATTTTCTTTGACCTTGCCCTTGTCATTGGTCCTCCAAGGTTTTGCAAAGCATCAACTCCCTTGTTGATTTGAGCTGGTACAATATGGCTTCCATCACTAGCACATTTATACTCCCTTGGAACGGGCAGTGCCTTGAATTTCATTCAACAATGAGTCTTTGATGATGATTAGCATTTCTTACAAGTATTTTCTGTTCAATTGCTGAATACTAAGACCCACTCTTCATTTCCTCCAAACATGGCACCTCCTTTTGTTGTAATAGCTCATTCATGCTTCATGATCATGAAAATAGCTTGTTTGCGCGCAAAAGGCACGATATTCATGAGACCCAGCACATCTATACTCCCTCAGAACGGGCAATGCCTTGAATTTGATTCAACAATGAGACTTTGATGATGATTAGAATTTCTTACAATCATTTTCTGTTCAATTGCTGAATACTGAGACCCTCTCTTCATTTCTTGCCACCAAGGCACCTCCTTTTGTTGTAATAGCTCATTCACACTTCATGATCCTGAAAATAGCTTGTTTGCCCATAAAAGGCACCCTATTCATGAGAACCAGCACATCTATACTCGCTTGGAACGGGCAATGCCTTGAATTTCATTCAACAATAAGTCTTTGATGATGATTAGCATTTCTTACAAGTATTTTCCATTCAATTGCAGAATACTGAGACCCTCTCTCCATTTCTTCCTAACAAGGCTCCTCCATTTGTTGTAATATCTGATATACACTTAATTATCATGAAAATAGCTTGTTTGCCCACAATAGGCACCATATTCATCAGAACCAGCACATCTATACCCCCTTGGAAGGGGGAATGTGATGAATTTCATTCAACAATGAGTCTTTGGTGATGATTGGCATTTCTTACAAGTATTTTCCGTTCAATTGCTGAATACTTATACCCTCTCTTCATTTCTTTTGAACAAGGCACCTCCTTTTGTTGTAATAGCTCATTCACGCTTCATGATCATGAAAATAGCTTATTCGCTGACAAAAGGCACCATATTCATGAGAACCAGCACATCTATACTCCCTTGGAACGGGTAATGCCTTGAATTTCATTCAACAATGAGTTTTTGATGATGATTAACATTTCTTACAAGTATTTTCCGTTCAATTGCTGAATACTGAGACCCTCTGTTCATTTCTTCCTAACAAGGCTCCTCCATTTGTTGTAATATCTCATTTGCACTTAATTACCATGAAAATAGCTTGTTTGCCCACAAAAGGCACCATATTCATGAGAACCAGCACATCTATACTCTCTTGGAACGGGCAATGCCTTGAATTTCATTCAACAATGAGACTTTGATGATGATTAGCATTTCTTACAATTATTTTTGATTCAATTGCTGAACACATTGACCCTCTCTTCATTTCTTCCAAACAAGGCACCTCCTTCTGGTATAATAGCTCATTCACACTTAATTATCATGAAAATAGCTTATTTGCCCACAAAAGGCACCATATTCACAAGAACCACCACATCTATACTCCCATGGAAGGGGTAATGCCTTGAATTTCATTCAACAATGAGTCTTGGATGATGATTAGGATTTCTTACAAGTATTTTCAGTTCAATTGCTTAATACTGATACCCTCCCTCCATTTCTTCCTAACAAGGCAGCTCCTTTTGTTCTAAAAGCTCATTCACAATTAATGATCATGAAAATATCTTGTTAGCCCACAAAAGGCACCATATTCATTGGAACTAGCACATCTATACTCGCTTGAAACAGTGAATGCCATGAACTTCATTCAACAATGATACTTTGATGTTGATTAGCATTTCTTACAAGTATTTTCCATTCAATTGCTGAATACTGGGACCCTCCCTTCATTTCTTCCTAACAAGGCTCCTCCTTTTGTTGTAATGACTCATTCACATTTAAAGATCTTGAAAACAGTTTGTATGACCACATCATACACTATATTCACTACATCAACCACATATATACAACCTTGGGACTAGGAATATGTAGAATGGAATTAAACAAAGAGTCTTTGATGATATCTAGCATTTCTCACAAGTATTTGATGCTTAATTACTCAAAAATGAGACCATCTCTTCATTTCTTCCGAACAAGGCTCCACATTTCATTGTAATGACTCATTCACATTTAAAGATCTTGAAAACAGCTTGTAAGACCACATCATTCACTAAATTCATTGCAACAACCTCATCTATACTCTCTTGGGACTACGAATATGTTGAATTGCATTAAACAAAGAGTCTTTGATGATTTCTAGCATTTCTCACAAGTATTTGATACTTAATTACTCAAAAATGAGACCGTCTCTTCATTTCTTCCTAACAAGGCTCCAGTTTTCGTTATAATGACTCATTCACACTTAAAGATCTTTAAAACAGCTTGTATGACCACATCATTCACTATATTCACTGCAACAACCTCATTATGCTCTCTTGGGACTAGGAGTATGTTGAATTGCATTAAACAAGGAGTTTTTGATGATTTATAGCATTTCTCACAAGCATTTGATGCTTAATTACTCAAAAATGAGACCGTCTTTTCATTTCTTCCTAGCAAGGCCATAATTTTCATTGTAATGACTCATTCACACTTAAAGATCTTGAAAACAGCTTGTATGACTGCATCATTCACTATATTCACTGCAAGAACCATATATATACACCCTTGGGAGTAGGAATCTGTTGCATTGCATTAAACAAAGAGTCTTTGATAATTTCTAGCATTTCTCACAAGTATTTGATGCTTAATTACTCAAAAATGAGACCGTCTCTTCATTTCTTCCTAACAAGGCTCCACTTTTCGTTGTAATGACTCCTTCACACTTAAAGATCTTGAAAACAGCTTGTATGATTGCATCATTCACTATATTCACTGCAACAACCACATATATACACCCTTGGGACTAGGAATCTGTTGAATTGCATTAAACAAAGAGTCTTTGATGATTTCTAGCATTTCTCACAAGTATTTGATGCTTAATCTCTCAAAAAAGAGGCCGTCTCTTCATTTCTGCCTAACAAGGGTCCACATTTCGTTGTAATGACTCATTCACACTTAAAGATCTTGAAAACAGCTTGTATGACCTCATCATTCACTATATTCATTGCAAGAACCACATCTATACACCTTTGGGACTAGGAATATGTTGAATTCATTGCGACAACCACTTTCCATGGGTTATTATTATTATTTAGTGGGTTGGACGAATTTCCTTAATAAGCCCATCTTATTAGCATATAAAAAGGGGTGGCTGGCAGATTGGACGAATTTCCTTAATAAGCCCATCTTATTAGCATATAAAGAGGGTGGCTGGCAGATTGGACGAATTTCCTTAATATGCCTATCTTATTAGCTAGGGTTTAGGGTTGTTAGCATATTAAAAGGGTGGTTAGAGGGGAGGACGACATATGATGAATGTATGAGCTATTTTCTCTAGTTCTTTGAGAACTAATTATGAACTTTCATACTCGGGTATGTTGGTTCAACAGATTTATCTTCTTCAACGTTTTTGTTGTTGGGAGTGGCGTCTGAATCTTTAAGTTCTGGTTCTTGGTTGTTTATAATCATTGGGTCATAACTCCAAAATCCCTTAAATTTTGTTAGAACAATCCTATACCAACATTGGTGTTGGGTTCCGTTTACAAATAATCGGAGTTCATATCATTTGGTATCAAAGCCATATTTCTGACTCAGGTTAGTTATACTTTTGTTATCGCCTCTTTCGTGTATCCTTCATTGTTGGTTGAATAACCAAAGTAGAAAAAAAAAAGAAAAAAAAATCGTGTATTTCTTTGGTTGCCTTTCTACTATTTGTTCCTTTTATACAAATACCCATTTGTTAACCAAAAATAATAAAAAAAAAATGGTTTCGTTGGTCAATTGGTCATTTACTCAATTATATTCGATAATTGATTGTTGTCTGATTGCACTGCTCATATCATTATATTCCTTGTCATTCTGTTTGCTTTATTGCCCATCTTCTTGATTGTGTCACTTCTCTGAAGAGGTAGGTCTAGGATTGATATAGTCAAGTTTTGTTTGTTCTGAATTTAGTTTGCTTGTAACTATTGAAAAAGCTCTTAGAGTCTTGCAATTCATTATGTAAAACACGAGAATTGAGGACTACTATAGTTGAGTGGAGAGCAAACATGCAAGGGAGTGAGTTTCGTGAGGTATATTCTTTATTTACTAACAATCTTGCCATACAATGTCTAATGCTAAAGAAGGTAGTTTCTCACATGGAAAGGAGGAAGTAGTTGTTCCAGATTTCAAATTGTTGATGAAATCCTTAGAGCAGAAATTTGATAGGATTGACCAAATGTTTTGGGAAGTTCGAGACAGGATGGATAAAATAGATGGGGAATTGAGTGTCAATCTTAAGAGGCCAGCTGGAAGGGTCATGAAGGAGAAATTTGAACATGACTTTGGTGAAGATGGTGATGGTTATTATGATGATGGTGATAATGCTAGTAGAAACTTCATAGGTGGCTTTAGAGGAGGACTTGGTAATTGGAATGGTAGGGGAGTCAGAGGTAATGGAAATGTTTATGATAAGCACAATGGAGGTTGGGATAACAGAAATAGAGTGGAGGAAGGAGTATACAAAAATCTTAGTAGTATTAAAATGAAAATACCTTCTTTCTAAGGGAAAGTTGACCCTGATGTCTATTTGGATTGGGAATGAAGGGTAGAATTAATATATGAGTGCCACAACTTCTCTGAGGAGAAGAAAGTGAAGTTAGCTGTGGCAGAGTTCACTGATTATACTGTCATATGGTGGGACCAGTAAGTTACCACCAGGAGAAGAAATTTTGAGAGAACTATAGAAACTTGGAATGAGTTGAAGACTGTGATGAAAATGAGATTTGTTTCCAGCTCTTATTATAAGGATTTGTATAACAAGTTGCAAAGCCTTACTCCAAGAGTGTGGAAGAGTACCATAAGGAGATGGAAATTGCTATGGTTAGGGCAAATGTAATGGAGGATAGGGAGGCAACCATGGCTAGGTTCCTCCAAGGGTTGAATAGAAGCATAACTAATGTGGTAAAACTGCAACACTATGTAGAGCTTGAAGATATAGTGCATATTGCCATGAAAGTTGAGAGGCAACTTAAGGGAAGGAGCACTTCTAGATATAATCAGAACTTAGGTTCATCTATTTGGAAGTCAAACTGGGGGAAGAAGGAAGAGAAGATGACTTCTAAGCTTAAAACCAATTCACACAGACCCCAGACTAGTGGGGGCAGCCTGGAAAGGGGCAAATTTGAAGAAAAACTTGAGGGCACCCAAGGAAGAACTAGAGACATCAAATGCTTTAGATGTCTGGGTAGGGGTTATGTGGCTTCACAATGTCCTAACAAGAGAACCATATACCTTAAGAAGAATGGTGACTATTTGTCTGGGAGTGATGCTAGTGATGAAGACCAAATGCCACCACTAAAGGATGCTAGTGATGTTGATGAAGGGCTAGAGTATCTAGAGCATGGTGGAAGGCTTTTAGTAGCAAGGAGAGCCCTTAGTGTGCAGGTTAAGGAAGAGGATGATGTTGAGATGTAGCGGAAAAATATTTTCCATACTCAATGTTTAGTTCAAGATAGACTTTATTACTTGATCATCGATGGCGGTAGTTGCACTAATGTAGCAAGTACAGAGTTGGTGGAAAAACTGAATTTGCCTACAACCAAACATCCTAGACCATATAATTTGCAATGGTTGAATGACAGTGGAGTGGTGAAAGTGACTAAACAAGTTGTGGTTCCATTTTCCATTGGCAGATATAAGGACGAGCTCTTTTGTGATGTTGTACCTATGCAGGCCAGGCATTTGTTATGGGGCCGTCCTTGGCAATTTGATAGAAAAGTTTTGCATGATGGTTACAAAAACTATTATTCTTTCACCATGGATGGAAAATCATTTACATTTGTTCCATTGACTCCAAAATAGGTGTATGAAGACCAAGTGAGACTTTATGAAAGTGAGTAGAAGAGGAGGAGTGAAAAGAAAAGAGAGAGTCGAGAGAAAAGAAAGTGAGGGAGAGAAAAAAAAGGTAAATGCATGTGAGAGTACTAAGTACAAAGGGGGTCAGGTTCACAAGAGTGAAGATGAAAGAAAACAAGTGAGTGTGTTTGCAAAAGGAGCAGATGTTAGGGTTGCCTTCCAAGCGAGGCAACAAATAATCTTGATCCTTTACAAGGATTCTTATTTCTCTAACATTGACCTTGATTCATCTTTGCCTAGTGCTATTTCATCTTTGTTGCAGGATTATAATGATGTATTCCTTGAGGAGATCCCAAATGGTTTACCACCAAGGAGAGAGATTGAACACCACATTGATCTTATTCCTAGGGCTCCCATTCCCAATAAACCAGCATATAAAGTAATCCTGAGGAGACAAAGGAGCTTCAGAGGCAAGTTGATGAGTTGATGAATAAGGGACATGTAAGGGAGAGCATGAGCCCATGTACAGTGCCAGTGTTGCTTATGCCAAAGAAAGATGGGTCTTGGAGGATGTGTGTTGATTGTAGAGCTATCAACAAAATAACAGTTAAGTATCGACATCCTATACCTAGGCTTGATGATATGTTAGATGAATTACATGGTGCGTGTTACTTCTCTAAAATTGACCTTAAGAGTGGGTATCATCAAATTAGGATAAGGGAAGGAGACGAATGGAAAACTACATTCATGACCAAGCATGGTTTGTATGAATGGTTAGTTATGCCTTTTGGTTTGACTAATGCACCTAGTACTTTTATGAGATTAATGAATCATGTTTTGAGACCTTTCTTAGGAAAGTTTGTTGTGGCTTATTTTGATGACATATTAGTATACAGTAGGAATTTAGAAGAGCATGTTGAACATTTGCATTAAGTGCTTGATGTTTTGAGGAAAGAGAAATTGTATGCCAACGTGAAGAAATGGGATTTTTGCAAGGATCATGTTATTTTCTTGGGTTATGTTGTGTCTGCTCATGGCATAAAGGTTGATAAAGAGAAGATTAAGGCAATTCAAGAATGGCCTACACCTAAGAGTGTGAGTGATGTGAGGAGTTTCCATGGTTTGGCTAGCTTTTATAGGAGGTTTATTAAGGATTTTAGTACCATAGCTGCACCATTGAGTGAGGTGATTAAAAAGAGTGTGGGTTTCAAGTGGAGTAAGGAACAACAAGATGCCTTTGATTTGCTTAAGACTAAGTTGTGTAATGCACCACTTCTTGCTTTGCTTGATTTTTCTAAGATCTTTGAAATTGAATGTGATGCATCAGGCATTGGGATTGAGGGAGTTCTCATGCAAGAGAAATGACCTATTGCATTCTTTAATGAGAAGTTGAGTGGGGCAACATTGAATTATCCAACTTATGATAAAGAAATGTATGCACTTGTTAGGACTTTAGAAACGTGGCAGCATTACCTTTGGCCCAAGGAGTTTGTAATTCATACTGATCGTGAGTCTTTAAAATATTTAAAGGGGCAAGGTAAGTTGAACAGGAGACATGTGAAATGGGTTGAATTTATTGAAACTTTTCCTTATGTAATTCAATACAAATTAGGTAAGGAAAATGTTGTTGTTGACGCATTGTCACGTAGGTACACATTGATTAGCACTTTAAGCGTTAAGTTGTTGGGGTTTGAGCACATTATTGATTTGTATGCTAATGATGCTGACTTTAGTAATGTATATGCTACATGTGAGAAAGTTGCCTTCGGTAAGTTCTATAGACATGAGGGGTATTTGTTTAGAGTAAATAAGCTTTGTATTCCTCAAGGGTCTATGAGAGCATTACTTATGAGGGAGCTCATAGGGGTGGTTTAATGGGACACTTTGGCATTCAAAAGACTTTTGATGTTTTAAATGAACATTTCTTTTGGCCACATATGAAAGGGATGTTGAAAGAGTCTGTGCCAAGTGTATTACCTGTAGACAAGCTAAGTCTCGAGTTTTGCCCCATGGTAAGTATATGCCCTTAGAAATTCCTTGTGAACCTTGGACCAACATCTCTATGGATTTTATTCTTGGGTTACCTAGGTCCAAGAAGGGCCGAGATTGTATTCTTGCTGTAGTTGACAGGTTTTTGAAGATGGTGCATTTCATTGCTTGCACCAAAACAGATGATGCCACACACATTGCAGACTTATTTTTTAGAGAGATTGTTCGCCTACGTGGAGTGCCGAAGAGTATTGTGTTAGATCGTGATGCAAAATTTTTGAGCCATTTTTGGAAAACATTGTGGGGTAAGCTTGGAACAAAGTTGTTGTTTTCTACAACTTGCCATCCACCAACTGATGGATCAGACTGAGGTAGTAATCGAACTCTTGGTACATTGTTGCATGCTGTTATTGGTAAGAACTCTAGAACCTAGGAAGAATGTTTGCCTTTTATGGAGTTTGCCTATAATCGTGTTGTTCATAGTACCACAGGTTATTCTCCTTTTGAGCTTGTTTATGGTTTTAATCCCTTATCTCCTTTGATTTAGTACCATTGCCTATACAGGACAAGGTTAATTTAGATGGGGAAAAGAAGGCTGAAGTGGTTAGGCAACTTCATGAGAAAGCTAGGCTTAACATTGAGAGAAAAACCAAACAATATGAAACACAAGCCAACAAAGGTCATAGACATATCACCTTTGAACCTGGTGATTGGGTTTGGGTACATTTGCTGAAGGATAGATTTCCCAAGCAAAGGAAATCAAAGTTGCAACCAAGGGGAGATGGTCCTTTCCAAGTGGTGGCAAGAGTCAATGATAATGCACATAAACTTGACTTGCCAGGGTGAGTATAATGTGAGTGCAACATTTAATATTTCTGACCTTTCTCCATTTCTCTACGAGTTAAGGATGATGAGGCTTCACCAAGGCTTGCAAATGTGTCACCTGTGGAGGAATTTGAGAACATATGACCTTGGCGAAGGAAGTTGGATTTTGGGAGCCCATGTTTGGACATTTAATTGGGTTATTTTCATGGGTTATTTATTATTATTTTGTGGGTCTGGATGAATTTCCTTACTAAGCCCATCTTATTAGCATAGACAAAGGGGTGGCTGGCAGATTGGACAAATTTCCTTAATAAGCCCAATCTTATTGGCATATAAAGAGGGTGGCTGGCAAATTGGACGAATTTTCCTTAATAAGCCCATCTTATTAGCTAGGGTTTAGGGGGGTTAAGCTTATAAAAAGGGTGGTTAGAGGGGAGGATGGCATATGATGAATGTATGAGCTATTTTCTTTGGTTCTTTGAGAGAACTAAAAAACTTTCATACTTAAGGGTGTTGGTTCAACAGACTTATCTTCTTCAACGTTTTTGTGTTCTGAGAGTGGTGTTTGAATCTTTAAGTTCTGGTTCTTGGTTGTTTATAATCATTGGGTCAGAACTCCAAAATCCCATAACCTTTGTTAGAACGATCCTATACCAACATTGGTGTTGGGTTCCGTTTACAAATAATCGGAGTTCATATCACTGTGATGATTTCTAGCATTTCTCACAAGTATTTGATGCTTAATTACTCAAAAATGAGACCATCTCTCCATTTCTTCCTAACAAGGCTCCACATTTCGCTGTAATGACTCATTAACACTTAAAGTTCTTGAAAACAGCTTGTATGACCACATCATTTACTATATTCACTGCAACAAACCTCATATATACTCACTTCGGACTAGGAATATGTTGAATTCCATAAAACAAAGACTTTTTGATGATTTATAGCATTTATCACAAACATTTGATGCTTAATTACTCAAAAATGAGACGTCTCTTCATTTCTTCCTAACAATGCTCCACTTTTCGTTGTAATCACTCATTCTCACTTAAAGATCTTGAAAACAGCTTGTATGATCGCATCATTCACTATATTCACTGCAAAACCACATATATATACACCCCTGGGACTAGGAATCTGTTGATGATTTGCTTTTAATAAATAGATCTTTGATGATTTCTAGCAATTCCCACAAGTATTATGATGCTTAATTACTCAAAAATGAGACCGTCTCTTCATTTCTACCTAACAAGGCTCCACTTTT
>JAIRCJ010000264.1:25483-112773 GCA_020883675.1 Bruguiera gymnorhiza
ATTTGATGCTTAATTACTCAAAAATGAGAACATCTCTTGATTTCTTCCAAACAAGGCTCCACTTTTCGATGTAATGACTCATTAACAGTTAATGATCTTGGAAACAGCTTGTTTGACCACATCATTCACTAAATTCAGTGCAACAACTTCCTCTATACTCTCTTGGGACTAAGAATATGTAGAATTGCATGAAACAAAGAGTCTTTGATGATTTATAGTATTTCTCACAAGCATTTGATGCTTAATTACTCAAAAATGAGAACGTCTCTTTATTTCTTCCTAACAAGACTCCACTTTTTGTTGTAATGACTCATTAACACTTAATGATCTTGAAAACAGCTTGTTTGACCACATCATTCACTAAATTCAGTGCAACAACCTCATCTATACTCTCTTGGAACTAAGAATATGTAGCATTGCATTAAACAAAGAGTCTCTGATGATTTATAGTATTTCTCACAAGCATTTGATGCTTAATTACACAAAAATGAGAACATCTCTTCATTTCTTCCTAACAAGGCTCCACTTTTCATTGTAATGACTCATTAACACCTAATGATCTTGAAAACAGCTTGCTTGACCACATCTTTCACTAAATTCAGTGCAACAACCACATCTATACTCTCTTGGGACTAAGAATATGTAGAATTGCATTAAACAACGTGTCTTTGATGATTTCAAGCCTTTCTCACAAGTATTTGATGCTTAATTACTCCAAAATGAGACTGTCTCTTCATTTCCTCCTAGCAAGGCTCCATTTTTCATTGTAATGACTCATTCACACTTAAAGATCTTGAAAACAGCTTGTATGACCTCATCATTGACTATATTCACTGCAACAACTACAGATATACACACTTGGGAGTAGGAATCTGTTGAATTGCATTAAACAAAGAGTCTTTGATGATTTCTAGCATTTCTCACAAGCATTTGATGCTTAATTACTCAAAAAAGTGACTGTCTCTTCATTTCTTACTAACAAGGCTCCACATATCATTGTAATGACTCATTCACCCATAAAAACTTGAAAACAGCTTGTATGACCCCATCATTCACTAAATTCATTGCAACAACCCCATCTATTCTCTCTTCGGAGTAGGAATATGTTAAATAGCATTAAACAAAGAGTCTTTGATGATTTCTCACGTTTCTCACAAGTATTTGATACTTAATTACTCAAAAATGAGACCATCTCTTCATTTCTTGCTAACAAGGCTAAACTTTCGTTGTAATGACTCCTCCACACTTAAACATCTTGAAAACAACATGTATGACCGCATCATTCACTATATTCCTGGCAACAACCACATATATACACCCTTGGGAGTAGGAATCTGCTGAATTGCATTAAACAAAGAGTCTTTGATGATTTCTAGCATTTCTCACAAGTATTTGATGCTTAATTACTCAAAAAAGAGAGCGTCTCTTCATTTCTTACTAACAAGGCTCCATATATCGTTGTAATGACTCATTCACATATAATGATCTTGAAAACAGCTTGTATGACCCCATCATTCACTAAATTCATTGCAACAACATCATCTATACTCTCTTTGGACTAGGAATATGTTGAATTGCAATAAACACCAAGTCTTTGATGACTTCTCGCATTTCTCACAAGTATTTGATACTTAATTACTCAAAATGAGTCCGTCTCTTCATTTCTTCCCACCAAGCTTCCACTTTTCGTTGTAATGACTCCTTGACACTTAAAGATCTTGAAACAGCTTGTATGACTGCATCATTCACTATATTCACTGCAACAACCATATATATACACCCTTGGGTGTAGGAATCTGTTGAATTGCATTAAATAAGAGTTTTTGATGATTTCTAGCATTTCTCACAAGTATTTGATGATTAGTTACTCAAAAAAGAGACTGTCTCTTCATTTCTTATTAACAAGGCTCAACATATTGTTGTAATGACTCATTCACCAATAAAGATCTTGAAAATAGCTTGTATGACCCCATCATTCACTAAATTCATTGGAATAACCTCATCTATACTCTGTTGGGATAACGAATATGTTGAATTGCATTAAACAAAGAGTATTTGATGATTTATAGTATTTCTCACATGCATTTGATGCTTAATTACTCAAAAATGAGACCGTCTCTTCATTTCTTCCTAGCAAGGCTCCACTTTTTGTTGTAATGACTCATTCACACTTAAAGATCTTGGAAGCAGCTTGTATGACCGCATCATTCACTATATTCACTGCAGCAACCACATATATACACCCTTGGGAGTAGGAATCTGTTGAATTGCATTAAACAAAGAGTCTTTGATGATTTCATGCATTTCCCACAAGTATTTGATACTTAATTACTCAAAAATGAGGCCGTCTCTTCGTTGTAATGACTCATTCATACTTAAAGATCTTGAAAAGATCTTGAAAACAACTTGTATGACTGCATCATTCACAACATTCTCTCCAACAAGCACATATATACACCCTTCGGACTAGGAATTTATTGAATTGCATTAAACAAAGAGTCTTTGATGATTTCTAGCATTTATCACAAGTATTTGATCCTTAATTACTCAAAAATGAGATCGTCTCTTCATTTCTTCCTAACAAGGCTCCACTTTTCGTTGTAATGACTCATTCACACTTAAAGATCTTCAAAATGGCTTGTGTGACCACATCATTCGCTAAATTCATTGCAACAACCTCATCTATAGTCTCTTGGGACTTCGAATTTGATGCATTGCATTAAATAATGAGTGTTTGATGATTTCTAGCATTTCTCACAACCATTTGATGCTTAATTACCCAAAAATGAGATCGTCTCTTCATTTCTTCCTAACAACACTCCACTTTTCATTGTAATGACTCTTTCACACTTAAAGATCTTGAAAACAGCATTTATGACCTCATCAATACCTAAGTTCTCTGCAACAACCTCATCTATACTCTCTTGGGACTAGAAATATGTTGAATTTCATTAAACAAAGAGTATTTCATGATTTATAGCATTTCTCACAAGCATTTAATGCTTAAATACTAGAAAATGAGACCGTCTCTTCATTTCCTCCTAACAAGGCTCCACTTTTAGCTGTAATGACTCATTCACACTTAAAGATCCTGAAAACAGCATGTATGACCCAATCATTCCCTAAATTCACTGCAACAACCTCATCTATACTCTCTTGGGACTAGGAATACATTGAATTGCATTAAACAAGGAGTCTTTAATGATTTATTGCATTTCTCGCAAGTATTTGATGCTTAATTACTCAAAAATGAGACCGTCTCTTCATTTCTTCCTTTCAAGGCTCCACTTTTCGTTGCAATGACTCACGCACACATAAAGATCTTGAAAACAGCATTTATGACCACATCATTCCCCAAGTTCTCTGCAACAACCACATCTATACTCTCTTGGGACTAGGAATATGTTGAATTGCATTAAACAAAGAGTATTTCATGATTTATAGCATTTCTCACAAGCATTTGATGCTTAATGACCCAAAAATGAGACCGTCTCTTCATTTCTTCCTAACAAGGCACCACTTTTCGTTGTAATGACTCATTCACACTCAAAGATCTTGAAAACAGCTTGTATGACCACATCCTTCCCGAAATTCACTGCAACAACATAATCTATACTCTCTTGGGACTTGGAATATGTCAAATCGCCTTAAACATTGAGCCTTTGATGATTTATAGCATTTGTCACAGGTATTTAATACTTAATTACTCAAAAATGAGACCGTCTCTTCATTTCTTCCTAACAAGGCTCCACTTTTCGTTGTAATGACTCATTCACCCTTGAAAATCTCGAAATTAGGTTGTATGACCACATCATTCACTAAATTCATTGCAACAACCTCATCTATACTCTCTTGGGACTAGGAATATGTTGAATTGCATTAAACTAAGAGTCTTTGATGATTTATAGCATTTCTCACCAGCATTTGATGCTTAATTACTCAAAAAAGAGACCGTATCTTTATTTCTTCCTATCAAGGCCCCACTTTTTGTTGTAATGACTCATTCAACCTTAAAGATCTTAAAAACAGGTTGTCTAACCACATCATTCGCTAAATTCATTGCAACAACCTCATCTATACTCTCTTGGGACTTTGAATTTGATGCATTGCATTAAATAATGAGTCTTTGATGATTTCTAGCATTTCTCACAACCATTTGATGCTTAATTACCCAAAAATGAGACCGTCTCTTCATTTCTTCCTAACAACACTTTACTTTTCATTGTAATGACTCTTTCACACTTAAAGATCTTGCAAACAGCATTTATGACCTCATCATTCCCTAAGTTCTCTGCAACAACCTCATCTATACTCTTTTGGGACTAGAAATATGTTGAATTTTGTTAAACAAAGAGTATTTCATGATTTATAGCATTTCTCACAAGCATTTAATGCTTAATTACTAGAAAATGAGACCGTCTCTTCATTTCCTCCTAACAAGGCTCCACTTTTAGTTGTAATGACTCATTCACACTTAAAGATCCTGAAAAGAGCATGTATGACCACATCATTCCCTAAATTCACTGCAACAACCTCATCTATACTCTCTTGGGACTAGGAATACGTTGAATTGCATTAAACAAGGAGTCTTTAATGATTTATTGCATTTCTCACAAGTATTTGATGCTTAATTACTCAAAAATGAGACCGTCTCTTCATTTCTTCCTTTCAAGGCTCCACTTTTCGTTGCAATGACTCATGCACACTTAAAGATCTTCAAAACAGCATTTATGACCACATCATTCCCCAAGTTCTCTACAACAACCTCATCTATACTCTTTTGGGACTAAGAATATGTTGAATTGCATTAAACAAAGAGTATTTCATGATTTATAGCATTTCTCACAAGCATTTGATGCTTAATGACCCAAAAATGAGACCGTCTCTTCATTTCTTCCTAACAAGGCTCCACCTTTCGTTGTAATGACTGATTCACACACAAAGATCTTGAAAACAGCTTGTATGACCACATCCTTCCCTAAATTCACTGCAACAACATAATCTATACTCTCTTGGGACTTGGAATATGTCGAATCGCCTTAAACATTGAGCCTTTGATGATTTATAGCATTTCTCACAGGTATTTAATGCTTAATTACTCAAAAATGAGACCGTCTCTTCATTTCTTCTTAACAAGGCTCTACTTTTGGTTGTAATGACTCATTCACCCTTGAAAATCTCGAAATCAGGTTGTATGACCACATCATTCACTAAATTCACTGCAACAACCTCATTTGTAGTCTCTTGGGACTGGGAATATGTGGAATTGCATTAAACAAAGAGTCTTTGATGATTTACAGCATTTCACACAAGTATTTGATGCTTAATTACTTAAAAACGAGGCTCCACTTTTCGTTGTAATGACTCATTCACACTAAAAAATCTTGAAAAGAGGTTGTATTACCACATCATTCACTAAATTCACTGCAACAACATAATCTATACTCTCTTAGGACTTGGAATATGTGGAATGGCATTAAACATTGAGGCTTTGATGATTTATAACATTTGTCACATGTATTTGATACTTAATTACTCAAAAATGAGACTGTCTCCTCATTTCTGCCTAACAAGTCTCCACTTTTTGTTGTAATGACTCATTCACCCTTGAAGATCTTGAAAACAGGTTGTATGACCACATCATTCACTAAATTCATTGCAACAACCTCATCTATACTCTCTTGGGACTAGGAATATGTTAAATTGCATTAAACAAAGAGTCTTTGATGATTGATAGCATTTCTCACAAGCATTTGATGCTTAATTACTCAAAAATGAGACCATCTCTTCTGTTCATCCTAACAAGGCTCCACTTTTCGTTGTAAAGACTCATTCACAATAAAAGATCTTGAAAATAGCTTGTATGACCACATCATTCATTGAATTCATTGCAACAACCTCATCTACACTCTCTTGGGACTAGGAATAGGTTGAATTGCATTAAACAAAGAATCTTTGATGATTTATACCATTTCTCAGAAGTATTTGATGCTTAATTACCTAAAAATGAGACCGTCTCTTCATTTCTTTCTAACAAGGCTCCACTTTTCGTTGTAATGACTCATTCACACTAAAAGATCTTCAAAATTGCTTGTATGACCACATCATTCACTAAATTCATTGCAACAACCTCATCTATACTCTCTCGAGACTAGGAATACGTTGAATTGCATTAAACAAAGAGTCTTTGATGATTTATAGCCTTTCTCACAAGCATTTGAAGCTTAATTACTCAAAAATGAGACCGTCCCTTCATTTCTTCCTAACAAGACTCCACTTTTCGTTGTAATGACTCGTTCACCCTTAAAGAACTTGAAAACAGGTTGTATGACCAAATCATTCGCTAAATTCATTGCAACAACCTCATCTATACTCTCATGGGACTAGGAATACGTTGAATTGCATTAAACAAAGAGTCTTTTATGATTTGTAGCATTTCTCACTAGCATTTGATGCTTAATTACTGAAAAATGAGACCGTTTCTTCATTTCTACCTAACAATGCTCCACTTTTCGTTGTAATGACTCATTTAACCTTAAAGATCTTGAAAACAGGTTGTATGACCACGCCATTCGCTAAATTCATTGCAACAACCTCATCTATACTATCTTGGGAGTAGGAATATGTTGAATTGCATTAAACAATGAGTCATTGATGATTTTTAGCATTTCTCACAAGCATTTGATGCTTAATTACCCAAAAATGAGACCGTCTGATCATTTCTTCCTAACAAGGCTCCACTTTTCGTTGTAATCACTCTTTCACCCTGGAAAATCTTGAAAATAGGTTGTATGACCAAATCATTCGCTAAATTCATTGCAACAACCTCATCTATACTCTCATGGGACTAGGAATATGTTGAATTGCATTAAACAAAGAGTCTTTTATGATTTATAGCATTCTCACAAGCATTTGATGCTTAATTACTGAAAAATGAGACCGTTTCTTCATTTCTTCCTGACAAGGCTCCAGTTTTCGTTGTAATGACTCATTCAACCTTAAAGATCTTGAAAACAGGTTGTACGACCACGTCATTTGCTAAATTCATTACAACAACCTCATCTATACTATCTTGGGAGTTGGAATATGTTGAATTGCATTAAATAGTGAGTCCTTGATGATTTCTAGCATTTCTCACCAGCATTTGATGCTTAATTTCCCAAAAATGAGACCGTCTGTTCATTTCTTCCTAACAAGGCTCTACTTTTCGCTGTAATGAGTCATTCACACTAACAGATCTTGAAAACTGTTTGTATGACCACATCATTCACTATATTCATTGCAACAACCTCATCTATACTTTATTGGGACTAGCAATACGTTGAAGTGCATTAAACAAACAGTCCTCAATGATTTATAGCATTTCTTACAAGCATTTGATGCTTAATTACTCAAAAATGAGACCGTCTCTTCATTTCTTCCTAACAAGGCTCCACTTTTCATTGTAATGACTCATTCACCCTTGAAAATCTTGAAAACAGCATGTATAACCACGTCATTCACTAAATTCATTGCAATAACCTCATCTATACTCTCTTGCGACTAAGAATACGTTGAATTGCATTAAACAAAGAGTCTTTGATGATTTATAGCATTTCTCACAAGCATTTGATGCTTAAATACTCAAAAATGAGACTGTCTCATCATTTCTTCCTAACAAGGCTCCACTTTTCGTTGCAATGACTCATGCACACTTAAAGATCTTGAAAACAGCATTTATGACCACATCATTCCCCAAGTTCTCTGCAACAACCTCATCTATACTCTCTTGGGACTAGGAATATGTTGAATTGCATTAAACAAAGAGTATTTCATGATTTATAGCATTTCTCACAAGCATTTGATGCTTAATTACCCAAAAATGAGACCGTCGCTTCATTTCTTCCTAACAAGGCTCCACTTTTCGTTGTAATGACTCATTCACACTCAAAGATCTTGAAAACAGCTTGTATGACAACATCCTTCCCTAAATTCACTGCAACAACATAATCTATACTCTCTTGGGACTTGGAATATGTCGAATCGCCTTAAACATTGAGCCTTTGATGATTTATAGCATTTCTCACAGGTATTTAATGCTTAATTACTCAAAAATGAGACCGTCTCTTCATTTCTTCCTAACAAGGCTCTACTTTTCGTTGTAAGGACTCATTCAACATCAAAGATCTTGAAAATAGGTTATATGACCACATCATTCACTAAATTCACTGGAACAACCTCATCTATACTCTCTTGGGACTAGGAATATGTTGAATTGCATTAAACAAAGTGTCTTTCATGATTTATAGCATTTCTCAGAAGTATTTGATGCTTAATTACTCAAAAATGAGTCCGTCTCTTCATTTTTTCCTAACAAAGCTCCACTTTTCTTAGTAATGACTCATTCAACCTCAAAGATCTTGAAAACTGGTTATATGACCACATCATTCCCTAAATTCATTGCAACAACCTCATCTATACTATCTTGGGACTAGGAATATGTTGAATTGCATTAAACAATGAGTCTTTGATGATTTATAGCATATCTCACAAGCATTCGATGCTTAATTACTCAAAAATGAGACCGTCTCTTCATTTCTTCCTAACAAGGCTCCAGTTTTCGTTGTAATGACTCATTCACCCTTGAAAATCTTGAAAACAAGATTTATGACTACATCAATCACTAAATTCATTGCAACAACCTCATCTATACACTCTTGGGACTAGGAATACGTTGAATTGCATTAAACAAAGAGTCTTTGATGATTTGTAGCATTTCTCACAAGCATTTAATGCTTAATTACTTAAAAATGAGACCGTCTCTTGTTTTCTTCCCAACAAGGTACCACTTTTTGTTGTAATGACTCATTCACACTAAAAGATATTGAAAACAGCTTTTATGACCACATCATTCGCTAAATTCATTGCAACAACCTCATCTATACCCTTTTGGGAGTACAAATATGTCGAATTGCATTAAACATTGAGTTTTTGATGATTTCTGGCATTTCTCACCAGCATTTGATGCTTAATTTCCTAAAAATGAGACCACCTATTCATTTCTTCCTAACAAGGCTCCACTTTTCGTTGTAATGACTCATTCACACTAAAAGATCTTGAAAATTGCTTGTATGAGCACATCATTCGCTAAATTCATTGTAACAACCTGATCTATACTCTCTTGGGACTAGGAATATTTTGAATTGCATTTAACAAAGAGTCTTTTGATGATTGATAGCATTTCTGACAGGCTTTTGA
Source organism: Bruguiera gymnorhiza (assembly GCA_020883675.1). Lineage (NCBI taxonomy): Eukaryota > Viridiplantae > Streptophyta > Magnoliopsida > Malpighiales > Rhizophoraceae > Bruguiera > Bruguiera gymnorhiza. The sequence continues at coordinate 34,721 of JAIRCJ010000264.1, forward strand.
TGCTTAATTAGTCAAAAATGAGACCGTCTCTTCATTTCTTCCTAACAAGGCTCCACTTTTCGTTGTAATGACTCATTCACACAAAACGATCTTGAAAACCGTTTGTATGACCACATCATTCACTAAATTCACTGCAACAATCTCATCTATACTCTCTTGGGACTAGGAATATGTTGAATTGCATTAAACAAAGAGTCTTTGATGATTGATAGCATTTCTCACAAGCTTTTGATGCTTAATTACTCAAAAATGAGACCGCCTCTTCATTTCTTCCTAACAAGGCTCCACTTTTTGTTGTAATGACTCATTCACCCTTGAAAATCTTGAAAACCCATATGACCACATTGTTCAGTAAATTCATTGCAACAACCTCATCTATACTCTCTTGGGGCTAGGAATACGTTGAATTGCATTAAACAAAGAGTCTTTGATGATTGATAGCATATCTCACAAGCATTTGATGCTTAATTATTCAAAACTGAGACCGTCTCTTCATTTCTTCCTAACAAGGCTCCCCTTTTCATTGTAATGACTCATTCAACCTTAAAGATCTTGAAAACATGTTGTATGACCACATCCTTCCTTAAATTCATTGCAATAACCTCATCTATACTCTCACGGGACTAGGAATATGTTGAATTGCATTAAACAATAAGTCTTTGATCATTTCTATCATTTCTCACATGTATTTGATGCTTAATTACTCAAAAATGAGACTGTCTCTTCATTTCTTCCTAACAAGGCTCCATTTTTCGTTGTAAGGGCTCGATCACCCTTAAAGGTCTTGAAAACTGGTTGTATGACCAAATCATTCACTAAATTCATTGCAACAACCTCATCTATACTCTCTTGGGACTACAAATATGTTAAATTGCATTAAACAAAGGGTCCTTGATAATTTATAGCATTTCTCACAAGCATTTGATGCTTAATTACTCAAAAATGAGACCGTTTCTTCATTTCTTCCTAACAAGGCTCCACTTTTCGTTGTAATGACTCATTCACACTTAAAGATCTTGGAAACAACATGTGTGACCACATCATTCACTAAATTCACTGCAACAACCTGAACTATACTGATATGAACTCCAATTATTTGTAAACGGAACCCAACACCAATGTTGGTATAGGATCGTTCTAACAAAGGGTAAGGGATTTTGGAGTTCTGACCCAATGATTATAAACAACCAAGAACCAGAACTATTTGTTTCAGACGCCACTCCCAACAACAAAATGTTGAAGAAGATAAGTCTATTGAACCAACACACTCAAATATGAAAGTTCAGAATTAGTTCTCAAAGAACCAGAGAAAATAGCTCATACATTCATTATATCCGTCCTCCCCTCTAACTACCCTTTTTATATGCTAGCCCCCCCTAAACCCTAGCTAATAAGATGGGCTTATTAAGGAAATTTGTCCAATCTGCTAGCCACCCTTGTTATATGCTAATAAGATGGGCTTATTAAGGAAATTCTTCCAATCTGCCAGCCACCCCTTTTTATATGCTAATAAGATGGGCTTATTAAGGAAATTCGTCCAACCCACTAAATAATAATAATAACCCATGAAAATAACCCATTTAAATGCCCAAACATGGGCTCCCAAATCCAACTTCCTTCCCAAGGTCATGGTTCTTGAATTCCTCCCAGATGACACATTTGCAAGCCTTAGCGAAGCCTCCATCATCCTTAACTCGTACCTAGCAACTTCCTGATAATAAATGTCGCACAACAAATTGTTGAGAGCTTCCTTTATTTTCTTTGACCTTGCCCTTGTCATTGGTCCTCCAAGGTTTTGCAAAGCATCAACTCCCTTATTGATTTGAGTTGGTACAATATGGCTTCCATCATTCCCACTCTCCTCAAAATGATTTGTCCTCAAATCAGCACCCCACAATGTTTTCCAAAAATGACTCAAAAATTTTGCATCACGGTTTGACACAATACTCTTCGGCACTGCACATGGACTCATGCTCTCCCTTACATGTCCCCTCTTTATCAACTCATTAACTTGCCTCTGAAGCTCCTTTGTCTCTTTAGGATTACTTCTATATGCTAGCTGATTGGGAATGTGCACCCCAGGTATAAGGTCAATGTGGTGTTCAATCCCTCTCCTTGGTGGTAAACCATTTGGGATCTCCTCAAGGAATACATCATTATAATCCTGTAATAAAGATGAAATAGCACTAGCCAAAGATGAATCAAGGTTAGTGTTAGAGAAATAAGAATCCTTGTAAAGGATCAAGATTATTTGTTGCCTAGCTTGGAAGGCAACCCTAACATCTGCTACTTTTGCAAACACACTCACTTGTTTTCTTTCATCTTCACTCTTGTGAACTTGACCACTCTTGTACTTAGCACTCTTAAATGCATTTATCTTCTTTTTCTCTCCCTCACTTTCTTTTCTTTCGACTCTCTCTTTCTTTTCGCTCCTCCTCTTTTGCTCACTTCCATAAAGTCTCACTTGGTCTTCATACACCTATTTTGGAGTCAATGGAACAAGTGTAAATGATTTTCCATCAATGGTGAAAGAATAGCAGTTCTTGTAACCATAATGCAAAACTTTTCTATCAAATTGCCAAGGACAGCCGAATAACAAATGCCCGGCCCGCATAGGTACAACATCACAAAAGTGCTCGTCCTTATATCTGCCAATGGAAAATGGAACCACAACTTGTTTAGTCACTTTCACCACTCCACTGTCATTTAACCATTGCAAATTATATGGTCTAGGATGTTTGGTTGTAGGCAAGTTCAATTTTTCCACCAACTCTGTACTTGCTACATTAGTGCAACTACCACCATCGATGATCAAGCAACAAAGTCTATCTTGAACTAAACATCGAGTATGGAAAATATTTTCCTGCTGCATCTCAACAGCATCCTCCTCCTTAACCTGCACACTAAGGGCTCTCCTTGCTACTAAAAGCCGTCCACCATGCTCTGGATACTCTATCCCTTCATCAACATCACTAGCATCCTCTAGTGGTGGCATTTGGTCTTCATCACTAGCATCACTGCCAGACAAAGAGTCACCATTCTCCTTAAGGTATATGGTTCTCTTGTTAGGACATTGTGAAGCCACATGACCCCTACCCAGACATCTAAAGCATTTGATGTTTCTAGTTTTTCCTTGGGTGCCCTCAAGTTTTTCTTCAAATTTGCCCCTTTCCAGGCTGCCCCCATTAGTCTGGGGTCTATGTGAATTGGTTTTAAACTTAGAAGTCATCTTCTCTTCCTTCTTCCCCCAGTTTGACTTCCAAACAGATGAACCTAAGTTCTGATTATATCTAGAAGTGCTCCTTCCCTTAAGTTGCCTCTCAACTTTCATGGCAATGTGTACCATGTCTTCAAGCTCTACATAGTGTTGCAGTTCTACCACATCAGCTATACTTCTATTCAACCCTTAGAGAAACCTAGCCATGGTTGCCTCCCTATCCTCCATTACATTTGCCCTAACCATAGCAATTTCCATCTCTTTATGGTACTTTTCCACACTCTTGGAACCTTGCGTAAGGCTGTGCAACTTGTTATACAAGTCCCTATAATAAGAGCTGGGAACAAATCTCCTTCTTATCACAGTCTTTAACTCATTCCAAGTTTCTATGGTTCTCTCAAAATTTCTTCTCCTGGTGGTAACTTGCTGGTCCCACCATACTACAGCATAATCAGTGAACTCTGCCACAGCTAACTTCACCTTCTTCTCCTTATAGAAGTTGTGGCACTCATATATTAATTTTACCCTTCGTTCCCAATCCAAATAGACATCAGGGTCAGCTTTCCCTTGGAAAGAAGGTATTTTCATTTTAATACTACTAAGATTTTTGTCTACTCCTTCCTCCACTTTATTTCTGTTATCCCAACCTCTATTGTACCTATCATGAACATTTTCATTGCCTCTTACTCCTCTACCATTCCTATTACCATGTCCTCCTCTAAAACCACCTCTGAAGTTTCTACTAGCATTATCACCATCATCACAATAATCATCACCATCTTCACCAAAGTCATGTTCAAATTGCTCCTTCGTGACCCTCCCAGCTGGCCTCTTAGGATTGACACTCGATTCCCCTTCTATTTTATCCATCCTGTCTCAAACTTCCCAAAACATTTCATCAATCCTATCAAACTTCTGCTTTAAGGATTTCATAAGCAATTTGAAATCTGGAACAACTACTTCCTCTTCTCTATGTGGGAAACTGCCTTCTTTAGCATTGGACATTGTGTATACCAGATTGTTGGTAAAGAAAGAATATACCTCACAAAACTCACTCCCTGGCATGTTTGCTCTCCACTCAACTATAGTAGTCCTCAACTCTTGTGTTTCACACAATGAATTGCAAGACTCTAAGAGCTTTTTTAATGGTTCCAAGCAAACTAAATTCAAAACAAACAAAACTTGAACATATCAATCCTAGACCTAACTCTTTAGAGAAGTGACACAGCCAAAAAGATGGGCAATAAAGCAAACAGAATGACAAGGAATTCAATGGTATGAGCAGTGCAATCAAACAACAATTAGTTATCAAATATAATTGAGTAAATGACCAATTGAGCAATGAACCTGTTTTTTTTTTTTTTTTGGGTTTACTAATGGGTACTTCTGTAGAAGAAACAAATATCAGAAAAGAAACCCACGAAATACACGATTTTGTTTTTGTTTTTGTTTTCTTTTTTGTGTTTTTTTGTTTCTCTTTTTGATTATTCAATCAACAATGAACAATACATGAAAGAGATGATAACAAAAGTATAAATAACCTGAGTTAGAGCCAAGGCTCTGATACCAAATGATATGAACTCCGATTATTTGTAAACATAACCCAACACCAATGTTGGTATAGGATCGTTCTAGCAAAGGTTAAGGGATTTTGGAGTTCTGACCCAATGATTATAAACAACCAAGAACCAGAACTATAAGATTCAGACGCCACTCCCAACAACAAAATGTTGAAGAAGATAAGTCTATTGAACCAACACACTCAAGTATGAAAGTTCAAAATTAGTTCTCAAAGAACCAAAGAAAATAGCTCATACATTCATCATATTCGTCCTCCCTTCTAACCATCCTTTTTATGTGCTAGCCCCCCTAAACCCTAGATAATAAGATGGGCTTATTAAGGAAATTCGTCCAATCTACCAGCCACCCTTGTTATATGCTAATAAGATGGGCTTATTAAGGAAATTCGTCCAATCTACCAGCCACCCTTGTTATATGCTAATAAGATGGGCTTATTAAGGAAATTCGTCCAATCTGCCAGCCACCCCTTTTTATATGCTAATAAGATGGGCTTATTAAGGAAATTCGTCCAACCCACTAAATAATAATAATAACTCATGAAAATAACCCATTTAAATGCCCAAACATGGGCTCCTAAATCCAACTTCCTTCCCAAGGTCATGGTTCTTGAATTCCTCCCAGATGACACATTTGCAAGCCTTGGTGAAGCCTCCATCATCCATAACTCGTACCTAGCAACTTCCTGATAGTAAATGTCGCACAACAAGTTGTTGAGAGCTTCCTTCATTTTCTTTGACCTTGCCCTTGTCATTGGTCCTCTAAGGTTTTGCAAAGCATCAACTCCCTTATTGATTTCAGCTGGTACAATATGGCTTCCATCATATACTCTCTTGAGACTAGGAATATGTTGAGTTACATAAAACATTGAGTCTTTGTTGATTTCTAGCATTTCACACAAGTATTTGATGCTTAATTATTCAAAAATGAGACCGTCACTTCATTTCTTCCTAACAAGGCTCCACGTTTCGTTGTAATGACACATTCACCCTCAAAGATCTTGAAAACAGGTTGTATGTCCACATCATTCACTAAATTCATTGCAACAACCTCATGTATACTCTCTTGGGACTACGAATATTTTGAATTGCATTAAACAAAGAGTCTTTGATGATTTATAGCATTTCTCACAAGTGTTTGATGCTTAATCACTCAAAAATGAGACCATCTCTTCATTTCTTCCTAACAAGGCTCCACTTTTTGTTATAATGACTCATTCACACTTAAAGATCTTGAAAACATCATTCACTAAATTCACTGCAACAACCTCATCTATACTCTCTTGGGACTAGGAATATGTTGAATTGCACTGAACAAAGAGTCTTTGACAATTTCTAGCATTTCTCACAAGTATTTGATGCTTAATTAGTCCAAAATGAGACCGTCTCCTCATTTCTTCCTAAGAAGGCTCCACTTTTCGTTGCAATGACTCATTTAACTTTAAAGATCTTGAAAACAGTTTGTATGACCACATCATTCACTAAATTCATTGCAACAACCTCATCTATACTCTCTCGAGACTAGGAATATGTTGAATGGCATTAAACAATGAGTCTTCGATCATTTCTAGCATTTCTCACAAGTATTTGATACTTAATTATGCAAAAATGAGACCCTCTCTAATTTCTTCCTCACAAGGCTCCACTTTTCGTTGTAATGACTCAATCACCCTTAAAGATCTCGAAAACAGGTTGTATGACCTCATCATTCACTAAATTCATTGCAACAACCTCCTCTATACTCTCTTAGGACTAGGAATATGTTGAATTGAATTAAACAAAGAGTCTTTGATGATTTATAGCATTTCTCACACGTATTTGATGCTTAATTACTCAAAAATGTGACCTTGTCTTCATTTTTTCCTAACAAGGCTCCGCTTTTCGTTGTAATGAATCATTCAACCTCAAACATCTTGAAAACAGTTTGTATTACCACATCCTTCACTAAATTCACTGCAACAACCTCATCTATACTCTCTTGGGACTAGGAATATGTTGAATTACATAAAACAATGAGTCTTTGTTGATTTCTAGCATTTCTCACAAGCATTTGATGCTTAATTACTCAAAAATGAGACCGCCCCTTCATTTCTTCCTAACACGGCCCCACTTTTGATTGTAATGACTCAATCACCCTTAATCATCTTCAAAACAGGTTGTATGACCACATCATTCACTAAATTCATTGCAACAACCTCATCTATGCTCTCTTGGGACTAGGAATATGTTTAATGGCATTAAACAAAGAGTCTTTGATGATTTATAGCATTTCTGACGCTGAATTACTCAAAAATGAGACTGTCTCTTCATTTCTTCCTAACAAGGCTCCACTTTTCGTTGTAATGACTCATTCACACTTAAAGATCTTGAAAACAGCATGTATGACCACATCATTCTCTAAATTCGCTGCAACAACCACATCCATACTCTCTTGGGTCTAGGAATATGTTGAATTGCATTAAACAAAGATTCTTTGACGATTTCAAGCATTTCTAACAAGTATTTGATGCTTAATTACTCAAAAATGAGACGGTCTCTTCATTTCCTCCTAACAAGGCTCCACTTTTCGTTGTAATGACTCATTCACACTTAAAGATCTTGAAAACAAGTTGTATGACCACATCATTCACTAAATTCATTGCAACAACCTCATCTATACTCTCTTGGGACTAGGAATATGTTGAATTGCACTAAACAATGAGTCTTTGATAATTTCTAGCATTTCTCACAAGCATTTGATGCTTAATTACTAAAAAATGAGACCGTCCCTTCATTTCCTCCAAACAAGGCTCCACTTTTCGTTGTAATGACTCATTCACACTTAAAGATCTTGAAAACAGCATGTATGACCACATCAATCACTAAATTCATTGTAACAACCTCTTCTATACTCTCTTGGGACTTGGAATATGTTGAATTACATAAAACAATGAGTCTTTGTTGATTTCTAGCATTTCTCACAAGCATTTGATCCTTAATTACTCAAAAATGAGACCGCCTCTTCATTTCTTCTGAACAAGGCCCCACTTTTCCTTGTAATGACTCGATCACCCTTAAAGATCTTGAAAACTGGTTGTATGGCCACATCATTCACTAAACTCATTGCAACAACCTCGTCTATACTCTCTTGGGACTAGGAATATGCTGAATTGCATTCAACAAAGAGTCTTTGATGATTTATAGCATTTGTCACAGGTATTTAATGCTTAATTACTCAAAAATGAGACCGTCTCTTCATTTCTTCCTATGAAGGCTCCACTTTTCGTTGTAATGACTCATTCACACTTAAAGATCTTGAAAACAGCATGTATGACCTCATCATTCACTAAATTCACTGCAACAAGCTCATCTATACTCTCTTGGGTCTATGAATATGTTGAATTGCATTAAACAAAGAGTGTTTGACGATTTCTAGCATTTCTGACGAGTATTTGATACTTAATTACTCAAAAATGTGACCTTATCTTCATTTCATCCTAACAAGGCTCCACTTTTCATTGTAATGACTCATTCAACCTTAAAGATCTTGAAAGCAGTTTGTAGGGGCACATCATTCACTAAATTCACTGCAACAACCTCATCTATACTCTCTCGGGACTAGGAATATGTTGAATTGCATTAAACAATGAGTCGTTGATAATTTATAGCATTTCTCACAAGCATTTAATTCTTAATTACTAAAAAATGATACCGTCTCTTCATTTCCTCCTAACAAGGCTCGACTTTTCGTTGTAATGACTCATTAACACTTAAAGATCTTGAAAACAGCATGTATGAGCACATCATTCACTAAATTCATTGCAACAACCTCGTCTACACTCTCTTGGGACTAGGAATATGTTGAATTACATAAAACAATGAGTCTTTGTTGATTTCTAGCATTTCTCACAAGTATTTGAAGCTTAATTGCTCAAAAATGAGACCATCTCTTCGTTTCCTCCGAACACGGCTCCACTTTTCGTTGTAATGACTCATTCACACTTAAAGATCTTGAAAACAGCATGTATGACCACATCAATCCCTAAATTCATTGCAACAACCTCGTCTATACTCTCTTGGGACTTGGAATATGTTGAATTACATAAAACAATGAGTCTTTGTTGATTTCTAGCATTTCTCACAAGCATTTGATTCTTAATTACTAAAAAATGAGACCGTCTCTTCATTTTTTCCCAACAAGGCCCCACTTTTCATTGTAATGACTCAATCACCCTTAAGGATCTTGAAAACAGGTTGTATGACCACATCATTCACTAAATTCATTGCAACAACCTCATCTATACTCTCTTGGAACTAGGAATATGTTGAATTGCATTAAACAAAGAGTCTTTGATGATTTATAGCATATCTAATGCTTAATTACTCAAAAATGAGACTGTCTCTTCATTTCTTCCTCACAAGGCTCCACTTTTCATTGTAATGACTCATTCACACTTAAAGATCATGAAAACAGCATGTATGACCACATCATTCACTAAATTTGCTGCAACAACCTCATCTATACTCTCTTGGGTCTAGGAATATGTTAAATTGCATTAAACAAAGAGTCTTTGACGATTTCTAGAATTTCTGACAAGTATTTGAAGCTTAATTACTCAAAAATGTGACCTTTTCCTCATTTCTTCCTGACAAGGCTCCACTTTTCGTTGTAATGACTCAATCACCCTTAAAGATCTTGAAAACAGGTTGTATGAGCACACCATTCACTAAATTCATTGCAACAACCGCATCTATACTCTATTGGGACTAGGAATATGTTGAATGACATTAAAAAAGAGTCTTTGATGATTTATAGCCTTTTTTATGTTGAATTACTCAAAAAAGAGACTGTCTCTTCATTTCTTCCTAACAAGGCTCCACTTTTCGTTGTAATGACCCATTCACACTTAAAGATCTTGAAAACGGCACGTATGACCACATCAATCACTAAATTCATTGCAACAACCTCGTCTATACTCTCTTGGGACTAGGAATGTGTTGAATTACATAAAACAATGAGACTTTGTTGATTTCTAGCATTTCTCACAAGCATTTGATGCTTAATTACTCAAAAATGAGACCGTCTCTTCATTTCTCCCTAACAAGGCCCCACTTTTCGTTGTAATGACTCATTAACACTTAAAGATCTTGAAAACAACATGTATGACCACAACATTCACTAAATTCATTGCACAACCTCATCTATGCTCTCTTGGGACTAGGAATATGTTGAATTGCATTAAACAAAGAGTCTTTGATCATTTGTAGCATTTCTGATGCTAAATTACTAAAAAATGAGACCATCTCTTCATTTCTTCCTAACAAGGCTCCACTTTTCGTTGTAATGACTCATTCACACTTAAAGATCTTGAAAACAGCACGTATGACCACATCATTCTCTAAATTCGCTGCAACAACCTCATCTATACTCTCTTGGGTCTAGGAATATGTTGAATTGCATTAAACAAAGAGTCTTTGACGATTTCTAGCATTTCTGAGAAGTATTTGATGCTTAATTACTCAAAATGTGACCTTGTCTACATTTTTTCCTAACAAGGGTCCACTTTTTGTTGTAATGACTCATTCAACCTTAAAGATCTTGAAAACTGTTTGTACGACCACATCATTCACTAAATTCACTGCAACAACCTCATCTATACTCTCTCGGGACTAGGAATTTGTTGAATTGCATAAAACAATGCGTCTTTGGTAATTTCTAGCATTTCTCACAAGCATTTGATGCTTAATTACTCAAAAATGATACCGTATCTTCATTTGCCCCTAACAAGGCTCCACTTTTCGTTGTAATGACTCATTCACACTTAAAGATCTTGAAAACAGCATGTATGACCACATCAATCACTAAATTCATTGCAACGACCTCTTCTATACTCTCTTGGGACTTGGAATATGTTGAATTACATAAAACAATGAGTCTTTGTTGATTTCTAGCATTTCTCACAAGCATTTTGATCCTTAATTACTCAAAAATGAGACCGCCTCTTCATTTCTTCTGAACAAGGCCCCACTTTTCCTTGTAATGACTCGATCACCCTTAAAGATCTTGAAAACTGGTTGTATGGCCACATCATTCACTAAACTCATTGCAACAACCACGTCTATACTCTCTTGGGACTAGGAATATGCTGAATTGCATTCAACAAAGAGTCTTTGATGATTTATAGCATTTGTCACAGGTATTTAATGCTTAATTACTCAAAAATGAGACCGCCTCTTCATTTCTTCCTATCAAGGCTCCACTTTTCGTTGTAATGACTCATTCACACTTAAAGATCTTGAAAACAGCATGTATGACCTCATCATTCACTAAATTCACTGCAACAAGCTCATCTATACTCTCTTGGGTCTATGAATATGTTGAATTGCATTAAACAAAGAGTGTTTGACGATTTCTAGAATTTCTGACGAGTATTTGATACTTAATTACTCAAAAATGTGACCTTATCTTCATTTCATCCTAACAAGGCTCCACTTTTCATTGTAATAACTCATTCAACCTTAAAGATCTTGAAAGCAGTTTGTAGGAGCACATCATTCACTAAATTCACTGCAACAACCTCATCTATACTCTCTCAGGACTAGGAATATGTTGAATTGCTTTAAACAATGACTCTTTGATAATTTCTAGCATTTCTCACAAGTATTTGATGCTTAATTACTCAAAAATGAGACCGTATCTTCATTTCTTGCTAACAAGGCTCCACTTTTCGTTGAAAGGGCTCAATCACCCTTAAAGACCTTGAAAACTGGTTGTATGACCAAATCATTCACTAAATTCATTGCAACAACCTCATCTATACTCTCTTGGGACTACAAATATGTTAAATTGCATTAAACAAAGAGTCTTTGATGATTTATAGCATTTCTCACAAGCACTTGATGCTTAATTAGTCGAAAATGAGACCGTCTCTTTATTTCTTCTTCACAAGGCTCTACTTTTCGTTGTAATGACTCATTCCCTCTCAAACATCCTGAAAACTGGTTGTATGACCAAATCATTCAGTAAATTGATTTCAACAACCTCATCTATACTCTCTTGGGATGAGGAATATGTTGAATTACATTATACAAAGAGTCTTTGACGATTGATAGCATTTCTCACAAGCCTTTGATGCTTAATTACCCAAAATGAGACCGTCTCTTCATTTCTTCCTAACAAGGCTCCACCTTTCGTTGTAATGACACATTCAACCTTAATGATCTTGAAAACAGGTTGTATGACCACATCATTCGCTGAATTCATTGCAGGAACCTCATCTGTACTCTTTTGGGACTCGGAATATGTTGAAATTGCATTAAACAATGAGTCTTTGATGACTTCTAGCATTTCTCACAAGTATTTTGATGCTTAAATACTCAAAAATGACACCGTCTCTTATTTCTTCCTAACAAAGCTCAACTTTTCGTTGTAATGAATAATTCACCCGTAAAGATCTTGAAAACAGGTTGTATGACCACATCATTCACTAAATTGATTGCAACAACCTCATCTATACTCTCTTAGGACTAGGAATATGTTGAATTGCATTAAACAAAGAGTCTTTGATGATTGATAGCATTTCTCACAAGTATTTGATGCTTAATTACTCAAAAATGAGAGTTTCTCTTCATTTCTTCCTAACAAGGCTCCACTTTTCGTTGTAATCACTCATTCAACCTTAAAGATCTTGAAAACAGGTTGTATGACCAAATCATTCACTAAATTCATTGCAACAACCTCATCTATACTCTCTTGGGACTAGGAATATGTTGAATTGCATTAAATAATGAGCCTTTGATGATTGATAGCATTTCTCACAAGCGTTTAATGCTTAATTACCCAAAAAGGAGGCCGTCTCTTCATTTCCTCCTAACAAGGCTCCACTTTTCGTTGTAAGGGCTCATTCGCCGTTAAAGATCTTCAAAACAGGTTGTATGACCACGTCATTCACTAAATTCACTGTAACAACCTCATACATACTCTCTTACGACTAGGAATATCTTGAATTGAATTAAACTATGAGTCTTTGATGATTGATAGCATTTCTCACAAGCGTTTGATGCTTAATTACTCAAAAATGAGGTCGTCTCTTCATTTCTTCCTAACAAGGCTCCACTTTTCATTGTAAGTGCTCGTTTGCCATTAAAGATCCTGAAAACAGGTTGTATGGCCAAATCATTCACTAAATTCATTACAGCAGTCTCATTTATACTCTCTACAGACTACGAAGATGTTGAATCACCTTAAACAAAGAGTCTTTGATGATTGATAGCATTTCTCACAAGCATTTGATGCTTAATTACTCAAAAATGAGACCGTCTCTTATTTCATCCTAATAAGGCTCCACTTTTCGTTGTAATGACTCATTCACCCATAAAGATTTTGAAAATAGGTTGTATGACCAAATCATTCACTAAATTCATTGCACCAACCTCATCTATACTCTATTGGGACTAGGAATATGTTGAATTGCATTAAACAAAGAGTCTTTGATGATTTCTAGCATTTCTCACAAGCATTTGATGCTTAATTACTCAAAAATGAGACAGTCTCTTTATTTCCTCCTAACAAGGCTCCAGTTTTCGTTGTAATCACTCATTCAACCTTAAAGATCTTGAAAACAAGTTGTATGACGCCATCATTCACTAAATTCATTGCAACCACTGCATCTATACTCTCTTGGGACGAGGAATATGTTGAATTTCATTAAACAAAGACTCTTCGATGATTGATAGCATTTCTCACAAGGATTTGATGCTTAATTACTCAGAAATGAGACCGTCACTTCATTTCTTCCTAACAAGGCTCCACTTCTCATTGTAATGACTCATTCACCCTTAATGATCTTGAAAACAGGTTGTGTTACAACATCATTCACTAAATTCATTGCAACCACCTCATCTATACTCTTTTGGGACGAGGAATATGTTGAATTGCATTAAACAAAGACTCTTTGATGATTGATAGCATTTCTCATAAGGATTTCGTGCTTAATTACTCAAAAATGAGACCATCACTTCATTTCTTCCCATCAAGGCTCCACTTTTCGTTGTAATGACTCATTCAATCTTAATGATCTTCAAAACACATTGTATGGCCACATCATTCCTTGAATTCATTGCAACAACCTCATCTATACTCTCTTGGGACTAGGAATATGTTGAATTGCATTAAACAATGAGTCTTTGATGACTTCTAGTATTTCTCACAAGTATTTGTTGCTTAATTACTCAAAAATGAGACCGTCTCTTCATTTCATCCTAACAAGGCTCCACTTTTCGTTGTAAGGGTTCACTCACCCTTAAAAACTGCTTGTATGACCAAATCATTCACTAAATTCATTGCAACAACCTAATCTATACTCTCTTGGGACTACGAATATGTTGAATTGCATTTAAAAAAGAGTCTTTGATGATTTATAGCATTTCTCACAAGCATTTGATGCAAAATTACTCAAAAATGAGACCGTCACTTCATTTTTTCCTAACAAGGCTCCACTTTTCGTTGTAATGACTCATTAACACTAAAAGATCTATAAAACAGCTTGTATGACCACATCATTCACTAAAATTCACTGCAGCAACCTCATCTATAACCTCTTGGGCCTAGGCATATGTTGAATTGCATTAAACAACGAGTCTTTGATGATTTCTAGCATTTCTCACAATCTCTTTATTTCTTCCAAACAAGGCTCCACTTTTCATTGTAATCACTCATTCAACGTTAAAGATCTTGAAACCAGGTTGCATGACCCCATCATTCACTAAATTCATTCCAACCACCTCATCTATACTCTCTTGGGACAAGGAATATGTTGAATGGCATTAAACAAGGAGTCTTTCATGATTGATAGCATTTCTCACAAGCATTTGATGCTTAATTACTGAAAAATGAGACTGTCTCTTCATTTCTTCGTAACAAGGCTCTACTTTTCGTTGTAAAGACTGATTCACCCTTAAAGATTTTGAAAACAGGTTGTATGACCAAATCATTCACTAAATTCATTGCAACAACATCATCTATAATCTCTTGGGACTAGGAATATGTTGAATTGCATTAAACAAAGAGTCTTTGATGACTTCTAATATTTCTCACAAGTATTTGATGCTTAAGTACTCAAAAATGAGACCGTCTCTTCATTTCTTCCTAACAAGGCTCCACTTTTCGTTGTAAGGGCTCATTCGCCATTATGGATCTTGAAAACAGGTTGTATGACCACATCATTCACTAAATTCACTGCAACAACCCCATCTATACTCTTTTGGGACTAGGAATATGTTGAATTGCATTAAAGAAAGAGTCTTTGATGATTTCTAGCATTTCTCACAAGCGTTTGATGCTTAATTACTCAAAAATGAGACAGTCTTTTTATTTCTTCCTAACAAGGCTCCACTTTTCGTTGTAATCACTCATTCAACCTTAAAGATCTTGAAAACAAGTTGTATTATGCCATCATTCACTAAATTCATTGCAACCACCGCATCTATACTCTCTTGGGACGAGGAACATGTTGAATTTCATTAAACAAAGACTCTTCGATGATTGATAGCATTTCTCAAAAGGATTTGATGCTTAATTACTCAAAAATGAGACCGTCACTTCATTTCTTCCTAACAAGACTCCACTTTTTGTTGTAATGACTCATTCACCCTTAAAGATCTTGAAAACAGGTTATGTTACAACATCATTCACTAGATTCATTGCAACCACCTCATCTATACTCTTTTGGGACGAGGAATATGTTGAATTGCATTAAACAAAGACTCTTTGATGATTGATAGCATTTCTATCATGGATTTGATGCTTAATTACTAAAAAATGAGACCATCACTTCATTTCTTCCCAACAAGGCTCCACTTTTCGTTGTAATGACTCATTCAACCTTAATGATCTTGACAACAGGTTGTATGACCACATCATTCCCTGAATTCATTGCAACAACCTCATCTATACTCTCTTGGGCCTAAAAATATCTTGAATTGCGTTAAACAATGAGTCTTTGATGACCTCTAGTATTTCTCACAAGTATTTGATGCTTAATTACTCAAAAATGAGACCGTCTCTTCATTTTTTCCTAACAAGGCTCCACTTTTCATTATAAGGGCTCATTCGCCATTGAAGATCTTGAAAACAGGTTGTATGACCACATCATTCACTAAATTCACTGCAACAACCTCATCTATACTCTCTTGGGACTAGGAATATGTTGAATTGCTTTAAACAAAGAGTCTTTGATGATTTCTAACATTTCTCACAAGTATTTGATGTTTTATTACCCAAAAATGGGATCGTCTCCTCATTACTTCCTAACAAGGCTCCACTTTTCGTTGTAATGACTCATTCACCCTTAAAGATCTTGAAAACCGGTTGTATGACCAAGTCATTCCCTAAATTCATTGCAACAACCTCATCTATACTCTCTTGGGACTAGGAATATGTTGAATTGCACTAAACAAAGAGTCTTTGATGATTGCTAGCTTTTCTCACAAGCGTTTGATGCTTAATTACACAAAAATAAGCCTGTCTCTTCATTTCCTCCTAACAAGGCTCCACTTTTCATTGTAAGGGCTCATTTGCCATTAAAGATCTTGAAAACAGGTTGTATTACCAAATCATTCACTAAATTCACTGAAACAACCTCATCTATACTCTCTTGGGATGAGGAATATGTTCAGTTGCATTAAACAAAGACTCTTCAATGATTCATACCATTTCTCACAAGGATTTGATGCTTAATTACTCAAAAATGAGACCATCACTTCATTTCTTCCCAACAAGGCTCCACTTTTCGTTGTAATGACTCATTCACCCTTAAAGATCTTGAAAACAGGTTGTGTTACAACATCATTCACTAAATTCATTGCAACCACCTCATCTATACTCTCTTGGGACGAGGAATATGTTGAATTTCATTAAACAAAGACTTTCCAATGATTGATAGCATTTCTCACAAGGATTTGATGCTTAATTACTCAAAAATGAGACCGTCACTTCATTTCTCATCTATACTCTCTGGGGACTAGGAATATGTTGAATTGCATTAAATAAAGAGTCTTTGATGATTTCTAGCATTTCTCACAAGTATTTGATGCTTAATTACTCAAAAATGAGGCCGTCTCTTCATTTCCTCCTAACAAGGCTCCACTTTTCGTTGTAAGGGCCCATTCGCCATTAAAGATCTTGAAAACAGGTTGTATGACCACATCATTCACTAAATTCACTGCAACAACCTCATCTATACCCTCTTGGGACTTGGAATATGTTGAATTGCATTAAACAAAGAGTCTTTGTTGATTTCTAGCATTTCTCACCAATATTTGATGCTTAATTACACACAAATAAGACCGTGTCTTCATTACTTCCTAACAAGGCTCCACTTTTGGTTGTAATCACTCATTGAACCTTAAAGATCGTCAAAACAGGTTGTATGACCAAATCATTCACTAAATTCATTGCAACAACCTCATCTATATTCTCTTGGGACAAGGAATATGTTGAATTGCACTAAGCAAAGAGTCTTTGATGATTTCTAGCATTTCTCACAAGCGTTTGATGCTTACTTACACAAAAATGAGACCGTCTCTTTATTTCCTCCTAACAAGGCTCGACTTTTCGTTGTAATGACTCATTCACACTAAAAGATCTTTAAAACAGCTTGTATGACCAGATCATTCACTAAATTCACTGAAACAACATCATCTATACTCTCTTGCGACTAGGAATATGTTGAATTGCATTAAACAATGTGTCTTTGAAGATTTCTAGCATTTCTCACAAGTATTTGATGCTTAATTACTCAAACATGAGGCCGTCTCTTCATTTCTTCCTAACAAGGCTCCACGTTTCGTTGTAAGGGCTCATTCGCCATTAAAGATCTTGAAAACAGGTTGTATGACCACATCATTCACTAAATTCACCGCAACAACCTCATCTATACTCTCTTGGGACTAGGAATATGTTGAATTGCATTGAACAATGAGTCTTTAATAATTTCTAGCATTTTTCACAAGTATTTGATGCATAATTACTCAAAAAAAATGACCGTCTCTTCATTTCTTCCAAACAAGGCTCCACTTTTCGTTGTAAGCGCTCATTCACCATTAAAGATCTTGAAAACAGGTTGTATGACCAAATCATTCACTAAATTCATGGTGACAGCCTCATCTATACTCTTTAGGGACTACGAATATGTTGAGTTGCGTTAAACAAAGAGTCTTTGATGATAGATAGCATTTCTCACAAGCATTTGATGCTTAATTACTCAAAAATGAGACCGTCTCTTGTTTCTTCCTAACAAGGCTCCACTTTTCGTTGTAATGACTCATTCACCCTTAAAGATCATGACAACAGGTTGTATGACCAAATCATTCACTAAATTCATTGCAACACCCTCATCTATACTCTTTTGGGACTAGTAATATGTTGAATTGCACTAAGCAAAGAGTCTTTGATGATTTCTAGCATTTCTCACAAGCGTTTGATGCTTAATTACACAAAAATGAGACCATCTCTTTATTTCTTCCTAACAAGGCTCGACTTTTCGTTGTAATGACTCATTCACACTAAAAGATCTTCAAAACAGCTTGTATGACTAGATCATTCACTAAATTCACTGAAACAACATCATCTATACTCTCTTGGGACTAGGAATATGTTGAATTGCATTAAACAATGTGTCTTTGACGATTTCTAGCATTTCTCACAAGTATTTGATGCTTAATTACTCAAAAATAAGACCGTCTCTTCATTTCTTCCAAACAAGGCTCCACTTTTAGTTGTAAGCACTCATTCGCCATGAAAGATCTTGAAAACAGGTTGTATGACCAAATCATTCACTAAATTCATTGCGACAGCCTCATCTATACTCTCTAGGGACTACGAATATGTTGAGTCGTGTTAAACAAAGAGTCTTTGATGATTGATAGCATTTCTCACAAGCATTTGATGCTTAATTACTCAAAAATGAGACCGTCTCTTATTTCTTCCTAAAAAGGCTCCACTTTTTGTTGTAATGACTCATTCACCCTTAAAGATCTTGAAAACAGGTTGTATGACCAAATCATTCACTAAATTCATTGCAACAACCTCATCTATACTCTCTTGGGACTAGGAATATGTTTAATTGCATTAAAAAAAGTGTCTGTGATGATTTCTATCATTTCTCACAAGCATTTGATGCTTAATTACTCAAAAATGAGACCGTCTCTTCATTTCTTCCTTACAAGGCTCCACTTTTCGTTGTAATGACTCATTCCCCCTCCAAGATCTTGAAAACAGGTTTTATGATGACATGATTCACTAAATTCACTGCAACAACATCATCTATAGTCTCTTGGGACTAGGAATATGTTGAATTGCATTAAACAATGAGTCTTTGATGATTTCTTGCATTTCTCACCAGCATTTGATGCTTAATTAGTCACAAATGAGACCGCCTCTTATTTCTTCCTAACAAGGCCCCACATTTCATTTTAAGGGCTTATTCACCCTTAAAGATCTTGAAAACAGGTTGTATGACCACATCATTCTCTAAATTCATTGCAACAACCTTATCTATACTCTCTTGGGACGAGTAATATGTTGAATTGCATTAAACAAAGACTCCTTGATGATTGATAGCATTTCTCACAAGCATTTGATGCTTAATAACTCAAAAATGAGGTCATCTCTTATTTCTTCCTAACAAGGCTCCACTTTTCCTTGTAGTGACTCATTCACACTAAAAGATCTTGAAAACAGCTTGTATGACCACATCATTCACTAAATTCATTGCAACAACCTCATCTATACTCTCTTAGGACTAGGAATATTTTGAATTACATTAAACAATGAGTTCTTGATGATTTCTAGCATTTCTCACAAGTATTTGTTGCTTAATTACTCAAAAATGAGACCGTCTCTCCATTTCTTCCTAACAAGGCTCCACTTTTTGTTGTAATGACTCATTCCCCTTAAAGATCTTGAAAACTGGTTGTATGACCACATCATTCACTCAATTCATTGCAACCACCACATCTATACACTCTTGGGATGAAGAATATCTTGGATTGCATTAAACAAAGAGTCTTTGATGATTGTGAGCATTTCTCACAAGGGTTTGATGCTTAATTACTCAAAAATAAGACCGTCTCTTCATTTCTTCCTAACAAGGCTCCACTTTTCGTTGTAAGGGCTCATTCATCATTAAGGATCTTGAAAACAGGTTGTATGACCAAATCATTCACTAAATTCATTGCAACAACCTTATCTATACTCCCTTGGGACTACGAATATGTTGAATGGCATTAAACAAAGTGTTCTTGATGATTGATAGCATTTCTCACAAGTATTTGATGCTTAATTACTCAAAAATGAGACCGTCTCTTCATTTCTTCCTAACAAGGCTCCACTTTTCCTTTTAATGACTCATTCACACTAAAAGATCTTGAAAACAGCTTCTATGACCACATCATTCACTAAATTCACTGCAACAACCTCATCTATACTCTCTTGGGAGTAGGAATATGTTGAATTGCATTAAACAATGAGTCTCTGATGATTTCTAGCATTTCTCACAGGTATTTGATGCTTAATTACTCAAAAATGAGACCGCCTCTTAATTTCTTCCAAACAAGGCCCCACTTTTCGCTGTAATCACTCATTCAACCTTAAAGATCTTGAAAACAGGTTGTATGACCACACCATTCACTAAATTCATTGCATCAACCTCATCTACACTCTCTTGGGACTAGGAATATGTTGAATTGCCTTAACATGGAGTCTTTGATGATTTCAAGAATTTCTCACAAGGATTTGATGCCTAATGACTCAAAAATGAGACTGTCTCTTCGTTTCTTCCAAACAAGGCTCCACTTTTCATTCTAATCACCCATTCAATGTTAAAGATCTTGAAAACAGGTTGTATGACCACATCAATCACGAAATTCGCTGCAACAACCTCATTTATAATCTCTTGGGACTAGGAATATGTTGAATTGCATTACACAAAGAGTCTTTGATGATTTCTAGCATTTCTCACAAGGATTTGATGCTTAATTACTCAGAAATGAGTCTGTCTCTTCATTTCTACCTAAGAAGGCTCTGCATTTGATTGTAAGGGCTCATTCGCCATTAAAGATCTTGAAAACAGGTTGTATGACCAAATCATTCACTAAATTCATTGCAACAACCTCATCTATACTCTCTTGGGACTATGAATATGTTGAATCACATTAAATAAAGAGTCTTTGATGATTGATAGCTTTTCTCACAAGCATTTGATTCTTAATTACTCAAAAATGAGACCGTCTCTTCATTTCTTCCTAGCAACGCTCCACTTTTCCTTGTAATGACTCATTCACACTAAAAAATCTTGGAAACAGCTTGTATGACCACATCATTCACTAAATTCACTGCAACAACCTCATCTATACTCTCTTGGGACTACCTATATGTTGAATTGCATTATACAAAGAGTCTTTGATGATTTCTAGCTTTTCTCACAAACATTTGATGCTTAATTACTCAAAAATGGGACCGCCTCTTATTTCTTCCTCCCAAGGCTCCACTTTTCATTGTAATAACTCATTCACCCTTAAAGATCATAAAAATCACCCTTAAAGATCTTGAAAACAGGTTTTATGATGACATGATTCACTAAATTCACTGCAACAACATCATCTATAGTCTCTTGGGACTAGGAATATGTTGAATTACATTAAACAATGAGTCTTTGATGATTTCTAGCATTTCTCACAAGTATTTGATGTTCAATTACTCAAAAATAAGACCGTATCTTCATTTCTTGCTAACAAGGCTCTACTTTTGGTTGTAAGGGCTCATTCACCATTAAAGATCTTGAAAACAGGTTGTATGACCAAATCATTCCCTAAATTCATTGCAACAACCTCATCTATACTCTCTTGGGACTACAAATATGTTGAATCGCATTAAATAAAGAGTCTTTGATGATTGATAGCTTTTCTCACAAGCATTTGATTCTTAAATTACTCAAAGATGAGACCGTCTCCTCATTTCTTCCTAGAAAGGCTCCACTTTTCGTTGTATTGACCCATTCAACCTTAAAAATCTTGAAAACAGGTTATATGACCACATCATTCACCAAATTCATTGTAACAACCTCATCTATACTCTCCTGGGACTAGGAATATGTTGAATTGCATAAAAAAAAAGTGTCTTTGATGATGTATAGCATTTCTCACAAGCATTTGATGCTTCATTAATCTGAAATGAGACCGTCTCTTCATTTCTTCCTAACAAGGCTCCACTTTTCATTGTAATGACTCATTCACACTAAAAGATCTTGGAAACAGCTTGTATGACCACATCATTCACTAAATTCACTGCAACAACCTCATCTATACTCTCTTGGGACTACCTATATGTTGAATCGCATTAAACAAGGAGTCTTTGATGATTGATAGCATTTCTGACAAGCATTTGATGCTTAATTACTCAAAACTGAGACAGTCCCTTATTTTTTCCTATCAAGGCTCCACTTTTCGTTGTAATGACTCATTCACCCTTAAAGATCTTGAAAACAGGTTGTATGACCAAATCATTCACTAAATTCGTTGCAACAACCTCATCTATACTCTCTTGGGACTTGGAATATGTTGAATTGCATTAAACAATGAGTCCTTGGTGACTTCTAGCATTTCTTGCAAGTATTTGAAGCTTAATTACTCAAAAATGAGACCGTCTCTTCCTTTCTTCCTAACAAGGCTCCACTTTTCTTTGTAATGACTCATTCACCCTTAATGATCTTGAAAGCAAGTTGTATGACTACATCATTCACTAAATTCATTACAACAACCTCATCTATACTCTCTTGGGTCTAGGAATATGTTGAATTGCATTAAACAAAGATGCTTTGATGATTTGTAGCATTTCTCACAAGGATTTGA
The DNA here is from genome assembly GCA_020883675.1 of Bruguiera gymnorhiza. NCBI lineage: Eukaryota > Viridiplantae > Streptophyta > Magnoliopsida > Malpighiales > Rhizophoraceae > Bruguiera > Bruguiera gymnorhiza. The sequence goes on from JAIRCJ010000264.1 coordinate 57,401, forward strand.
TGCTTAATTACTCAAAAATGAGACCGTCTCTTCATTTCTTCCTAAGAAGGCTCCACTTTTGGTTGTAAGGGCCCATTCGCCATTATAGATCTTAAAAATAGGTTGTATGACCAAATCATTCACTAAATTAGTTGCAACAACCTTATCTATACTCTCTTGGGATGAGGAATATGTTGAATTGCATTAAACAAAGACTCTTTGATGATTGATAGCATTTCTCACAAGCATTTGATGCTTAATTACTCAAAAATGAGACTGTCTCTTTATTTCTTCCTAACAAGGCTCCACTTTTCGTTGTAATGACTCATTCACACGAAAGGATCTTGAAAACAGCTTGTATGACCACAAGAATCACCAAATTCACTGCAACAACGTCATCTGTACTCTCTTGGGACTAGGAATATCTTGAATTGCATTAAACAATGAGTCTTTGATGATTTCTAGCATTTCTCACAAGTATTTGACGCTTAATTACTCAAAAATGAGATCGTCTCTTCATTTCTTCCTAACAATTCTCCACTTTTCGTTGTAAAGGCTCATTCGCCATTAAAGATCTTGAAAACAGGTTGTAAGGATACGTGTGCAAGCTGAAGAAAGCCTTGTATGGCCTTAAACAAGCCCTAAGAGCATGGTACAGTAGGCTGGACGCGTATTTGAGAAGGTTGAACTTCAGAAGAGGAACAATTGATAATAACCTATATTTGTTCAACTTAGAGAAAGGCCAACTAATAACCATAGTATATGTAGATGACATCATCTTTGGAGGGGATCACTCTGAGCTATGCCAAGTATTTACACAGAAGATGAGTGAGGAATTTGTGATGTCATTGATTGGAGAAATGACTTACTTTCTTGGATTACAGATAAAACATTGTGAAGAAGGTATTTTTATTTCTTAGACAAAATATGCTAAAGAGATGCTGAAAAATTTTGGCATGGAGGATAGCAGACCTGTCAATACCCCTATGCCAGTAGGCTGCAAGTTAACAAAAGATCAAGAAGGAAGGAGTATAAGCCCTATAGAATATAGGAAGATGATAGGGAGCCTTCTGTACCTTACAGCATCAAGGCCTGATCTCATGCAAGTTGTGTGTATCGCCAGTAGATTCCAAGTTGATCTTAAGGAATCTCATGTGTTGGCAGTGAAAAGAATCCTAAAATACCTTAAGGGGACACTGGAAATGGGCTTGTGGTATCCTACCATGGATTCTGTAAAACTACGAGTATACACTGATGCAGACTGGGCAGGAAGTACAAATGACAGAAAATCAACCAGTGGCTGCAGCTTCTACTTGGGTTCAAAGTGTGTTGCATGGCTAAGTAGAAAGCAAAACAGTGTTGCTTTGAGCATAGTGGAGGATGAGTATATGGCTGCTTGTACAGCATGTACTCAGGTGATATGGATGCAAAGACAATTGGTCGATTTGGGTGTTGAAGAGAAGTTACCAGTGAGTGTACTTTGTGATAATCAAAGTGCAATTGATCTTAGCAAGAATCCAGTTCAACATTCACGGAGCAAGCATATTGACATCCGGTATCACTTTATCAAGGATCAAGTGGAAGAGGGCACAATTCAATTGGAATATGTCGGCACTAAAGATCAAATCTCAGATATTCTAACTAAACCTCTGTTCACAGAGCTGTTTGAAAGGCACAAAATGAGTCTGTTTGTGCAAATGCCTCCTCAAGCCTGAAGTTCAAGTGAATCCTCCATCTCTACTTTGTAGGTTTTTCAAATTTGTAATTGGTTGGCAAAGGGGGAGAGAAGCAACAGTGCAGGGGGAGCTGTTAAGGAAGGGGGAGTGCATATTTAGGGGGAGTTGTAATCCATCTACTTCTGGATTATTACTCTAAGAAGATTATGAAGGACTACTGCATAATCGTTTTTGTTGTGAGTGTTGCCAACAATTACAATTGGGGAGATTGTTGTTCCCATAGCCTTGTATGGGTTGTAATTGTTGTCAACTAGGGTTAAGTGTGCAAGGAAGTAAAGCCACATGGAAGGGCAAGAAAGTAAATCCGTCGCGTAAGGGCAAGAACGTAAATCCGCTACGTAAGCCCTATTAGGGTTTCATGGAAGAGAGTATATAAAGGCTTTGGAAGACAAAATAAAAAGGGGGCCAAAAAAATTGAATAAACGGCAGCCCTATAACAACCGGCCAAAAAGAAGAGAAAATAATATACCAAAAGGGAACCCCACCGTCGGCAAAAAAAAAAGGAGACGGCCGAAGGGGGGCTGAACGAAGAACAGAGGTCGAGAGGAGATGACTTGCAAGCAAACCAGAAACACCTCCTGCAAGCAAATCAGAAATGCCTCCTGCAAGCAAACCAGAAATGCCACCTGCAAGCAAACCAGAAACACGACCTGCAAACAAACTAGAAACACGACCTGCAAGCAAACCAGAAACACACAACCAGCAAGAGGAGAAATAAGAAAGAGACCACCCAGAAGAGAAGAAAGCAGACCTGGTATCTGCGAGACCACCCGGAAGAGAAGACAGCAGACCTGGTATCCATGAGACCACTCGGAAGAGAAGACAGCAGACCTGGTATCCATGAGACCACCCGGAAGAGAAGACAGCATACCAGAAGCATGAGGCAGGCCGAGAGATGTGAACCAGAAAAACCAGTAGCGTGAGGCAGGCCAAGAGACGTGAAACGGCAGACCAGAAACGTGAGACCAGAACGTGCAACGGTGTGACTGATCAGAAGCGTGGGGCAGGCCGTGAGACGTGAAACGGCAGACTAGAAGCGTGAGTGCAAGCTGTGAAACTGTGAGATGGTGAAAGTAGGAGTTGTGTGAAACAACCTAGAGAAGGAATTCGGTGAAGCATTAGAGAGAACTCAACGTATTTCCAAATTTCTTCAAGAGAGGTTAGAGAGTGTTGTGGTGGACTTCTAAGCAGCAGTGAAGCAGCCTATTCAATTCAACAGAGGCAAGACAAGCTAGAAGAAGGGTAGACATAGTAAGTGATACTCTTTGTATTGTACTTGCTTTGTATTTGCAATAGTGAAAGGAACAAAGAATTAAGACATCCATTATAACTACATTGTGAACATCAGGAGTACCACATTGGTATTCTCAAGTATAATGGATTGTCTCGATAGAGGAAGAGTCTCTACCATCATGGACGTACGTCACATTGATGGAACCATGTAAATCTCTTGTCTCCTTACTTTGATTTACATTCTATGTTTTGAATTGAGTTGTGAATGCAGCTAAAGTATCACCGAACCCATAACCTAAAGAAGACCTAATCAAGAACATCCAATTTGTCTAATAGGCAAGGTGTCTGAAAGGTGACTTTGGGGACTATTATGATTAGTAGGTAACAATAGATCTACCTTAGTCGAATCTGAGAAAGAGTTCACTTTTAAGAAGTGGTTGAGGTTGTTCATATACCTGCTTATTGACGAGAGCGAAAGTATTAAAGAAGTAGAATACTTTGGCTTAAGTTATCAGAATTTTAAGGGGTGTGATACTAATTCACCCCCACTCTCAGTATCACAGACTAGTAGATCCTAGGGTGAAGTTGGGAACTTCACTTAATTACTCAAAAATGAGACCATCTCTTCATTTCTTCCTAAGAAGCCACCATATTTCGTTGTAATGACTCATTCAAACTTAAAGATCTTGAAAATAGCTTGTATGACCACATCATTCACTAAATTCATTACAACAATCTCATCTATAGTCTCTCGGGACTAGCAATTTAATGAATTGCATTAAACCACGAGTTTTTGATGATTTATAGCATTTCTCACAAGCATTCGATGCTTAATTACTCAAAAATGAGACCGGCTCTTCATTTCTTCTTAACAAGGCTCCTCATTTCGTTGTAATGACTCATTCACACTTAATGATCTTGAAAATAGGTTGTATGACCACATCATTCACTAAATTCATTGCAACAAACTCATCTATACGCTCTTGTGACTAAGAATTTGTTGAATTGCATTAAACAAAGAGTCTTTGATGATTTGTAGCCTTTCTCACAAGTATTTGATGCTTAATTACTCACAAATGAGATGGACTCTTCATTTCTTCATAACAAGGCCCCACATTTCATTATAATGACTCATCACACTTAAAGATCTTGAAAACAGCTTGTATGACCACATCATTCACTAAATTCGTTGCAAAAACCTCATTTATACTCTCTTGGGACTAGGAATATGTTGAATGGCATTAAACAAAGAGTCTTTAAAGATTTCTAGCATTTCTCACAAGTATTTAATGCTAATTACTAAAAAATGAGACAGGCTCTTCATTTCTCCATAACAAGGCCCCACATTTCGTTGTAATGACTCATTGACAATTAAAGATCTTGAAAACAGCTTGTATGACCACATCATTCACTAAATTGATTGGAACAACCTCATCTATACACTCTTGGGACTACAAATATGTTGAACTGCATTAAACAAAGTGTCTTTGATGATTAATAGTATTTCTCACAAGAATTTGATGCTTAATTACTCAAAAATGACACCGTTTCTTCATTTCTTCCTAAAAAGGCTCTACTTTTCGTTGTAATGACTCATTCACACTAAAAGATCTTAAAAACAGCTTGTGTGACCACATCATTCACTAAATTCACGGCAACAACCTCATCTATACACTCCTGGGACTAGGAATATGTTGAATTGCATTAAACATAGAGTCTTTGACGATTTATAGAATTTCTCACAAGTATTTGATGCTTAATTACTCAAAAATGAGGTCATCTCTTCATTTCTTCCCAACAAGGCTCCACATCATTCACTAAATTCATTGCAATAACCTCATCTATATTCTCTTAGGACTAAGAATATGTAGAATTGCCTTAAACAAAGAGTATTTGATGATTTCTAGCATTTCTCACAACTATTTGATGCTTAATTACTCAAAAAAGAGACTGTCTCTTCATTTCTTCCTAACAAGTCTCCACTTTTCATTGTAATGACTCATTCTCTCTTAAAGATCATGAAAACAGCTTGTATGACCACATCATTCATTAAATTCATTGCAACAACCTCATCTATACTCTCTTGGGACTAGGAATAAGTTGAATTGCATTAAACAAACAGTTTGTGATGATTTATAGCATTTCTCACAAGCATTTGAGGCTTAGTTACTCAAAAATGAGACCGTCTCTTCATTTCTTCCCAACAAGGCTCCACTTTTCGTTATAATGACTCATTCACCTTTCAAGATCTTGAAAACAGCTTGTGTGACCACATCATTCACTATATTCATTTCAACAACAACATCTAAACACCCTTAGGACTTGGAATCTATTGAATTCCACTAAACAAAGGTTCCTTGATGATTTATAGCATTTCTCACAAGTATTTGATGCTTAATTACTCAAAAAGGAGGTCGTCTCTTCATTTCTTCCCAACAAGGCACCACATCATTCACTAAATACATTGCAACAACCTCATCGATACTCTCTCAGGTTTAGGAATATGTTGAATTGCATTAAACAGAAAGTTTTTGATGATTTATAGCATTTCTCACAAGCAATTGATGCATAATTAGTCAAAAATGAGACCGTCTCTTTATTTCTTCCTAGCAAGGCTCCACATTTCATTGTAATGACTCATTCACACTTGAAGATCTTGAAAACTGCTTGTATGACCACATGATTAACTAAATTCATTGGAACAACCTCATCTATACTCTCTTGGGACTAGGAATATGTTGAATTGCATTAAACAAAGAGTTTTTGATGATTTATAGCATTTCTCACAAGCATTTGAAGCTTAATTACTCAAAAATGAGACCGTCTCTTCATTTCTTCCCAACAAGGCTCCACTTTTCGTTGTAATGACTCATTCACACTTAAAGATCTTGAAAACAGCTTGTGTGACCACATCATTCACTATATTCGTTGCAACAACAAGATCTATACACCCTTGGGACTTGGAATCTGTTGAATTGCACTAAACAAAGAGTCCTTGATGATTTCTAACATTTCTCACAAGTATTTGATGCTTAATTACTCAAAAATGACACCGTCTCTTTATTTCTTCCAAAGAAGGCTCCATATTTCGTTTTAATGACTCATTCAAACCTAAAGATCTTGAAAATAGCTTGTATGATGACATCATTCACTAAATTCATAGCAACAACCTCATCTATACCCTCTCGGGACTAGGAATATGTTGAATTGCGTTAAACAAAGAGTTTTTCATGATTTATAGCATTTCTCACAAGCATTTGATACCTAATTACTCAAAAATGAGACCGTCTCTTCATTTCTTCCAAACAAGGCTCCACATTTCGTTGTAATGACTCATTCCCACTTAAAGATCTTGAAAACAGCTTGTATGACCATATCATTCATTAAATTCATTGCAACAACCTCATCTATACTCTCTTGGGACTAGGAATATGTTGAATTGCATTAAACAAAGAGTTTTTGATGATTTATAGCATTTCTCACAAGCATCCAATGCTTAATTATTCAAAAATAAGTCTGTCTTTTCATTTCTTCTGAACAAGGCTCCACTTTTCGTTATAATGACTCATGCACAGTTAAAGATCTTGAAAACAGCTTGTATAACCACATCATTCACTAAATTCATTCCAAGAACCTCATCTATACTGTCTTGGGATTAGGAATATGTTGAATTGCATTAAAGATAGAGTCTTTGATGATTTATAGCATTTCTCACATGTATTTGATGCTTAATTACTCAAAAATGAGACCGTCTCTTCATTTCTTCCTAACAAGGCTCCACTTTTCGTTGTAATGCCTCATTCAGACTAAAAGATCTTAAAAATAGGTCGTATGACCACATCATTCACTAAATTCATTGCAACAACCTCATCTATACTCTCTCGGGACTAGGAATATGTTGAATTGCACTAAACAAAGAGTTTTTGATGATTTATAGCATTTCTCACAAGAATTTGATACTTAATTACTCAAAAAAGAGATCGTCTCTTCATTTCTTCCTAACAAGGCTCCACTTTTTGTTTTAATGCCTCATTCACACTAAAAGATCTTGAAAATAGGTTGTATGACCACATCATTCACTAAATTCATTGCAACAACCTCATCTATACTCTCTTGGGACTAGGAATATGTTGAATTGCACTAAACAAAGAGTTTTTGAGGATTTATAGCATTTCTCACAAGCATTTGATACTTAATTACTCAAAAATTAGACCTTCTCTTCATTTCTTCCTAAGAAGGCTCTACTCTTCGTTGTAATGCCTCATTCACACTAAAAGATCTTGAAAACAGGTTGTATGACCACATCATTCCCTAAATTCATTGCAACAACCTCATCTATACTCTCTCGGGACTAGGAATATGTTGAATTGCACTAAACAAAGTGTTTTTGACGATTTATAGCATTTCTCACAAGCATTTGATACTTAATTACTCAAAAAAAAGACCGTCTCTTCATTTCTTCCTAACAAGGCTCCATATTTCGTTGTAATGACTCATTCCCACTTAAAGATCTTGAAAACAGCTTATATGAACACATCATTCATTAAATTCATTGCAACAACCTCATCTATACTCTCTTGGGACTAGGAATATGTTGAATTGCATTAAACAAAGAGTTTTTGATGATTTATAGCATTTCTCACAAGCATTCAATGCTTAATTATTCAAAAGTAAGACTGTCTCTTCATTTCATCCTAACAAGGCTCCACTTTTTGTTGTAATGACTCATTCACACTAAAAGATCTTGAAAACAGCATGTGTGACCACATCATTCACTAAATTCACTGCAACAACCTCATCTATACTCTTTTGGGAAGAGGAATATGTTGAATTGCATTAAGCAAAGAGTCTTTGGTGCGGAAAACCCGAAAAAGATGTGGCTTAGGGACCTAAGGCACCCAATGAATTAAAGAACAACCAGGAAAGCTAAATCAGAGTTTAATATCACAAACTCTAGACCTAATATTCGAAGGAACACGAACCTAGGGTATTCAAGATGGATATGGACACCACACTCCAGAAAATAAAGGAATTGGGAGTGATAAGTCGATTTGAATGCCACGAGAAGAATTACCTCTTGATAAGTTCTTTAGTTCTTAAAAAAACCGAGGGAGAAAAACCCTTGCTTTCTATTTCACTCAAAGTTGTCTGATTTCCAAAGCTTACAAGGGGTGCCTATTTATAGGCTAAGATGGCAATCCTAAAGAGGCAAAATTCCTAATTAGGAGAAATCCTTATTTTGGAGTAATTTCGGACAAATTCCAGCACATACAATGAACTTCTATTTAGGAGTGATGCTATTACTTAGTTTGACCTATTAAGTATTCCAATTATATTAATTAGGCCTGGACTCTCTTTAAAACTTGAATTCGCACCATTTGAAGCTTGGTTGGCCTGAATGTCCTGAATCAGCCCATTTAGTTCTTCTTTAATCTTTTTGGCTCTAGTTCGTGTTATTGGGCCTTTTGGAATGTGCAATGGACCTTTTGCATCCATTAAAGCTCTAGCTCATGTAATTGGGCCTTTTGGAATGTGCAATGGACCTCTTGCATCCATTAAAGCTCTAGCTCGTGTAATTGGGCCTTTTGGAATGTGCAATGGACCTCTTGCATCCATTAAAGCTCTAGCTTGTGTCATTGGGTCTTCTGGATTGTGCAATGGACCTCTTGCATCTATTGAAGCCTTCAACTCATCATCTCCACTGAAAGATCTTGTAAACAGCTTGTATGACCACATCATTCACTAAATTCACTGCAACAACCTCATCTATGATCTCTTGCGACTAGGAATATGTTGAATTTCGTTAAACAATGATCTTTGATGATTTCTATTATTTCTCACAAGCATTTGATGCTTAATTACTCAAAAATGAGACCATCTCTTCATTTCTTCCTAACAAGGCTCCACTTTTCGTTGTAATGACTCATTCACACTAAAAGATCTTGAAAACAGCTTGTATGACCACATCATTCACTAAATTCACTGCAACAGCCTCATCTATACTCTCTTGGGACTAGGAATATGTTGAATTGCATTTAACAAAGAGTCTTTGATGATTTCTAGCATTTCTCACAAGCATTTGATGCTTAATTTCTCAAAAATGAGACTGTCTCTTCATTTCTTCCTAACAAGGCTCCATTTTTGTTGTAATAACTCTTTCACACTAAAAGATCTTGAAAACAGGTTGTATGACCACATCATTCACTAAATTCACTGCAACAGCCTCATCTATACTCTCTTGGGACTAGGAATATGGTGAATTGCCTTAAACATGGAGTCTTTGATGATTTCTAGAATTTCTCACAAGTATTTGATGCTTAATTACTAAAAAATGAGACCGTCTCTTTATTTCTTCCTAACAAGGCTCTACTTTTCGTTGTAATGGCTCATTCTCCCTTAAAGATCTTGAAAACAGGTTGTATGACCACATCATTCACTAAATTCATTGCAACAACCTCATCTATACACTCTTTGGACTAGGAATATGTTGAATTGCATTAAAGAAAGAGTCTTTGATGATTTATAGCATCTGTCACAAGCATTTGATGATTAATTACTCAAAAATGAGACCGTCTCTTCATTTTTTCCTAACAAGGCTCCACTTTTCATTGTAATGACTCATTCACACTTAAAGATCTTGAAAACTGCTTGTAAGACCCCATCATTCACTAAATTCAGTGCAACAACCTCATCTATACTGCCTTGGGACTAAGAATATGTTGAATTGCATTAAACAAAGAGTCTTTGATGATTTATAGCATCTGTCACAAGCATTTGATGATTAATTACTCAAAAATAAGACTGACTCTTCATTTTTTTCCTAACAAGGCTCCATTTTTCATTGTAATGACTCATTCACACTGAAAGATCTTGAAAAGTGTTTGTATAACTCCATCATTCACTAAATTCAGTGCAACAACCTCATCTATACTCTCTTGGGACTAGGAATATATTGAATTGCATTAAACAAGGAGTCTTTGATGATTTCTAGCATTTCTCAGAAGTATTTGATGCTTAATTACCCAAAAATGAGACCATCTCTGGGGTTTGATCTTTACCTTCTTCTAGGGCCACAAAACCCTTCTGTACAGCTTTCACCACGTTCATGCCCATGGTTGCAAATACCACCTACATTCTCGCTCTCCACATATGATAATTGGTTCCATTAAAGATTGGAACCTTCTTGTTGTAAGTAGTGCTGGTGCTAGTATTGACATCCATTTCTCAGTATGCTAAACAAGCTAAAAACTTTTGAAACCCTTCAAACTAGTACACCAAGCTGTTAAGCTTCAAACTGGTGAACCTGTGCTCTGATACCAATTGAAGTTCCCAACTTCACCCTAGGATCTATTAGTTTGTGATACTGAAGGGGGGTGAATCAATATCACCATAATTCGCAATTCACAGGAAAGTGAACAACTTCAATCTCTTCTTAAAGGTGAACTCTTTCTCAAATTCGACTAAGGTAGATCTATTGCTACCTACTAATCACAATAGTCCCCAAAGTCACCTTTCAGACACCTTGCCTAATAGACAATTTGGATGTTCTTGCTTAGGTCTTCATTAGGTTATGGGTTGGCTGATACTTTAGCTACGTTCACAACTCAATTCAAAACACAGAACGTAAAGCAAATTAAGGACACACGAGATTTATATGGTTCCATCAATGTGACGTACATCCACAGTGGTAGGGACTCTCTCTTACCGAGACTATCCACTATACTCGAGAATTCCAGTTACAATGGATGTCTTAATCTTCTGCTCCTTTCACTATTGCAATTACTAAGCAAATACAATACAAAGAGTGTCACTTACTGTGTCTACCCTTCTTCTAGCTTGTCTTGCTTCTGTTGAATTGAAAGGCTGCTCCACTGCCGCTTAGAAGTTCACCGCAATGCTCTCTAACCTCTCTTGAAGAAATCTGGAAATACGTTGAGTTCTTTCCAATGCTTCACCGAATTCCTTCTCTAGGTTGTTTCACACAACTCCTGCTTTCACCATCTCACGGTTTCACAGCTTGCACTCAAGCTTCTGGTCTGCCATTTCACGTCTCACGGCCTGCCCCATGCTTCTGATCAGTCACGCCATTGCACGTTCTGGTCTCATGCTTCTGGTCTGCCGTTTCACATCTCTCGGCCTGCCTCACGCTTCTGGTCTGGTGTCTTCTCTTCTGGGTGGTCTCATGGATACCAGGTCTGCTGTCTTTTCTTCCGGGTGGTCTGTTTCTTATTTCTCCTCTTGCTGGTTATGCGTTTCTGGTTTGCTTGCAGGACGTGTTTCTGGTTTCCTTGCAGGAGGCATTTCTGGTTTGCTTGCAGGATGTGTTTCTGGTTTGCTTGCAGGAGGCATTTCTGGTTTGCTTGCAGGAGGCGTTTCTGGTTTGCTTGCAGGAGGTCGCACGTTCTGGTTTGCTCTCCCGGTGGTGACGTTTCTGGTTTGCTCTCCCGGTGGTAATGTTTCTGGTTTGCTCTCCCGGTGGTGTTGTTTCTGATCTCTTGTCGTTCTGCTCTCTCTTCCTTTTGGCTGGTTGTTGTAGGGTTGCTTTTTATTCAATTGTGTTGGCCCTCTGCCCTAGTTTTGTCTTCCAAGGTTTTTATATACTCTCTTCCATGAAACCCTAGTAGGGCTTACATGGCGGATTTACGTTCTTACCCTTATGTTGTGGATTTACTTTCTTGCCCTTTCATGTGACTTTACTCTCTTGCACACTTAACCCTAGTTGACAACAATTACAACCCATACAAAGCTGTGGGAACAACACAAAGAGTCTTTGATGATTTATAGCTTTTCTCACATGTATTTGATGCTTAATTACTCAAAAATGAGACCGTCTCTTCGTTTCTTCCTAACAAGGCTCCACTATTCGTTGTAATGACTCATTTACACTTAAAGAACTTGAAAACAGCTTGTGTGACCACATCATTCACTATATTCATTGCAACAACAAGATTTATACACCCTTGGGACTTGGAATCTGTTGAATTGCACTCAAGAAAGAGTCCTTGATGATTTCTAGCATTTCTCACAACTATTTGATGCTTAATTACTCAAAAAGGAGACCGTCTCTTCATTTCTTCCTCACAAGGCTCCACTATTCGTTGTAATGACTCATTCACACTTAAAGAACTTGAAAACAGCTTGTGTGACCACATCATTCACTATATTCGTTGCAACAACAAGATCTATACAGCCTTGGGACTTGGAATTTGTTGAATTGCACTAAACAAAGAGTCCTTGACGATTTCTAGCATTTCTCACAAGTATTTCATGCTTAATTACTCAAAAAGGAGATCGTCTCTTCATTTCTTCCTAACAAGGCTCCACTTTTCGTGGTAATGACTCATTCACACTTAGAGGTCTTGAAAACAGCTTGTATGAAAGCATCATTCACAATATTCACTGCAACAACCACTTATATACACCCTTGGGACTAGGAATCTGTTGAATTGCACTAAAGAAAGAGTCCTTGATGATTTATAGCATTTCTCACAAGTATTTGATGCTTAAATACCCAAAAATGAGACCATCTCTTCATTTCTTCATAACAAGGCTCCACTTTTCGTGGTAATGACTCACTCACACTTAGAGGTCTTGAAAACAGCTTGTATGAAAGCATCATTCACAATATTCACAGCAACAACCACATATATACACCCTTGGGACTAGGAATCTGTTGAATTGCACTAAAGAAAGAGTCCTTGATGATTTATAGCATTTCTCACAAGTATTTGATGCTTAATTACTTAAAAATGAGACCGTTTCTTCATTTCTTCCTAACAAGGCTCCACTTTTCGTTGTAATGACTCATTCACACTTAAAGATCTTGAAAACTGCTTGTGTGACCACATCATTCACTAAATTCACTGCAACAACCTCATATATGCTCTCTTGGGACTAGGAATATGTTGAATTGCATTAAACAAAGAGTCTTTGATGATTTATAGCATTTCTCACAAGCATTTGATGCTTAATTACTCAAAAATGCGACCGCCTTCTCTTTTCTTCCTAACAAGGCTCCACTTTTCATTGTAATGACTCATTCACACTAAAAGATCTTGAAAACAGCTTGTATGACCACATCATTCACTAAATTCACCACAACAACCTCATTTATACTCTCATGGGACTAGGAATATGTTAAAGTGCATTAAATAAAGAGTCTTTGATGATATCTAGCATTTCGCACAAGTATCTAATGCTTAATTACTCAGAAATCAGACCGTCTCTTCATTTCTTCCTAACAAGGCTCCACTTTTCGTTGTAATGACTCATTGGCATTAAAAGATCTTGAAAACAGCTTGTATGACCACATCATTCACTAAATTCATCGCAACAACCTCATCTATACTCTCTTGGAACTATGAATATGTTGAATTGCATTAAACGAAGAGTCTTTGATAATTTCTAGCATTTCTCACAAGTATTTGATGCTTAATTACTCAAAAATAAGACCGTCTCTTCATTTCTTCCTAACAAGGCTCCATTTTTTGTTGAGATCATGAACACAGCATGTATGACCACATCATTCACTATATTCACTGCAACAACCACATCTATACACCTTTAGGACTAGGAATCTGTTGAATTGCATTAAACAAAGAGTCTTTGATGATTTATAACATTTCTCACAAGTATTTGATGCTTAATTACTCAAAAATGAGACCGTCTCTTCATTTCTTCCTAAGAAGGCACCACATTTCGTTGTAATGGCTCATTCACCCTTAAAGATCTTGGAAACTGCTTGTATGACCACATCATTCACTAAATTCACTGCAACAACCTCATCTATACTCTCTAAGGACTAGGAATATGTTGAATTGCAATAAACTTACAGTCTTTCATGATTTATAGAATTTCTGACAAGTATTTGATGCTTAATGACTCAAAAATGAGACCGTATGTTCATTTCTTCCTAACAAGGCTCCACATTCGTTGTAATGACTCATTCACACCTAAAGATCTTCAAAAGAACTTGTATGAGGTTGACTCATCTACACTCTCCTGCGACTAGGAATATCTTGAATTGCATTAAATATAGAGTCTTTGATGATTTATAGCATTTCTCGGAAGTATTTGATGCTTAATGACCCAAAAATGAGACCGTCTCTTCATTTCGTCCTAACAAGGCTCCACTTTTCATTCCAATGACTCATCCACACTTTAAGATCTTGAAAATAGCTTGTATGACCCCATTCATTCACTAAATTCAGTGCAATAACCTCATTTACACTCTTTTGGGACTAAGCATATGTTGAATTGCATTAAATATAGAGTCTTTGATAATTTATAGCATTTCTCACATCGATTTGATGCTTAAATACTCAAAAATGAGACCGTCTTTTCAGTTCTTCCTAACAAGGCTTCACTTTTCATTGTAATGACTCATTCATGATTAAAGATCATGAAAACAGCATGTATAAGCACATAATTCACTAAATTCATTGCAACAACCTCATCTATACTCTCTTACGACTAGGAATATGTTGAATTGCATTAAACAAAGAGTCTTTGATGATTTATAGCATTTCTCACAAGCATGTGATGCTTAATTACTCAAAAATGAGACTGTCTCTTCATTTCTTCCTAACAAGGCTCCACTTTTCATTGTAATGACTCATTCACACTAAAAGATCTTGAAAACAGCTTTTATAACCACATAATTCACTAAATTCATTGCAACAACCTCATCTATACTCTCTTGGGACTAGGAATATGTTGAATTGCATTAAACAAAGAGTCTTTGGTGATTTCTAGCATTTCTCACAAGCACTTGATGCTTAATTACTCAAAAATGAGACTGTCTCTTCATTTCTTCCTAACAAGGCTCCACTTTTCGTTGTAATTACTCATTCACACTTAAAAATCTTGAAAACATCTTGTATGACCACATCATTCTTTAAATTCACTGCAACAACCTCATGTACACCCTCTTGGGACTAGAAATAAGTTGAATTGCATTAAACAAAGATTCATTGAGGATTTATAGCATTTCTCACAAGTATTTGATGCTTAATTACTCGAAAATGAGACTGTCTCTTCATTTCTTCCTTTCAAGGCTCCACGTTTCATTGCAATGACTCATGCACACTTAAAGATCTTGAAAACAGCATTTATGACCACATCATTCCCCAAGTTCTCTGCAACAACCTCATCTATACTCTCTTGGGACTAGGAATATGTTGAATTGCATTAAACAAAGCGTATTTCATGATTTATAGCATTTCTCACAAGCATTTGATGCTTAATTACCCAAAAATGAGACCGTCGCTTCATTTCTTCCTAACAAGGCTCCACTTTTCTTTGTAATGACTCATTCACACTCAAAGATCTTGAAAACAGCTTGTATGACCACATCCTTCCCTAAATTCACTGCAACAACATAATCTATACTCTCTTGGGACTTGGAATATGTCGAATCGCCTTAAACATTGAGCCTTTGATGATTTATAGCATTTCTCACAGGTATTTAATGCTTAATTACTCAAAAATGAGACTGTCTCTTCATTTCTTCCTAACAAGGCTCCACTTTTCGTTGTAATGACTCATTCACCCTTGAAAATCTCGAAATTAGGTTGTATGACCACATCATTCACTAAATTCATTGCAACAACCTCATCTATACTCTCTTGGGACTAGGAAGATGTTGAATTGCATTAAACTAAGAGT
Organism: Bruguiera gymnorhiza; assembly: GCA_020883675.1. Lineage (NCBI taxonomy): Eukaryota > Viridiplantae > Streptophyta > Magnoliopsida > Malpighiales > Rhizophoraceae > Bruguiera > Bruguiera gymnorhiza. The sequence goes on from JAIRCJ010000264.1 coordinate 73,015, forward strand.
CTTTGATGATTTATAGCATTTCTCATGAGCATTTGATGCTTAATTACTCAAAAAAGAGACCGTATCTTTATTTCTTCCTATCAAGGCCCCACTTTTTGTTGTAATGACTCATTCAACCTTAAAGATCTTGAAAACAGGTTGTCTGACCACATCATTCGCTAAATTCATTGCAACAACCTCATCTATACTCTCTTGGGACTTCGAATTTGATGCATTGCATTAAATAATGAGTCTTTGATGATTTCTAGCATTTCTCACAACCATTTGATACCTAATTACCTAAAAATGAGACCGTCTCTTCATTTCTCCCTAACAAGGCTCCACTTTTCGTTGTAATGACTCTTTCACACTTAAAGATCTTGAAAATAGCATTTATGACCTCATCATTCCCTAAGTTCTCTGCAATAACCTCATCTATACTCTCTTGGGACTAGAAATATGTTGAATTTCATTAAACAAAGAGTATTTCATGATTTATAGCATTTCTCACAAGCATTTAATGCTTAATTACTAGAAAATGAGACTGTCTCTTCATTTCCTCCGAGCAAGGCTCCACGTTTAGTTGTAATGACTCATTCACACTTAAAGATCCTGAAAATAGCATGTATGACCACATCATTCCCTAAATTCACTGCAACAACCTCATCTATACTCTCTTGGGACTAGGAATATGTTGAATTGCATTAAACAAGGAGTCTTTAATGATTTATTGCATTTCTCCCAAGTATTTGATGCTTAATTACTCGAAAATGAGACCATCTCTTCATTTCTTCCTTTCAAGGACTCATGCACACTTAAAGATCTTGAAAACAGCATTTATGACCACATCATTCCCCAAGTTCTCTGCAACAACCTCATCTATACTCTCTTGGGACTAGGAATATGTTGAATTGCATTAAAGAAAGAGTATTTCATGATTTATAGCATTTCTCACAAGCATTTGATGCTTAATTACCCAAAAATGAGACCGTCTCTTCATTTCTTCCTAACAAGGCTCCACTTTTCATTGTAATGACTCATTCACACTAAAAGATCTTGAAAACAGCTTGTATGACCACATCATTCACTTAATTCATTGCAACAACCTGATCTATACTCTCTTGGGACTAGGAATATGTTGAATTGCATCAAACATAGAGTCTTTGATGATTTCTAGCATTTCTCACAAGTATTTGATGCTTAATTACTCAAAAATGAGACTGGTTATTCATTTCTTCCTAGCAAGGCTGCACTTTTCCTTGCAATGACTCATTCACACTTAAAGGTCTTGAATATATGTGGTTGTTGCAGTGAATATAGTGAATGATGTGGTCATCCAAGCTGTAGTCAAGATCTTTAAGTGTGAATGAGTCATTACAACGAAAAGTGCGGCCTTGTTAGGAAGAAATGAAGAGACAGTCTCATTTTTGAGTAATTAATCGTCAAATACTTGTGAGAAATGCTAGAAATTATCAAAGACTATTTGTTGAATGCAATTCAACATATTCCAAGTCCCAAGGGTGTATATATGTGGTTGTTGCAGTGAATATAGTGAATGATGCAATCATGAAAGCTGTTTTCAAGACCTTTAAGTGTGAAGGAGTCATTGCAACGAAAAGTGGAGCCTTGTTAGGAAGAAATGAGGAGACGGTCTCATTTTTGAGTAATTAAGCATCAAATACTTGTGAGAAATGCTGGAAATCATGAAAGACTCTATGTTTAATGCAATTCTACATATTCTTAGTCCCAAGAGAGTATAGATGAGGTTGTTGCACTGAATTTAGTGAATGATGTGGTCAAATAAGCTGTTTTCAAGATCTTTAAGTGTGAATGAGTCATTACAACGAAAATTGGAGCCTTGTTAGGATGAAATGAGGAGACGGTCTCATTTTTGAGTAATTAAGCATCAAATACTTGTGAGAAATGCTGGAAATCATCAAAGACTCTTTGTTTAATGCAATTCTACATATTCCTAGTCCCATGGATGTATATATGTGGTTGTTGCAGGGAATATAGTGAATGATGTGGTCATACGAGCTGTTTTCAAGCTCTTTAAGTGTGAATGAATCACTACAACGAAAAGTGGGGCCTTGTTGGGAAGAAATGAAGAGACGGTCTCATTTTTCAGTAATTAAGCATCAAATACTTGTGAAAGATGCTAGAAATCATCAAAGACTATTTGTTGAATGCAATTCAACATATTCCAAGTCCCAAGGGTGTATATATGAGGTTGTTGCTGTGAATATCATGAATGATGCCTCCATCCCAGCTGTTTTCGAGATCTTTAAGTGTGAATGAGGCATTACAAGGAAAAGTGGAGCCTTGTTAGGAAGAAATGAAGAGACGGTCTCATTTTTGAGTAATTAAGCATCAAATACTTGTGAGAAATGCTAAAAATCATCAAAGACTCTTTGTTGAATGCAATTCAAGATATTCCTAGTCCCAAGAGTGTATAGATGTGGTTATTCCTAGTCCCATGGGTGTATATATGCTGTTGTTGCTGTGAATATTGTGAATGATGCGATGATACAAGCTGTTTTCAAGATCTTTAAGTGCGAAGGAGTCATTACAACGAAAAGTGCAGCCTTGTTAGGAAGAAATGAAGAGACGGTTTCATTTTTGAGTAATTAAGCATCAAATACTTGTGAGAAATGCTAGAAATCATCAAACACTCCTTTGTTTAATGCAATTCAACAAATTCCTAGTCCCTAAGTGTATAGATGAGGTTGTTGCAATGAATATTGTGAAACATGTGGTCATACAAGCTCTTTTCAAGATCCTTAAGTGTGAATAAGTCATTACAACAAAAAGTGGAGCCTTGTTAGGAAGAAAGCAAGAGACGAACTCACTTGTGAGTAATTAAGCATCAAATGCTTGTGAGAAATGCTAGAAATCATCAAAGACTCTTTGTTTAATGCAATTCAACATATTCCTAGTCCCAAGAGATTATAGATGAGGTTGTTACAATGAATTTAGTGAATTATGTGGTTATACAAGCTGTTTTCAAGATCTTTTAGTGTGAATGAGTCATTACAACAAAAAGTGGAGCCTTGTTAGGAAGAAATGAAGAGACGGTCTCATTTTTCACCAAAGACTCTTTGTTGAATGCAATTCAACAGATTCCTAGTCCCAAGGGTGTATATATGTGGTTGTTGCAGTGAATATAGTGAATGATGCGGTCATACGAGCTGTTTTCAAGCTCTTTAAGTGTGAATGAGTCATTACAACGAAAAATGGGGCTTGTTAGGAAGAAATGAAGAGTTGGTCTCATTTTTGAGTAATTAAGCATCAAATACTTGTAAGAGATGCTAGAAATCATCAAGGACTCTTTGTTTAATGCAATTCTACATATTCCTAGTCCCGATGAGGTTGTTGCAGTGAATATAGTGAATGATGTGGTCATACATGCTGTTTTCAAGATCTTTAAGTGTGAAGGAGTCATTACAATGAAAAATGGAGCCTTGTTAGGAAAAAATGAAGAGACAGTCGCATTTTTGAGAAATTAAGCATCAAATACTTGTGAGAAATGTGAGAAATCATCAAAGGCTATTTGTTTAATGCAATTCAACAGATTTCTAGTCCCAAGGGTGTATATATGTGGTTGTTGCTGTGAATATTGTGAATCATGCGGTCATACAAGGTGTTTTCAAGATCTTTAAATGTGAAGGAGTTATTACAATAAAAAGTGGAGCCTTGTTAGAAAGAAATGAAGAGACGGTCTCATTTTTGAGTAGTTAAGCGTCAAATACTTGTGAGAAATGCTAGAAATCATCAAAGACTCTTTCTTTAATGAAATTCAAAAGATTCCTAGTCCCAAGGGTGTATATATGTGGTTGTTGCAGTGAATATAGTGAATGATGTGGTCATACAAGCTGTTTTCAAGATCTTTAAGTGTTAAGCAGTCATTACAACGAAAAATGGAGCCTTGTTAGGCAGAAATGAAGAGACGGTCTCATTTTTGAGTAATTAAGAATCAAATACTTATGAGAAATTCTAGAAATTATCAAAGACTCTTTGTGTAATGCAATTCTACATATTCTTAGTCCCATGAGAGTATAGATGAGGTTCTTGCACTGAATTTAGTGAATGATGTGGTCAAGCAAGCTGCATTCATATTCCTTAAGTGTGAATGAGTCATTACAATGAAAAGTGGAGCTTTGTTAAGAAGAAATGAAGAGACGGTCTCATTTTTGAGTAATTAAGCGTCAAATACTTGTGAGAAATGCTATAAATCATTACAAACACTTTGTTTAATGCAATTCAACATATCCCTAGTCCCAAGAGAGTATAGATGTGGCTGTTGGAGTGAATATAGTGAATGATGCGGTCATACAAGCTGTTTTCAAGATCTTTAAGTGTGAAGGAGTCATTACAACGAAAAATGGAGCCTTGTTAGGAAGAAATGAAGAGACGGTCGCATTTTTAAGTAATTGAGCATCAAATACTTCTGAGAAATGCGAGAAATCATCAAAGACTCTTTGTTTAATGCAATTCAACAGATTTCTAGTCCCAAGGGTCTATATATGTGGTTGTTGCAGTGAATATTGTGAATGATGCGGTCATACAAGCTGTTTTCAAGATCTTTAAGTGTGAAGAAGTCATTACAATGAAAAGTGGAGCCTTGTTAGGAAGGAATGAAGAGACGGTCTCATTGTTGAGTAATTAAGCATCAAATACTTGTGAGAAGTGCTAGAAATCATCAAAGACTCTTTCTTTAATGAAATTCAAAAGATTCCTAGTCCCAAGGGTGTATATATGTGGTTGTTGCAGTGAATATAGTGAATGATGCGGTCATACAAGCTGTTTTCAAGATCTTTAAGTGTTAAGGAATCATTACAACGAAAAATTGAGCCTTGTTAGGAAGAAATGAAGAGAGGGTCTCATTTTTGAGTAAGTAAGCATCAAATACTTGTGAGAAATGCTAGAAATCTTCAAAGACTCTTTGTTTAATGCAATTCTACATATTCTTAGTCCCAAGAGAGTATAGATGAGGTTCTTTCACTGAATTTAGTGAATGATGTGGTCAAGCATGCTGCATTCAAGTTCCTTAAGTGTGAATGAGTCATTACAACGAAAAGTGGAGCCTTATTAGTAAGAAATGAAGAGAGGGTCTCATTTGTGAGTAATTAAGCGTCAAGTACTTGTGAGAAATTCTGCAAATCATCAAAGACTCTTTGTTTAATGCAATTCAATCTATTCCTATTCCCAAGAGAGTATAGATGTGGTTGTTGCAGTGAGTATAGTGAATGATGCGGTCATCCAAGCTGTTTTCAAGATCTTTAAGTGTGAATGAATCATTAGAATGAAAAGTGGAGCCTTGTTAGGAAGAAATGAAGAGATGGTCTCATTTTTGAGTAATTAAAAATCAAATACTTTTGAGAAATGTTAGAAACCATCAACGACTCTTTGTTTAAATTCTATTCTACATATTCTTAGTCCCAAGAGAGTATAGATGAGGTTCTTGCACTGAATTTAGTGAATGATGTGGTCAAACAAGCTGCATTTAAGTTCCTTAAGTGTGAATGAGTCATTACAACGAAAAGTGGAGCCTTGTTAAGAAGAAATGAAGAGATGGTCTCATTTTTGAGTAATTAAGCATCAAATACTTGTGAGAAATGCTATAAATCATCAAAGACTCCTTGTTTAATGCAATTCAACATATTCCTAGTCCTAAGAGAGTATAGATGTGGTTGTTGCAGTCAATATAGTGAATGATGCAGTCATCCAAGCTGTTTTCAAGATCTTTAAGTGTGAATGAGTCATTACAACAAAAAGTGGAGCATTTTTAGGAAGAAATGAAGAGACAGTCTCATTTTTTAGTAATTAAGAATCAAATACTAGTGAGAAATGCTTGAAATCATCAAAGACTCTTTGTTTAATGCAACTCTACATATTCTTAGTCCCAAGAGAGTATAGATGGGGTTCTTCCACTGAATTTAGTGAATGAGGTGGTCAAGCAATCTGTATTCAAGATTCTTAAGTGGTAATGAGTCATTACAATGAAATGTGGAGCCTTGTTAAGAAGAAATGAAGAGATGGTCTCATTTTTCAGTAATTAAGCATCAAATACTTGTGATAAATGCTAGAAATCATCAAAGACTCTTTGTTTAATGCAATTCAACATATTCCTAGCCCCAAGAGTGTATAGATGTGGTTGTTGCAGTCAATATAGTGAATGATGCGGTCATCCAAGCTGTTTTCAAGATCTTTAAGTGTGAAGGAGTCATTACAGCAAAAAGTGGAGCTTTGTTAGGAAGAAATGAAGAGGCGGTCTCATTTTTGAGTAATTAAGAATCAAATACTTGTGAGAAATGCTAGAAATCATCAAAGACTCTTTGTGATACGGAAAACCCCAAAAAGACGTGGCTTAGGGACCCAACGCACACAATGAATCAAAGAACAACCAGGAAAGCTAAATGAGAGTTTAATAACACAAACCCTAGACCCAATATTCAAAGCAACACAAACCTAGGGTATTCAAGATGGATATGGACGCCACACTCCAGAAAAGAAAAGAATTGAGAGTGATAAGTCAATATGAACACCACTAGAAGAATTGCCTCCTAATAAGTTCTTTAGTTCTTAAAAGAACCGATGGAGAAAAACCCCTTTTTTTGTATTTCACTCAATGTTATCTGATCTCCAGAGCTTACAAGGGGTGCCTATTTATAGGCTAAGATGGCAATCTTGAAGAGGCAAAATTCCTAATTAGGAGAAATCCTTATTTTGGAGTAATTTCAGACAAATTCCAGCACATACAATGAACTCCTATTTTGGAGTGATGCTATTACTTAGTCTAACCTATTAAGTATTCCAATTATATTAATTAGGCCTGGACTCTCTTTAAAACTTGAATTCACACCATTTGAAGCTTGGTTGGCCTGAATGTCCTGAATCAGCCCATTTAGTACTTCTTTAATCTTTTTGGCACTAGTTCATGTTATTGGGCCTTCTGTAATGTGCAATGGACCTCTTGCATCCATTGAAGCTCTAGCTCGTGTAATTGGGCCTTCTGGAATGTGCAATGGACCTCTTGCATCCAATAAAGCTCTAGCTTGTGTTATTGGGTCTTCTGGATTGTGCAATGGACCTCTTGCATCTATTGAAGCCTTCAACCCATCATCTCCACGGTTCTCATCATTCCCCCCCTCCTTAAAAGGATTCACCCTCAAATCATCACCTACATCAAAAGGGGAAAGGTCAGAAACATTAAATGTTGCACTTATATTATACTCACCAGGAAGGTCCAACTTATAAGCATTATCATTAATTCGTGCTACAACTTGGAAGGGACCACCTCCTCTAGGTTATAGCTTTGAACGCCTTTAAGTTGGGAATCGTTCCTTGCGCATATGCACCCAAACCCAATCACCAGGTTCAAACACCACCTTCTTTCGTCCCTTGTTGACATGGGATGCGTATTGCTCAGTTCGTTTTTCAATATGTTGCCACACCTTCTCATGCAATTTTTTAATCATGTCAGCTTTGCATTCACCATCAATGCTGGCATACTCATTGCGTTCACCATCAATGCTGGCATACTCATTGCGTTCACCTCCTTGCTAGAACCCACATTCTTGTACTTGGATAGCTCGGCTTTGGACTTGTAATCGGCCATCTCGTCCCTTTTACTCTAATCTGGCTTCCAAGATGAGGTAGATCCTGAGTTCTGCCCAAACCGTGTGGAACCCTTTTGTTTGAGTTGCCTTTCAACTTTTATGGCCATGTGCACCATGTCTTCTCATTCCACATAGTGTTGTAATTCAACCACGTTTGCTATTTCCCTATTTAACCCTTGTAGAAATTGAGCCATGGTTGCTTCTCTATCTTCTTCTACATTCGCCCTAATCATGGTAATCTCCATCTCCTTGTGGTAGTCAAAAACCAATTCAACCTTCTTCTCCCATTCTAGGTATGCATCAGGATCATTCTTACCTTGGAATGGAGGAATTGTCATTTTAATACTGCCCAAATTATGGTCATAAGTGCCTTGCCTCCCAAATTCTCTTTGATCCCTTCTATTGTTAGTAGTTCTAACCACAGTAGTTTGATCGCCAAATTCATCATCTTTTACATCATCTCCATGGTCATAGGCACGTCTTAACTGCCTTCTTGCTTTAGGAGCCTCATATTCCCCACGCCACCTTTGAAACTCTGCTATAGTATTAGATTGTTCCTCCATCCTCTCCCTCATATCATCAAATTTGGTATTCATACGCTCAAATTGTTGTTGCATAGCTTTGATCATGAAGGACACATCACTAGCTCCCTCCTGGGCTGCACCTTTGTCTTTAGATGTCATAGTATTACTTTTACACAAAATAATAAGATACCTCACAGAGCACTCCCTCACGTGTTTCACTCAAAAAAGGTGTCACACTTGTGTTTACACTCTTTATGGATTTTTCTTTAAATGAACTTTCACTCTTGCATTTTACCACTTGGATTTCTCCTTTCAGCTCTATAAAGAACTAAACAAAGTAACTCAAGAGTATTGATTTTGAATAGAATAAGATAAATGGCGTAAAATTGAACAAATTGGAGAACAAGGAATCAAAAAAAATGAAAAAGGATATCAAGGCAAACAAATTTAATGAACTAAACTCACAAAAATCAGGATATAGGGGTAGTTAAATTTAGAGGACAAACTTGGGTAACAAGAAATGGATGGCAGAATTGGAGTTGAGCAAGAAAACTTTGATATTATTGTGGCCAATATGACCAAACTGTTAACTTTATCAATAACTTGAATTTGATGTTTTCTTTCTTTTCTTCTTCTTTTTCTTTTCTCTCCTTTCTTTTTTTTCTTTTCGTTGATCCTTCTTTTCATTTTTTTTTCCTTTTTCTTTTGCTCAACACAAAACAACAGTATAACACTTAGATACAGCAATTTGAATTGAAATTAGCACGTTGAGAAGGATTGCAACCAAGCAAATTTGTGCATTTGAATTGTAATGCACATAATAGACAAATCGAATAGATAAAAATAAATCACAAGGTAGAAAATTGAAGAGTGAGTGGATTCAACCTGATTTAGAGCCAAACTCTGATACCAACTGATGCAGAAAACCCCAAAAAGACGTGGCTTAGGGGCCCAACACACACAATGAATCAAAGAACAACAAGGAAAGCTAAATCAAAGTTTAATAACACAAACACTAGACCCAATATTCGAAGCAACACGAACCTAGGGTATTCAAGATGGATATGGACGCCACACTCCAGAAAAGAAAGGAATTGGGAGTGATAAGTTGATTTAAACGCCACTAGAAGAAATACCTCCTGATAAGTTCTTTAGTTCTTAAAAGAACCGAGGGAGAAAAACCTTTGCTTTGTATTTGACTCAAAGTTCACTGATCTCCAAAGCTTACAAGGGGTGCCTATTTATAGGCTAAGATGGCAATCCTAAAGAGGCAAAATTCCTAATTAGGAGAAATCCTTATTTTGGAGTAATTTTGGACAAATTCCAGCACATACAATGAACTCCTATTTTGGAGTGATGCTATCACTTAGTCTGACCTATTAAGTATTCCAATTATATTAATTAGGCCTACACTCTCTTTAAAACTTGAATTCACACCATTTGAAGCTTGGTTGGCCTGAATGTCTTGAATCAGCCCATTTAGTGCTTCTTTAATCTTTTTGGCTCTAGTTCATGTTATTGGGCCTTCTGGAATGTGCAATGGACCTCTTGCATCCATTGAAGCTCTAGCTCGTGTAATTGGGCCTTCTGGAATGTGCAATGGAACTCTTGCATCAATTGAAGCTCTAGCTTGTGTTATTGGGTCTTCTGGATTGTGCAATGGACCTCTTGCATCTATTGAAGCCATCAACCCATCATCTCTATGGTTCTCATCAGAATATAGTGAATGATGCGGTCATACAAGCTGTTTACAAGATCCTTAAGCGTGAAGGACTCATTACAACGAAAAGTGGAGCCTTGTTAGGAAGAAATGAAGTAACGGTCTCATTTTTCAGTAATTAAGCATCAAACACATGTGAGAAATGCTAGAAATCATCGAAGACTCTTTGTTTAATGCAATTCAACATATTCCTAGCCCCAAGAGTGTATAGATGTGGTTGTTGCAGTCAATATAGAGAATGATGTGGTCATCCAAGCTGTTTTCAAGATCTTTAAGTGTGAAGGAGTCACTATAACGAAAAATGGAGCCTTGTTAGGAAGAAATGTGGAGACGGTCTCATTTTTTAGTAATTAGGAATCAAATACTTGCGAGAAATGCTAGAAATCATTAAAGATTCTTTGTTTAATGAAATTCAAAATATTCCTAGTCCCAAGAGAGTATAGATGAGGTTGTTGTAGTGAATATAGTGAATGATACGGTCATACAAGAATTTTTCAAGATCTTTAAGTGTGAATGAGTCATTACAACAAAAAGTGGAGCCTTGTTAGGAACAGAAGAAGACACGGTCTAATTTTTGAGTAATTAAGCATCAAATACTTGTGAGAAATGCTACAAATCATCAAAGACTCTTTGTTTAATGCAATTCTACATATTCTTAGTCCCAAGAGAGTATAGATGACGTTCTTGCACTGAATTTAGTGAACGATGTGGTCAAGCAAGCTGTATTCAAGATCCTTAAGTGTGAATGAGTCAATACAACAAAAAGTGAAGCCTTGTTAGGAAGAAATGAAGAGACGGTCTCATTTCTCAGTAATTAAGCATCAAATACTTGTGAGAAATGCTAGAAATCATCAAAGACTCTTTGTTTAATGCAATTCAACATATTCCTAGGCCCGAGAGTGTATAGATTTGGTTGTTGCAGCCAAAATAATGAATGACGCGGCCATCCAAGCTGTTTTCAAGATCTTTAAGTGTGAAGGAGTCATTACAATGAAAAGTGGAGCCTTGTTAGGAAGAAATGAAGAGACGGTCTCATTTTTGAGTAATTAAGAATCAAATACTTGTGAGAAATGCTAGAAATCATCAAAGACTCTTTGTTTAATGCAATTTAACAGATTCCTACTCCCAAAGGTGTATATATGTGGTTGTTAAAGAGAATATAGTTAATGATGCGGTCATACAAGCTGTTTTTAAGATCTTTAAGTGTGAATGAGTCATTACAACGAAAAGTGCACCCTTGTTAGGAAGAAAAGAAGAGACGGGCTCATTTTTGAGTAATTAAGCATTAAATAGTTGTGAGAAATGCTAGAAATCATCAAAGACTCTTTGTTTAATGCAATTATACATATTCTTAGTCCCAAGAGAGTATGGACGAGGTTGTTGCACTGAATTTAGTGAATGATGTGGTCAAACAAGCTGTTTTCAAGATCTTTAAGTATGAATGAGTTATTACAATGAAAAGTGGAGCCTTGTGAGGAAGAAATGAGGAGACAGTCTCATTTTTGAGTAATTAAGAATCAAATGCTTGTGAGAAATGCTAGAAAGCATCAAAGACTCTTTGTTTAATACAATTCAACAGATTTCTAGTCCCAAGGGTGTATATATGTGGTTGTTGCAGTGAATATAATGGATGATGCGGTCATACAAGCTGTTTTTAAGATCTTTAAGTGTGAATGAGTCATTACAACGAAAAGTGCACCCTTGTTAGGAAGAAAAGAAGAGACGGGCTCATTTTTGAGTAATTAAGCATAAAATAGTTGTGAGAAATGCTAGAAATCATCAAAGACTCTTTGTTTCATGCAGTTCTACATATTCTTAGTCCCAAGAGAGTATGGACGAGGTTGTTGCACTGAATTTAGTGAATGATGTGGTCAAACAAGCTGTTTTCAAGATCTTTAAGTATGAATGAGTTATTACAATGAAAAGTGGAGCCTTGTGAGGAAGAAATGAGGAGACAGTCTCTTTTTTGAGTAATTAAGCATCAAATGCTTGTGAGAAATGCTAGAAATCATCAAAGACTCTTTGTTTAATGGAATTCTACATATTCTTAGGCCCAAGAGAGTATAGATGAGGTTGTTGCACTGAATTTAGTGAATGATGTGGTCAAACAAGCTGTTTTCAAGATCATTAAGTGTGAATGAGTCATTACAATGAAAAGTGGAGCCTTGTTAGGAAGAAATGAAGAGACGGTCTCATTTTTGAGTAATTAAGCATCAAATACTTGTGAGAAATGGTAGAAATCATCAAAGACTCTTTGTTTAATACAATTCAACAGATTTCTAGTCCCAAAGGTGTATATATGTGGTTGTTGCAGTGAATATAATGGATGATGCGGTCATACAAGCTGTTTTTAAGATCTTTAAGTGTGAATGAGTCATTACAACGAAAAGTGCACCCTTGTTAGGAAGAAAAGAAGAGACAGGCTCATTTTTGAGTAATTAAGCATTAAATAGTTGTGAGAAATGCTAGAAATCATCAAAGACTCTTTGTTTAATGCAATTCTACATATTCTTAGTTCCAAGAGAGTATGGACGAGGTTGTTGCACTGAATTTAGTGAATGATGTGGTCAAACAAGCTGTTTTCAAGATCTTTAAGTATGAATGAGTTATTACAATGAAAAGTGGAGCCTTGTGAGGAAGAAATGAGGAGACAGTCTCATTTTTGAGTAATTAAGAATCAAATGCTTGTGAGAAATGCTAGAAAGCATCAAAGACTCTTTGTTTAATACAATTCAACAGATTTCTAGTCCCAAGGGTGTATATATGTGGTTGTTGCAGTGAATATAATGGATGATGCGGTCATACAAGCTGTTTTTAAGATCTTTAAGTGTGAATGAGTCATTACAACGAAAAGTGCACCCTTGTTAGGAAGAAAAGAAGAGACGGGCTCATTTTTGAGTAATTAAGCATAAAATAGTTGTGAGAAATGCTAGAAATCATCAAAGACTCTTTGTTTAATGCAGTTCTACATATTCTTAGTCCCAAGAGAGTATGGACGAGGTTGTTGCACTGAATTTAGTGAATGATGTGGTCAAACAAGCTGTTTTCAAGATCTTTAAGTATGAATGAGTGATTACAATGAAAAGTGGAGCCTTGTGAGGAAGAAATGAGGAGACAGTCTCATTTTTGAGTAATTAAGCATCAAATGCTTGTGAGAAATGCTAGAAATCATCAAAGACTCTTTGTTTAATGGAATTCTACATATTCTTAGGCCCAAGAGAGTATAGATGAGGTTGTTGCACTGAATTTAGTGAATGATGTGGTCAAACAAGCTGTTTTCAAGATCATTAAGTGTGAATGAGTCATTACAATGAAAAGTGGAGCCTTGTTAGGAAGAAATGAAGAGACGGTCTCATTTTTGAGTAATTAAGCATCAAATACTTGTGAGAAATGGTAGAAATCATCAAAGACTCTTTGTTTAATACGATTCAACAGATTTCTAGTCCTTACATATGTGGTTGTTGCAGTGAATATAATGGATGATGCGGTCATACAAGCTGTTTTTAAGATCTTTAAGTGTGAATGAGTCATTACAACGAAAAGTGCACCCTTGTTAGGAAGAAAATAAGAGACAGGCTCATTTTTGAGTAATTAAGCATTAAATAGTTGTGAGAAATACTAGAAATCATCAAAGACTCTTTGTTTAATGCAATTCTACATATTCTTAGTTCCAAGAGAGTATGGACGAGGTTGTTGCACTGAATTTAGTGAATGATGTGGTCAAACAAGCTGTTTTCAAGACCTTTAAGTATGAATGAGTTGTTACAATGAAAAGTGGAGCCTTGTGAGGAAGAAATGAGGAGCCAGTCTCATTTTTGAGTAATTATGCATCAAATACTTGTGAGAAATACTAGAAATCATCAAAGACTCTGTGTGTAAAGCAATTCAACATATTCCTAGTCCTAAGAGAGTATAGATGTGGTTGTTGCAGTGAATATAGTGAATGATGCGGTCATCCAAGCTGTTTTCTTGATCTTTAAATGTGAATGAGTCATTACAACGAAAAGTGGAGCCTTGTTGGGAAGAAAAGAAGAGACGGTCTCATTTTTGAGTAATTAAGTATCACATACTTGTGAGAAATGCTAGAAATAATCAAAGACTCTTTGTTTAATGCAATTCTACATATTCTTAGTCCCAAGAGAGTATAGATGAGGTTGTTGCACTGAATTTAGTGAATGATGTGGTCAAACAAGATATTTTCAAGATCGTTAAGTGTGAATGAGTTATTACAATGAAAAATGGAGCCTTATGATGCGGAAAACCCCAAAAAGACGTGGCTTAAGGGCCCAACGCACACAATGAATCGAAGAACAACCAAGATGGATATGGACACCACACTCCAGAAAAGACAGGAATTGAGAGTGATAAGTCGATTTGAACGCCACAAGAAGAATTGCCTCTTGATAAGTTCTTTAGTTCTTAAAAGAACCGAGGGAGAAAAACCCTTGCTTTCTATTTCACTTAAAGTTGTCTGATTTCCAGAGCTTACAAGGGGTGCCTATTTATAGGCTAAGATGGCAATCCTAAAGAGGCAAAATTCCTAATTAGGAGAATTCCTTATTTGGGAGTAATTTTGGACAAATTCCAGCATATACAATGAACTCCTACGTAGGAGTGATGTTATTACTTAGTCTAACCTATTAAGTATTCCAATTAAATTAATTAGGCCTGGACTCTCTTTAAAACTTGAATTCACACCATTTGAAGCTTGGTTGGCCTAAATGTCCTGAATCAGCCCATTTAGTGCTTCTTTAATCTTTTTGGCTCTAGTTCATGTTATTGGGCCTTCTGTAATGTGCAGAGGACCTCTTGCATCCATACTCTAGTTCGTGTAATTGGGTCTTCTGCAATGTGCAATGGACCTCTTGCATCCATTGAAGCTCTAGCTTATGTTATTGGGTCTTCTGAATTGTGCAATGGACCTCTTGCATCTATTGAAACCTTCAACCCATCATCTCCACAGTTCTCATCACCTTGTTAGGAAGAAATGAGGAGATGGTCAAATTTTTTAGTAATTAAGCATCAAATACTTGTGAGAATTGCTAGAAATCATCAAAGACTCTTTGTTTAAGGCAATTCAATAGATTTCTACCCCCTAGGGTGTATATATGTGGTTGTTGCGATGAATCTAGTGAATGATGCGGTCATAAAAGCTGTTTTCAAGATCTTTTAGTGTGAAGGAGTCATTACAGCGAAAAGTGAAACCTTGTTAGGAAGAAATGAAGAGACAGCCTCATTTTTGAGTAATTAAGTATCAAATACTTGTGAAAAATGCGAGAAATCATCAAAGACGCTTTGTTTAATGCAATTCAACAGATTCCTAATCCCAAGGGTGTATATATGTGGTTGTTGCAGCGAATATAGTGAATGATGCGGTCATACAAGCTATTTTCAAGATCTTTAAGAGTGAAGGAGTCATTACAACAAAAAGTGGAGCCTTCTTAGGAAGAAATGAGGAGACGGTCTCATTTTTGAGTAATTAATCATCACATACTTGTGAGAAATGCTAGAAATCATCAAAGACTCTTTGTTTAATGCAATTATAAATATTCTTAGTCCCAAGAGAGTATAGATGAGGTTCTTGCACTGAATTTAGTGAATGATGTGGTCAAACAAGCAGTTTTCAAAATCATTAAGTGTGAATGAGTCATTATAATGAAAACTAGAGCCTTGTTAGGAAGAAATGAAGAGACGGTCTCATTTTTGAGTAATTAAGCATCAAATACTTGTGAGAAATGCTAGAAATCAACAAAGACTCTTTGTTTAATGCAATTCAACAGATTCCTGGTCCCAAGGGTGTATATATGTGCTTGTTGGAGAGAATATTGTGAATGATGCGGTCATACAAGCTGTTTTCAAGATCTTTAAGTGTGAATGAGTCTTTACAACGAAAAGTGGAGCCTTGTTAGGAAGACATGAAGAGTTGGTCTCATTTTTGAGTAATTAACCATCAAATACTTGTGAGAAATGCTAGAAATCATCAAGGACTCTTTGTTTAATGCAATTCTACATATTCCTAGTCCCAAGAGAGTATAGATGAGGTTGTTCAACTGAATTTAGTGAATGATGTGGACAAACAAGCTGTTTTCAAGATCGTTAAGTGTGAATGAGTCATTACAACGAAAAGTGGAGCCTTGTTAGGAAGAAATGAAGAGACGGTCTCATTTTTGAGTAATTAAGCATCAAATACTTGTGAGAAATGGTAGAAATCATCACAGACTCTTTGTTTAATGCAATTCAACAGATTCCTAGTGCCAAGAGTGTATATATGTGGTTGTTGCAGTGAATACTGTGAATGATGCGGTCATACAGGCTGTTTTCAAGATCTTTAAGTGTGAATGAGTCATCACAACGAAAAATGGAGCCTTGTTAGGAAGAAATGAAAAGTTGGTCTCATTTTTTTGTAATTAACTTTCAAATACTTGTGAGAAATGCTAGAAATCAACAAAGACTCTTTGTTCAATGCAATTCAACATATTCCTAGTCCCAAAAGTGTATAGATGTGGTTGTTACAGTGAATATAGTGAATGATGCGGTCATCCAAGCTGTTTTCAAGATCTTTAAGGGTGAATGAGTCATTACTACAAAAAGTGGAGCCTTGTTAGGAAGGAAAGAACAAACGGTCTTATTTTTGAGTAATTAAGCATCAAATACTTGTGAGAAATGGTAAAAATCATCAAAGACTCTTTGTTTAATGCAATTCAACAAATTCCTAATGCCAAGGGTGTATATATGTGGTTGTTGCAGTGAATACTGTGAATGATGCGGTCATACAGGCTGTTTTCAAGATCTTTAAGTGTGAATGAGTCATCACAACGAAAAATGGAGCCTTGTTAGGAAGAAATGAAAAGTTGGTCTCATTTTTGAGTAATTAACTTTCAAATACTTGTGAGAAATGCTAGAAATCAACAAACACTCTTTGTTCAATGCAATTCAACATATTCCTAGTCCCAAGAGTGTATAGATGTGGTTGTTGCAGTGAATATAGTGAATGATGCGGTCATCGAAGCTGTTTTCAAGATCTTTAAGGGTGAATGAGTTATTACTACAAAAAGTGGAGCCTTGTTAGGAAGAAAAGAACAGACGGTCTTATTTTTGAGTAATTAAGCATCAAATACTTTTGAAAAATGATAGAAATCATCAAAGACTCTTTGTTTAATGCAATTCCACATATTCTTCTTCCCAAGAGAGTATAGATGAGGTTCTTGCACTGAATTTAGTGAATGATGTGGTCAAGCAAGCTGTATTCAAGTTCCTTAAGTGTCAATGAGTCATTACAACGAAAAGTGGATCCTTGTTAAGAATAAATGAAGAGATGGTCTCATTTTTGAGTAATTAAGCATCAAATGCTTTTGAGAAATTCTATAAATCATCACAAACTCTTTGTTTAATGTAATTCAACATATTCCTAGTCCCAAGAGAATATAGATGAGGTTGTTGCAATGAATTTAGTGCATGATGTGGTCATAGAAGCTGTTTTCAAGATCTTTAAGTTTGAATGAGTCATTACAACAATATGTGGAGCCTTGTTAGGAAGAAAAGAAGAGAGGGTCTCATTTTTGAGTAATTAAGCATCAAATACTTGTGAGAAACGCTAGAAATTATCAAAGACTCTTTGTTTAACGCAATTCAACATAGATGTGGTTGTTGCAGTGAATATAGTGAATGATGCGGTCATCCAAGCTGTTTTCAAGATCCTTAAGAGTGAATGAGTCTTTACAACAAAAAGTGGAGCCTTGTTAGGATGAAATGAAGAGACAGTCTCATTTTTGAGTAATTAAGCATCAAATACTTGTGAGAAAGGCTAGAAATCATCAAAAACTCTTTGTTTAATGCAATTCAATAGATTCCTAGTCCCATGGGTGTATATATGCGGTTGTTGCAGTGAATATAGTGAATGCTGCGGTCATACAAGCTGTTTTCAAGATCTTTAAGTGTGAAGGAGTCATTACAATGAAAAGTGGAGCCTTGTTAGTAAGAAATGAAGAGACGGTCTCATTTTTGAGTAATTAAGCATCAAATACTTGTGAGAAATGCTAGAAATCATCAAAGACTCTATGTTGAATGCAATTCAAGATATTCCTAGTCCCAAGAGTGTATAGATGTGGTTATTGCAGAGAATATAGTGAATGATGCGGTCATCCAAGCTGTTTTCAAGATCTTTAAGGGTGAATGAGTCATTACAACGAAAAGCAGAGCCTTGTTAGGAAGAAAAGAAGAGACGGTCTCATTTTTTAGTAATTAAGCATCAAATATGTGTGAGAAATGCTAAAAATCATCAAAGACTCTTTGTTTAATGCAATTCTACATATTCTTATTCGCAAGAGAGTATAGATGAGGTTCTTGCATTGAATTTAGTGAATGATGTGGTCAAGCAAGCTGGTTTCAAGTTCCTTAAGTGTGAATGAGTCATTACAACGAGAAGTGGAGCCTTGATAAGAAGAAATGAAGAGACGGTCTCATTTTTGAGTAATTAAGCATCAAAAGCTTTTGAGAAATGCTATAAATCATCACAAACTCTTTGTTTAATGCAATTCAACATATTCCTAGTCCCGAGAGTGTACAGATGAGGTTGTTGCAATGAATTTAGTGAATGATGTGGTCATAGAAGCTATTTTCAAGATCTTTAAGTTTGAATGAGTCATTACAACAATATGTGGAGCCTTGTTAGGAAGAAAAGAAGAGACGGTCTCATTTTTGAGTAATTAGGCATCAAATACTTGTGAGAAACGCTAGAAATTATCAAAGACTCTTTGTTTAACACAATTCAACATATTCCTAGTCGCAAGAGAGTATAGATGTGGTTGTTGAAGTGAATATAGTGAATGATGTGGTCATCCTAGCTGTTTTCAAGATCTTTAAGTGTGAATGAGTCATTACAACGAAAACTGGAGCCTTGTTATGAAGAAATGGAGAGACAGTCTCATTTTTTACTAATTAAGCATCAAATACTTGTGAGAAATGCTAGAAAATATCAAAGACTCTTTGTTTAATGCAATTCTACATATTCCTAGTCCCAAGAGAGTATAGATGAGGTTGTTGCCATGAGTATAGTGAATGATGTGGTCACACAAGCTGTTTTCAAGATCCTTAAGTGTGAATGAGTCAGTACAACGAAATGTGAAGCCTTGTTAGGAAGAAATGAAGGGACGACCTCATTTTTGATTAATTAACCATAAAATATATGTGAGAAATGGTAGAAATCATCAAAGACTGTATAGATGTGGTGGTTGCAGTCAATATTGTGAATGATGTGGTCATACATGCTGCTTTCAAGATCTTTAAGTGTGAATGAGTCATTACAATGAAAAGTGGAGCCTTGTTAGGAAGAAATGAGGACACAGTCTCATTTTTGAGTAATTAAGTATCAAATACTTGTGAGAAATGCTAGAAATCATCAAAGACTTTTTATTTAATGCAATTTAATAGATTCCTAGTCCCAGGGGTGCATATATGTGGTTGTTGAGGTGAATATAGTGAATGATGCGGTCATGCAAGCTGTTTTCAAGATCTTTAAGTGTGGATGAGTCATTACAACAAAAACTGGAGCCTTGTTAGGTAGAAATGAAGAGACGGTCTCATTTTTAAGTAATTAAGCATCAAATACTTGTGGGAAATGCTAGAAATCATCAAAGACTCTTTGTTTAATGCAATTCAACAGATTCCTAGTCCCAAGGGTGTATATATGTGGTTGTTGCAGTGAATATAGTGAATAATGCGGTCATACAAGCTATTTTCAAGATCTTTAAGTGAGAATGAGTGATTACAACGAAAAGTGGAGCATTGTTAGGAAGAAATGAAGAGACGGTCTCATTTTTTAATAATTAAGCATCAAATGCTTGTGAGAAATGCTATAAATCATCAAAAACTCTTTATTTAATGCAGTTCAACAAATTCCTAGTCCCAAGAGTGTATAGATGAGGTTGTTACAGTGAATATAGTGAATGATGTGGTCATACAAGCTGTTTTCAAGATCTTTAAGTGTGAATGAGTCATTACAACCAAATGTGGAGCTTTGTTAGGAGGAAATGAAGAGACGGTCTCATTTTTGAGTAATTAAGCATCAAATGCTTGTGAGAAATGCTTTAAATCATCAAAAACCCTTTGTTTAATGGAATTCAACATATTCCTAGTCCGAAGCGAGTATAGATGAGGTTGTTGCAGTGAATATAGTAAATGATGTGGTCATACAAGCTATTTTCAAGAACTTTAAGTGTGAATGAGTCATTACAACGAAATGTGGAGCCTAGGAAGAAATGGAGAGACAGTCTCATTTTTGAGTAATTAAGCATCAAATACTTGTGAGAAATGCTAGAAATCATCACAGTGATATGAACTCCGATTATTTTTAAATGGAACCCAACACCAATGTTGGTATAGGATCGTTCTAACAAAGGTTATGGGATTTTGGAGTTCTAGCCCAATGATTATAAACAACTAAGAACCAGAACTTAAAGATTCAAACACCACTTTCAAGAACAAAAACGTTGAAGAAGATAAGTCTATTGAACCAACACCCTCAAGTATGAAAGTTCAAAATTAGTTCTCAAAGAACCAAAGAAAATAGCTCATACATTCATCATA
The DNA here is from genome assembly GCA_020883675.1 of Bruguiera gymnorhiza. NCBI lineage: Eukaryota > Viridiplantae > Streptophyta > Magnoliopsida > Malpighiales > Rhizophoraceae > Bruguiera > Bruguiera gymnorhiza. The sequence goes on from JAIRCJ010000264.1 coordinate 93,441, forward strand.
TGCCGTCCTCCCCTCTAACCACCCTTTTTATATGCTAACCCCCCTAAACCCTAGCTAATAAGATGGGCTTATTAAGAAAATTCGTCCAATTTGCCAGCCACCCTCTTTATATGCTAATAAGATGGGCTTATTAAGGAAATTCGTCCAATCTGCCAGCCACCCCTTTTTATATGCTAATAAGATGGGCTTATTAAGGAAATTCATCCAAACCACAAAATAATAATAACCCATGAAAATAACCCATTTAAATGGCCAAACATGGGCTCCCAAATCCAACTTCCTTCCCAAGGTCATAGTTCTCAAATTCCTCCACAGGTGACACATTCGCAAGCCTTGGTGAAGCCTCCATCATCCTTAACTCGTAGAGAAATGGAGATTGGTCAGAAACATTAAATGTTGCACTCACATTATACTCACCTAGCAAGTCAAGTTTATGTGCATTATCATTGACTCTTGCCACCACTTGGAAAGGACCATCTCCCCTTGGTTGCAACTTTGATTTCCTTTGCTTGGGAAATCTATCCTTCTACAAATGTACCCAAACCCAATCACCAGGTTCAAAGGTGATATGTCTATGACCTTTGTTGGCTTGTGTTTCATATTGTTTGGTTTTTCTCTCAATCTTAAGCCTAGCTTTCTCATGAAGTTGCCTAACCACTTCAGCCTTCTTTTTCCCATCTAAATTAACCTTGTCCTGTATAGGCAATGGTACTAAATCCAAAGGAGATAAGGGATTAAAACCATAAACAAGCTCAAAAGGAGAATAACCTGTGGTACTATGAACAACACGATTATAGGCAAACTCCACAAAAGGCAAATATTCTTCCTAGGTTTTAGAGTTCTTACCAATAACAGCCCGCAACAATGTACCAAGAGTTCGATTTACTACCTCAGTCTGTCCATCAGTTTGTGGATGGCAAGTTGTAGAAAACAACAACTTTGTTCCAAGCTTACCCCACAATGTTTTCCAAAAATGGCTCAAAAATTTTGCATCACGATCTGACACAATACTCTTCGGCATTCCACGTAGGCAAACAATCTCTCTAAAAAATAAGTCTGCAACGTGTGTGGCATCATCTGTTTTGGTGCAAGCAATGAAATGCACCATCTTCAAAAACCTGTCAACTACAACAAGAATACAATCTTGACCCTTCTTGGCCCTAGGTAACGCAAGAATAAAATCCATAGAGATGTTGGTCTAAAGTTCACAGGGGAATTTTCTAAGGGCATATACTTACCATGGGGCAAAACNCCGTCTCATTTTTGAGTAATTAAGCATCAAATGCTTGTGAGAAATGCTATAAATCATCAAAAACTCTTTGTTTAATGGAATTCAACATATTCTTAGTCCGAAGCGAGTATAGATGAGGTTGTTGCAGTGAATATAGTAAATGATGTGGTCATACAAGCTGTTTTCAAGAACTTTAAGTGTGAATGAGTCATTACAATGAAATGTGGAGCCTTGTTAGGAAGAAATGGAGAGACAGTCTCATTTTTGAGTAATTAAGCATCTAATACTTATGAGAAATATCTAGAAATCATCACAGTGATATGAACTCTGATTATTTGTAAACGGAACCCAACACCAATGTTGGTATAGGATCGTTCTAACAAAAGTTATGAGATTTTGGAGTTCTGGCCCAATGATTATAAACAACCAAGAACCAAAACTTAAAGATTCAAAACACCACTCTCAAGAACAAAAATGTTGAAGAAGATAAGTCTGTTGAACCAACACCCACAAGTATGAAAGTTCAAAATTAGTTCTCAAAGAACCAAAGAAAATAGTTCATACATTCATCATATGCCGTCCTCCCCTCTAACCACCCTTTTTATATGCTAACCCCCCTAAACCCTAGCTAATAAGATGGGCTTATTAAGGAAATTCGTCCAATTTGCCAGCCACCCTCTTTATATGCTAATAAGATGGGTTTATTAAGGAAATTCATCCAATCTACCAGCTACCCCTTTCTATATGCTGATAAGATGGGCTTATTAAGGAAATTCATCCAAACCACTAAATAATAATAATAACCCATGAAAATAACCCATTTAAATGTCCAAACATGGGCTCCCAAATCCAACTTCCTTCCCAAGGTCATAGTTCTCAAATTCCTCCATAGGTGACACATTCGCAAGGCTTGGTGAAGCCTCCATCATCCTTAACTCGTAGAGAAATGGAAAAAGGTTAGAAACATTAAATGTTGCACTCACATTATACTCACCTGGCAAGTCAAGTTTATGTGCATTATCATTGACTCTTGCCACCACTTGGAAAGGACCATCTCCCCTTGGTTGCAACTTTGATTTCCTTTGCTTGGGAAATCTATCTTTCCGCAAATGTACCTAAACCCAATCACCAGGTTCAAAGGTGATATGTCTACGACCTTTGTTGGCTTGTGTTTCATATTGTTTGGTTTTTCTCTCAATGTTAAGCCTAGCTTTCTCATGAAGTTGCCTAACCACTTCAGCCTTCTTTTTCCCATCTAAATTAACCTTGTCTTGTATAGGCAATGGTACTAAAAGCTAGCCAAACCATGGAAACTCCTCACATCACTCACACTCTTAGGTGTAGGCCATTCTTAGGTGTAGGCCATTCTTGAATTGCCTTAATCTTCTCTTTATCAACCTTTATGCCATGAGCAGACACAACATAACCCAAGAAAATAACATGATCCTTGCAAAAATCCCATTTCTTCACGTTGGCATACAATTTCTCTTTCCTCAAAACATCAAGCACGCAATGCAAATATTCAACATGCTCTTCTAAATTCCTATTGTATACTAATATGTCATCAAAATAAGCCATAACAAACTTTCCTAAGAAAGGTCTCAAAACATGATTCATTAATCTCATAAAAGTACTAGGTGCATTAGTCAAACCAAAGGGCATAACTAACCATTCATACAAACCATGCTTGGTCATGAATGTAGTTTTCCATTCGTCTCCTTCCCTTATCCTAATTTGATGATACCCACTCTTAAGGTCAATTTTAGAGAAGTAACATGCACCATGTAATTCATCTAACATATCATCAAGCCTGGGTATAGGATGTCGATACTTAACTATTATTTTGTTGATAGCTCTACAATCAACACACATCCTCCAAGACCCATCTTTCTTTGGCACAAGCAACACTGGCACTGTACATGGGCTCATGCTCTCCCTTACATGTCCCTTTCTTCATCAACTCATCAACTTGCCTCTGAAGCTCCTTTGTCTCCTCAGGATTACTTCTATATGCTGGCCTATTGGAATGGGAGCCCCAGGAATAAGATCAATGTGGTGTTCAATCCCTCTCCTTGGTGGTAAACCATCTAGGATCTCCTCAAGGAATACATCATTATAATCCTGCAACAAAGATGAAATAGCACTAGGCAAAGATAAATCAAGGTCAATGTTAAAGAAATAAGAATCCTTGTAAAGGATCAAGATTATTTGTTGCCTCACTTGGAAGGCAACCCTAACATCTGCTCCTTTTGCAAACACACTCACTTGTTTTCTTTCATCTTCACTCTTGTGAACCTAACCCCCTTTGTACTTAGTACTCTCACATGCATTTACCTTCTTTTTCTCTCCCTCACTTTCTTTTCTCTCGACTCTCTCTTTCTTTTCGCTCCTCCTCTTCTACTCACTTTCATAAAGTCTCACTTGGTCTTCATACACCTGTTTTAGAGTCAATGGAACAAGTGTAAATGATTTTCCATCCATGGTGAAAGAATAACGGTTTTTGTAACCATCATGCAAAATTTTTCTATCAAATTGCCAAGGATGGCCCCATAACAAATGCCCGGCCTGCATAGGTACAACATCACAAAAGAGCTCGTCCTTATATCTGCCAATGGAAAATGGAACCACAACATGTTTAGTCACTTTCACCACTCCACTGTCATTCAATCATTGCAAATTATATGGTCTAGGATGTTTGGTTGTAGGCAAATTCAATTTTTTCCACCAACTCTGTACTTGCTACATTAGTGCAACTACCACCATCGATGATCAAGTAACAGAGTCTATCTTGAACTAAACATTGAGTATGGAAAATATTTTTCCGCTGCATCTTAACATCATCCTCTTCCTTAACCTGCACACTAAGGGCTCTCCTTGCTACTAAAAGCCTTCCACCATGCTCTGGATACTCTATCCCTTCATCAACATCACTAGCATCCTCTAGTGGTGGCATTTGGTCTTCATCACTAGCATCACTGCCAGACAAATAGTCACCATTCTCCTTAAGGTATATGGTTCTCTTGTTAGGACATTGTGAAGCCACATGACCCCTACCCAGACATCTAAAGCATTTGATGTCTTTAGTTTTTCCTTGGGTGCCCTTAAGTTTTTCTTCAAATTTGCCCCTTTCCAAGCTGCCCCCACTAGTCTGGGGTCTGTGTGAAATGGTTTTAAGCTTAGAAGTCATCTTCTCTTCCTTCTTCCCCCAATTTGACTTCCAAATAGATGAACCTAAGTTCTGATTATATCTAGAAGTGCTCCTTCCCTTAAGTTGCCTCTCAACTTTCATGGCAATATGCACCATGTCTTCAAGCTCTACATAGTGTTGCAGTTCTACCACATCAGTTATGCTTCTATTCAACCCTTGGAGGAACCTAGCCATGGTTGCCTCCTTATCCTCCATTACATTTGCCCTAACCATAGCAATTTCCATCTCTTATGGTACTCTTCCACACTCTTGGAACCTTGTGTAAGGCTTTGCAACTTGTTGTACAAATCCTTATAATAAGAGCTGGAAACAAATCTCCTTTTCATCACAGTCTTCAACTCATTCCAAGTTTCTATAGTTCTCTCAAAATTTCTTCTCCTGGTGGTAACTTGCTGGTCCCACCATATGACAGCATAATCAGTGAACTCTACCACAGCTAACTTCACTTTCTTCTCCTCAGAGAAGTTGTGGCACTCATATATTAATTCTACCTTTCATTCTCAATCCAAATAGACATCAGGGTCAACTTTCCCTTGGAAAGAAGGTATTTTCATTTTAATACTACTAAGATTTTTGTCTACTCCTTCGTCCACTCTATTTCTGTTATCCCAACCTCCATTGTGCCTATCATAAACATTTCCATTACCTCTGACTCCCCTACCATTCCAATTACCAAGTCCTCCTCTAAAGCCACCTATGAAGTTTCTACTAGCATTATCACCATCATCATAATAACCATCACCATCTTCACCAAAGTCATGTTCAAATTTCTCCTTCATGACCCTCCCAGCTGGCCTCTTAGGATTGACACTCAATTTCCCATCTATTTTATCCATCCTGTCTCAAACTTCCCAAAACATTTGGTCAATCCTATCAAATTTCTGCTCTAAGGATTTCATCAGCAATTTGAAATCTGGAACAACTACTTCCTCCTTTCCATGTGAGAAACTACCTTCTTTAGCATTAGACATTGTATGGCAAGATTGTTAGTAAATAAAGAATATACCTCACAAAACTCACTCCCTTGCATGTTTGCTGTCCACTCAACTATAGTAGTCCTCAACTCTCGTGTTTCACATAATGAATTACAAGACTCTAAGAGCTTTTTCAATAGTTACAAGCAAACTAAATTCGGAACAAAACAAAACTTGACTATATCAATCCTAGACCTACCTCTTCAGAGAAGTGACACAATCAAGAAGATGGGCAATAAAGCAAACAGAATGACAAGGAATATAATGATATGAGCAGTGTAATCAGACAATAATCAATTATCGAATATAATTGAGTAAATGACCAATTGACCAACGGAACCATTTTTTTTTATTATTTTTGGTTAACAAATGGGTATTTGTATAAAAGGAACAAATAGTAGAAAGGCAACCAAAGAAATACACGATTTTTTTTTCTTTTCTTTTTCTTCTTTGGTTATTCAACCAACAATGAAGGATACACGAAAGAGGTGATAACAAAAGTATAACTAACCTGAAGTCAGAAATATGGCTTTGATACCAAATGATATGAACTTCGATTATTTGTAAACGGAACCCAACACCAATGTTGGTATAGGATCGTTCTAACAAAGTTTAAGGGATTTTGGAGTTTTGACCCAATGATTATAAACAACCAAGAACCAGAACTTAAAGATTCAAACACCACTCCCAACAACAAAAACATTGAAGAAGATAAGTCTGTTGAACCAACATACCCAAGTATGAAAGTTCAGAATTAGTTCTCAAAGAACCAGAGAAAATAGGTCATACATTCATCATATGTCGTCCTCCCCTCTAACCACCCTTTTAATATGCTAACAACCCTAAACCCTAGCTAATAAGATAGGCATATTAAGGAAATTCATCCACTCTGCCAGCCACCCTCTTTATATGCTAATAAGATGGGCTTATTAAGGAAATTCGTCCAATCTGCCAGCCACCCCTTTTTATATGCTAATAAGATGGGCTTATTAAGGAAATTCGTCCAACCCACTAAATAATAATAATAACCCATGAAAAGTGGTTGTCGCAATGAATTCAACAAATTCCTAGTCCCAAAGGTGTATAGATGTGGTTGTTGCAATGAATATAGTGAATGATGTGGTCATACAAGCTGTTGTCAAGATCCTTAAGTCCGAATGAGTCATTACAACAAAAAGTGGAGCTTTGTTAGGAAAAAGGAAGAGACAGTCTCATTTTTTAGTAATTAAGCATCAAATGCTTGTGAGAAATGCTATAAATCATCAAAAACTCTTTGTTTAATGCAACTCAACATATTCCTAGTTCCAAGAGAGTATAGATGAGGTTGTTGCAGTGAATATAGTGAATGATGTGGTCATACAAGCTGTTTTCAAGATCTTTAAGTGTGAATGAGTCATTACAACGAAATGTGGAGCCTTGTTAGGCAGAAATGAAGAGACGGTCTCTTTTTTGAGAGATTAAGCATCTAATACTTGTGAAAAATGCTAGAAATCATCAAAGACTCTTTGTTTAATGCAATTCAACAGATTCCTAGTCCCAAGGGTGTATATATGTGGTTGTTGCAGTGAATATAGTGAATGATGCAATCATACAAGCTATTTTCAAGATCTTTAAGTGTGAAGGAGTCATTACAACGAAAAGTGGAGCCTTGTTAGGAAGAAATGAAGAGACGGTCTCAGTTTTGAGTAATTAAGCATCAAATACTTGTGAGAAATGCTAGAAATTATCAAAGACTCTTTGTTTAATGCAATGCAACAGATTCCTACTCCCAAGGGTGTATATATGTGGTTGTTGTAGTGAATATAGTGAATGATGCGGTCATACAAGCTGTTTTCAAGATCTTTAAGTGTGAATGAGTCATTACAACGAAAAGTATGGCCTTGCTAGGAAGAAATGAAGAGACGGTCTCATTTTTGAGTAATTAAGCATCAAATGCTTGTGAGAAATGTTATAAATCATCAAAACTCCTTGTTTAATGCAATTCAACATACTCCTAGTCCCAAGAGAGCATAGATGAGGTTGTTGCAGTGAATATAGTGAAAGATGTGGTCATACAAGCTGTTTCAAAGATCTTTAAGTGTGAAGGAGTCATTACAACAAAAAGTGGAGCCTTGTTAGGAAGAAATGAAGAAATGGTCTCATTTTTGAGTAATTAAGCATCAAATACTTGTGAGAAATGCTAGAAATTATCAAAGACTCTTTGTTTAATGCAATGCAATAGATTCCTACTCCCAAGGGTGTATATATGTGGTTGTTGTAGTGAATATAGTGAATGATGCGGTCATACAAGCTGTTTTCAAGATCTTTAAGTGTGAATGAGTCATTACAACGAAAAGTATGGCCTTGCTAGGAAGAAATGAAGAGACGGTCTCATTTTTGAGTAATTAAGCATCAAATGCTTGTGAGAAATGTTATAAATCATCAAAAACTCCTTGTTTAATGCAATTCAACATACTCTTAGTCCCAAGAGAGCATAGATGAGGTTGTTTCAGTGAATATAGTGAATGATGTGGTCATACAAGCTGTTTCAAAGATCTTTAAGTGTGAATGAGTCATTATAACGAAAACTGGAGCCTTGTTAGGAAGAAATGAAGAGACGGTCTCATTTTTGAGTAATTAAGCATTAAATACATCTGAGAAATGCTAGAAATCATCAAAGACTCTTTGTTTAATGCAATTCAACGTATTCGTAGTCCCAAGAGAGTATAGATGAGGTTGTTGCAATGAATTTAGTGAATGATGTGGTCACACAAGCTGTTTTCATGATCTTTAAATGTGAATGAGTCATTACAACGAAATGTGGAGCCTTGTTCGGAAGAAATGAAGAGACGGTCTCATTTTTGAGTAATTAAGCATCAAATACTTGTGAGAAAGGCTAGATATCATCAAAGACTCTTTGTTTAATTCAATTCTACATATTCCTAGTCCCAAGAGAGCATAGATGAGGTTGTTGCAGTGAGTATAGCAAATGATGCGGCCATACAAGCTGTTTTCAAGATCTTTAAATGTGAATGAGTCATTACAACGAAATGTGGAGCCTTGTTCAGAAGAAATGAAGAGACGGTCTCATTTTTAGTAATTAAGCATCAAATACTTATGAGAAATGCTAGATATCATCAAAGACTCTTTGTTTAATTCAATTCTACATATTCCTAGTCCAAGAGAGTATAGATGAGGTTGTTGCAGTGAATATAGCGAATGATGTGGTCATACAAGCTGTTTTCAAGATCTTTAAATGTGAATGAGTCATTACAACGAAATGTGGAGCCTTGTTCGGAAGAAATGAAGAGACGGTCTCATTTTTGAGTAATTAAGCATCAAATACTTGTGAGAAATGCTAGAAATCATCAAAGACTCCTTGTTTAATGCAATTCAACAGATTCCTAGTCCCAAGGGTGTATATATGTGCTCGTTGCAGTGAATATAGTGTATGATGTGATCATACAAGTTGTTTTCAAGATCTTTAAATGTGAATGAGTCATTACAACAAAAGGAGGAGCCTTGTTAGGAAGAAATGAAAGGGAGGTCTCAGTATTCAGCAATTGAATGAAAATACTTGTAGAAATGCTAATCAACATCAAAGTATCATTGTTGAATGAAATTCAAGGCATTCACCGTTTCAAGCGAGTATAGATGTGCTAGTTCCATGAATATGGTGCCTTTTTGTGGGCTAACAAGATATTTTCATGATCATTAATTGTGAATGAGCTTTTAGAACAAAAGGAGCTGCCTTTTAGGAAGAAATGAGAGGAGGATCAGTATTTAAGCAATTGAACTAAAAATACTTGTAAGAATCCTAATCATCATCCAAAGACTCATTGTTGAATGAAATTCAGGCATTACCCTTCCAAGGGAGTATAGATGCAGTGGTTCTCATGAATATGGTGTCTTTTGTGGGCAAATAAGCTATTTTCATGATAATTAGTGTGAATGAGCTATTATAACAGAAGGAGGTGCCTTGTTTGGAAGAAATGAAGAGACGGTCAATGNATTCCCCTTCCAAGGGGGTATAGATGTGCTGGTTCTCATGAAATATGGTGCCTTTGTGGGCAAACAAGCTATTTTCATGATAATTATGTGTGAATGAGATAATTACAACAAATGGAGGAGCCTTGTTAGGAAGAAATGGAGAGAGGGTCTCAGTATTCTGCAATTGAATGGAAAATACTTGTAAGAAATGCTAATCATCCATCAAAGACTTATTGTTGAATGAAATTCAAGGCATTTCCCATTCCAAGCGAGTATATATGTGCTGGTTCTCATGAATAGGGGTGCCTTTTATGGCAAACAAGCTATTTTCAGGATCATGAAGTGTGAATGAGCTATTACAACAAAAGGAGGTGCCTTGGTGGCAAGAAATGAAGAGAGGGTCTCAGTATTCAGCAATTGAACAGAAAATAATTGTAAGAAATTCTAATCATCATCAAAGTCTCATTGTTGAATCAAATTCAAGGCATTGCCCGTTCCGAGGGAGTATAGATGTGCTGGGTCTCATGAATATGGTGCCTTTTGCGTGCAAACAAGCTATTTTCATGATCATGAAGCGTGAATGAGCTATTACAACAAAAGGAGGTGCCATGTTTGGAGGAAATGAAGAGTGGGTCTTAGTATTCAGCAATTGAACAGAAAATACTTGTAAGAAATGCTAATCATCATCAAAGACTCATTGTTGAATGAAATTCAAGGCACTGCCCGTTCCAAGGGAGTATAAATGTGCTAGTCCTCATGAATATGGTGCCTTTTGTCGGCAAACAAGCTATTTTCATGTTCATTAAGTGTTATGAGCTATTACAAATAAAGGAGGTGCCTTGTTAGGAAGAAATGAAGAGAGGGTCTCAGTATTAAGCAATTCAACGGAAAATACTTGTAAGAAATGCTAATCATCATCAAAGACTCATTGTTGAATGAAATTCAGGGCATTGCCTGTTCCAAAGGAGTATAGATGTGTTGGGTCTCATGAATATGGTGCCTTTTGCGGGCAAACAAGCTATTTTCATGATCATTATGCGTGAATGAGCTATTACAATAATAGGAGGTTCCTTGCCAAGAAGAAATGAAGAGAGGGTCTCAGTCTTCAGCAATTCAACAGAAAATACTTGTAAGAAATGCTAATCATCATCAAAGACTCATTGTTGAATGAAATTCAAGGCTTTCCCTCTTCCAATGGAGTAGAGATGTGCTGGCTCTCATGAATATGGTGCCTTTTGTGGGCAAACAAGCTATTTTCATCATCCTTAAGTGTGAATGAGGTATTACAACAAAAGGAGGAGCCTTGTTAGGAAGAAATGAAGAGAGGGTCTCAGTATTCAGCAATTGAACGGAAAATACTTGTAAGAAATGCTAATCATCATCATAGACTCATCGTTGAATGCAATTCAAGGTATTGCCCGTTCCAAGGGAGTATAGATGTGCTGGTTCTCATGAATATGATGCATTTTGTGGGCAAACAAGCTATTTCCATAATCATTATGTGTGAATGAGCTATTACAACAAAAGGAGGTGCCTTGTTAGGAAGAAATGAAGAGTGGGTCTCAGTATTCTGCAATGGAACAGAAAATACTTGTAAGAAATGCTAATCATCATCAAAGACTCATTGTTGAATGAAATTCAAGGCATTGCCTGTTCCAAGGGAGTATAGATGTGCTGGGTCTCATGAATATGGTGCCTTTTGCGGGCAAACAAGCTATCTTCATGATCATTATGTGTGATGGAGCTATTACAATGAAAGGAGGTGCCTTGTTAGGAAGAAATGAAGAGAGGGTCTCAGTATTCAGCAATTGAATGGAAAATACTTGTAAGAAATGCTAATCATCATCAAAGACTCATTGTTGAATGAAATTCACGGCATTGCCTGTTCCAAAGGAGTATAGATGTGTTGGGTCTCATGAATATGGTGCCTTTTGCGGGCAAACAAGCTATTTTCATGATCATTATGTGTGAATGAGCTATTACAATAATAGGAGGTGCCTTGCCAAGAAGAAATGAAGAGAGGGTCTCAGTCTTCAGCAATTCAACAGAAAATACTTGTAAGAAATGCTAATCATCATCAAAGACTCATTGTTGAATGAAATTCAAGGCATTCCCTCTTTCAATGGAGTATAGATGTCCTGGCTCTCATGAATATGGTGCCTTTTGTGGGCAAACAAGCTATTTTCATCATCATTAAGTGTGAATGAGATATTACAACAAAAGGAGGAGCCTTGTTAGGAAGAAATGAGGAGAGAGTCTCAGTATTCAGCAATTGAATGGAAAATACTTGTAAGAAATGCTAATCATCATCATAGACTCATTGTTGAATGCAATTGAAGGCATTGCCCATTCCAAAGGAGTATAGATGTGCTGGTTCTCATGAATATGATGCATTTTGTGGGCAAGCAAGCTATTTTCACAATCATTAAGTGTGAATGAGCTATTACAACAAAAGGAGGTGCCTTGTTTAGGAAGAAATGAAGAGTGGGTCTCAGTATTCAGCAATGAACGGAAAATACTTCTAAGAAATGCTAATCATCATCAAAGAGTCATTGTTGAATGAAATTCGAGGCATTGCCCGTTCCAAGGGAGTATAGATGTGCTGGTTCTCATGAATAGGGTGCCTTTTATGGGCAAACAAGCTATTTTCAAGATCATGAAGTGTGAATGAGCTATTACAACAAAAGGAGGTGCCTTGGTGGCAAGAAATGAAGAGAGGGTCTCAGTATTCAGCAATTGAACTGAAAATAATTGTAAGAAATTCTAATCATCATCAAAGTCTCATTGTTGAATGAAATTCAAGCCATTGCCGATTCCAAGGGAGTATAGATGTGCTGGTTCTCATGAATATGGCGCCTTTTGTGGGCAAACAAGCTATTTTCATGATCATTAAGTGTGAATGAGCTATTACAACAAAAGAAGGTGCCTTGTTAGGAAGCAAATGAAGAGTGGGTCTCAGTATTCGCAATTGAACGGAAAATACGTGTGAGAAATGCTAATCATCATCAAAAACTCTTTGTTGAATGAAATTCAAGGCAATGTCTGTTCCAAGGGAGTATAGATGTGCTGGTTCTCGTGAATATTGTACCTTTTGTGCGTAACCAAGCTATTTTCATGATAATTAAGTGTGAAGGGGAAATTACAACGAAAGGAGGATCCTTGTTAGGAAGAAATGAAGAGAGGGTCTCAGTATTAAGCAATTCAACGGAAAATACTTGTAAGAAATGCTAATCATCATCAAAGACTCATTGTTGAATGAAATTCAAGGAATTGCCCATTCCAAGGGATTATAGATGTGCTGGTTCTCATTAATATGGAGCCTTTTCTTGGCAAACAAGCTATTTTCATGATCATGAAGCGTGAATGAGCTATTACAACAAAAGGAGGTGCCTTGTTAGGAAGAAATGAAGAGTGGGTCTCAGTATTCAGCAATTGAACGGAAAATACTTCTAAGAAATGCTAATCATCATCAAAGTCTCATTGTTGAATGAAATTCAAGGCATTACCGGTTCCAAGGGAGTATAGATGTGCTAGTTCTCATGAATATGGCGCCTTTTGTGGGCAAACAAGCTATTTTCATGATCATTAAGTGTGAATGAGCTATTACAACAAAAGAAGGTGCCTTCTTTGGAAGCAAATGGAGAGTGGGTCTCAGTATTCCACAATTGAACAGAAAATACTTGTAAGAAATGCTAATCGTCATCAAAGTCTCATTGTTGAATGAAATTTAAGGCATTACCCGTTCCAAGGGAGTAGAGATGTGCTGGTTCTCATGAATATGGTGCCTTTTGTGGGCAAACAACCTATTTTCATGATCATTAAGTGTGTATGAGCTATTACAACAAAAGGAGGTGCCTTGTTAGGAAGAAAGGAAGAGTGGGTCTCAGTATTCCGCAATTGAACGAAAAATACTTGTAAGAAATGCTAATCATCATCAAAGACTCATTGTTGAATGAAATTCAAGGCATTGCCGGTTCCAAGGGAGTATAGATGTGCTGGTTCTCATGAATATGGTGCCTTTTGGGGGCAAACAATCTATTTCATGATCATTAAGTGTGAATGAGCTATTACAACAAAAGGAGGTGCCTTATTAGGAGGAAATGAAGAGTGGGTCTCAGTATTCTGCAATTCAACGGAAAATACTTGTAAGAAATGCTAATCATCATCAAAGACTCATTATTGAATGAAATTCAAGGCATCGCCTGTTCCAAGGGAGTAAAGATGTGTTGGGTCTCATGAATATGGTGCCTTTTGCGGGCAAACAAGATATTTTCATGATCATTATGTGTGAATGAGCTATTACAATAAAAGGAATTGCCTTGTCAGGATAAAATGAACAGAGGGTCTCAGTCTTCAGCAATTCAACAGAAAATACATGTAAGAAATGCTAATCATCATCAAAGACTCATTGTTGAATGAAATTCAAGGCATTCCCTCTTCCAATGGAGTATAGATGTGCTGGCTCTCATGAATATGGTGCCTTTTGTGGGCAAACAAGCTATTTTCATGACAATTAAGTGTGAATGGGAAATTACAACAAAAGGACAGTCCTTGTTTGGAGGAAATGAAGAGAGGGTCTCAGTATTCAGCAATTGAACGGAAAATACTTGTAAGAAATGCTAATCATCATCCTAGACTCATTGTTGAATGAAATTCAAGGCATTGCCCGTTCCGAGGGAGTATAGATGTGCTGGTTCTCATGAATAGGGTGCCTTTTATGGGCAAACAAGCTATTTTCAGGATCATGAAGTGTGAATGAGCTATTACAACAAAAGGAGGTGCCTTGGTGGCAAGAAATGAAGAGAGGGTCTCATTATTCAGCAATTCAACAGAAATAATTGTATGAAATTCTAATCATCATCAGAGACTCATTGTTGAATGAAATTCAAGGCAATGCCTGTTCCAAGGGAGTATAGATGTGCTGGTTCTCATGAATATGGTGCCTTTTGTGGGCAAACAAGCTATTTTCATGACAATTAAGTGTGAATGGGAAATTACAACAAAAGGACAGTCCTTGTTTGGAGGAAATGAAGAGAGGGTCTCAGTATTCATCATTTGAACAGAAAATACTTGTAAGAAATGCTAATCATCATCAAAGACTCATTGTTGAATGAAATTCAAGGCATTGCCGGTTCCAAGGGAGTATAGATGTGCTGGTTCTCATGAATATGGCGCCTTTTGTGGGCAAACAAGCTATTTTCATGATCATTATGTGTGAATGAGCTATTACAACAAAAGAAGGTGCCTTGTTAGGAAGCAAATGAAGAGTGGGTCTCAGTATTCTGCAATTGAGTGGAAAATACTTCTAAGAAATGCTAATCGTCATCAAAGACTCATTGTTGAATGAAATTCAAGGCATTGCCCGTTCCAAGGGAGTATAGACGTGCTGGCTCTCATGAATATGGTGCCTTTTGCGGGCAAACAAGCTATTTTCATGATCATTAAGTGTGTATGAGCTATTACAACAAAAGGAGGTGCCTTGTTAGGAAGAAATGAAGAGTGGGCCTCAGTATTTGGCAACTGGACGGAAAATACTTGTAAGAAATGCTAATCATCATCAAAGACTCATTGTTGAATGAAATTCAAGGCTTTGCCCGTTCCGAGGGAGTATAGATGTGCTGGGTCTCATGAATATGGTGCCTTTTGCGGGCAAACAAGCTATTTCCATGATCATGAAGCGTGAATGAGCTATTACAACAAAAGGAGGTGCCTTGTTTGGAAGAAATGAAGAGTGGGTCTCAGTATTCAGCAATTGAATGGAAAATACTTTTGAGAAATACTAATCATCATCAAAGACTCATTGTTGAATGAAATTCAAGGCATTGCATGTTCCAAGGGAGTATAGATGTGCTGGTTCTCATGAATATGGTGCCTTTTGGGGGCAAACAATCTATTTTCATGATCATTAAGGGTGAATGAGCTATTACAACAAAAGGAGGTGCCTTCTTAGGAAGAAATGAAGAGAGGGTCTCAGTATTCAGCAATTGAACGGAAAATACTTGTAAGAAATGCTAATCATCATCAAAGACTCATTGTTGAATGAAATTCAAGGCTTTGCCCATTCCGAGGGAGTATAGATGTGCTGGGTCTCATCAATATGGTGCCTTTTGTGGGCAAACAAGCTATTTCCATGATCATGAAGCGTGAATGAGCTATTACAACAAAAGGAGGTGCCTTGTTTGGAAGAAATGAAGAGTGGGTCTCAATATTCTGCAATTGAATGGAAAATACTTTTGAGAAATGCTAATCATCATCCAAGACTCATTGTTGAATGAAATTCAAGGCATTGCATGTTCCAAGGGAGTATAGATGTGCTGGTTCTCATGAATATGGTGCCTTTTGTGGGCAAACAAGCTATTTTCATGACAATTAAGTGTGAATGGGAAATTACAACAAAAGGACAGTCCTTGTTTGGAGGAAATGAAGAGAGGGTCTCAGTATTCATCATTTGAACAGAAAATACTTGTAAGAAATGCTAATCATCATCAAAGACTCATTGTTGAATGAAATTCAAGGCATTGCCGGTTCCAAGGGAGTATAGATGTGCTGGTTCTCATGAATATGGCGCCTTTTGTGGGCAAACAAGCTATTTTCATGATCATTATGTGTGAATGAGCTATTACAACAAAAGAAGGTGCCTTGTTAGGAAGCAAATGAAGAGTGGGTCTCAGTATTCTGCAATTGAGTGGAAAATACTTGTAAGAAATGCTAATCGTCATCAAAGACTCATTGTTGAATGAAATTCAAGGCATTGCCCTTTCCAAGGGAGTATAGACGTGCTGGCTCTCATGAATATGGTGCCTTTTGTGGGAAAACAAGCTATTTTCATGATCATTAAGTGTGTATGAGCTATTACAACAAAAGGAGGTTCCTTGTTAGGAAGAAATGAAGAGTGGGCCTCAGTATTCGGCAATTGGACGGAAAATACTTGTAAGAAATGCTAATCATCATCAAAGACTCATTGTTGAATGAAATTCATGGCATTGCCTGTTCCTAAGGAGTATCGATGTCCTGGTTCTCATGAATATGGTGCCTTTTGTCGAGAAACAAGCTATTTTCATGATCATGAAGCGTGAATGAGCTATTACAACAAAAGGAGGTGCCTTGTTTGGAAGAAATGAAGAGTGGGTCTCAGTATTCAGCAACTGAACAGAAAATACTTGTAAGAAATGCTAATCATCATCAAAGACTCATTGTTGAATGAAATTCAAGGCATTGCATGTTCCAAGGGAGTATAGATGTGCTGGTTCTCATGAATATGGTGCCTTTTGTGGGCAAACAAGCTATTTTCTTGACAATTAAGTGTGAATGGGAAATTACAAGAAAAGGACGGTCCTTGTTAGGAGCAAATGAAGAGAGGGTCTCAGTATTCATCATTTGAACAGAAAATACTTGTAAGAAAAGTTAATCATCATCAAAGACTCATTGTTGAATGAAATTCAAGGCATTGCCTGTTCCAAGGGAGTATAGATGTGCTGGGTCTCATGAATATGGTGCCTTTTGCGGGCAAACAAGCTATTTTCATGATCATTATGTGTGATTGAGCTATTACAATGAAAGGAGGTGCCTTGTTAGGAAGAAATGAAGAGAGGGTCTCAGTCTTCAGCAATTCAACAGATAAAACTTGTAAGAAATGCTAATCATCATCAAAGACTCATTGTTGAATGAAATTCAAGGCATTCCCTCTTCCAATGGAGTATAGATGTGCTGGCTCTCATGAATATGGTGCCTTTTGTGAGTAAACAAGCTATTTTCATCATCATTAAGTGTGAATGAGCTATTACAACAAAAGGAGGAGCCTTGTTAGGAAGAAATGAAGAGAGGGTCTCAGTATTCAGCAATTGAACGGAAAATACTTGTAAGAAATGCTAATCATCATCATAGACTCATTGTTGAATGCAATTCAAGGCATTGCCCGTTCCAAGGGAGTATAGATGTGCTGGTTCTCATGAATATGATGCATTTTGTGGGCAAACAAAATTAAATCTTCCATCTAGGGATATATGCATAACACAACATTAAATCTTGGGATTGCAACTTATAATATTCATCCACTAAAGTTTATTTTATGTAATCGGGTCCATTACTTATATTTTTGTTCAATTAACATATTCAAATATTATATTTTTCACATATTATATTTTTCTCACCAATTAAATCAAACGACATTAACAATAAATTTAAAATCAAAATATTTCAATTTTGCTATTTTTAGAATTTTAAAATCTGCTAGGTATGAATGAATTGTAAATACTCTGTTGAATTTAACTTTTGCAATTTTTTGAATTGTCTCCTTTGCCTCGACGCAATTTGAAATGAATTATATAATCTTCTGGCAAATTACTTAAGAAAAAGCCAAAGCAATGGACTTTAATCAGAAGGTTTTGCATTCCCACCTAAGGATATATGCTTAACACAACATTGAAACTTGGAATTGCTATTTATAATATTCATCCACTAAAGTGTATTTTATGCAATTGAGTCCATCACTTGTATTTTTGTTCAATTAACGTATTCACATATTATATTTTTTGCACCAATCAAATCAAACGCCATTAACAATAAATTTAAAAATCAAAATATTTCAATTTTGCAATTTTTAGAAGTTTAAAATCTGCTAGAGATAAATGAATTGTCAATATTCTACTAAATTTAAATTTTGCAATTTTTTGAATTGTCTCGTTTGCCTCAACACAATTTCAAATGATTTGTATAATCTTCAGGCAAATTACTTAAGAAAAAGTAAAAGCAATGGACTGTAATAAGAAGGTTCTGCACTCCTATCTTCCATCTAGGGATATATGCATAACACAACATTGAATCTTGGGATTGCAAGTTATAATATTCATTCACTAAATTGTATTTTATGCAATTGGGTCCATTACTTGTATTTTTGTTCAATTAACATATTCAAATATTATATTTTTCACATATTATATTTTTCTCACCAATTAAGTCAAACGACATTAACAATAAATTTAAAAATCAAAATATTTCAATTTTGAAATTTTAAGAATTTTAAATTCTACTAGGGATAAATGAATATTCAATGCTCTATTGAATTTAAATTTTGCAATATTCTGAATTGTCTCCTTTGCCTCAATGCAATTTGAAATGATTTATATAATTTTCAGGCAAATTACTTAAGAAAAAGCAAAAGCAATAGACTGTAACAAGAAGGTTCTGCACTCCCATTTAGGGATATATGCTTAACACAACTTTGAAACATGGAATTGCTATTTATAATATTCATCCACTAAAGTATATTTTATGCAATTGGGTCCATTACTTGTATTTTTGTTCACTTAACATATTCAAATATTATATTTTTCACATATTATATTTTTCTCACCAATTAAATCAAAACAATTAACAATAAATTCAAGGATCCAAATATTTCAATTTTTCAATTTTTAGAATTTTAAAATCTGCTAGGGATAAATGAATTGTCAATACTCTGTTGAATTTAAATCTTGCAATTTTCTAAATTGTCTCCTTTGCCTCAACGCAATTTGAAATGATTATATAATCTTCAGGCAAATTACTTAAGAAAAGCAAAAGCAACCGACTATAATAAGAAGGTTCTGCACCGCCATCTAGGAATTTGTGCTTAACACAACATCGATACTTAGAATTGCTATTTATAATATTTATCCACTAAAGAGTATTTTATGCAATTAAGTCTATACTTGTATTTTTGTTCAATTAACATATTCAAATATTATATTTTTCTCACCAATCAAATCCAATGACATTAACAATAAATTTAAAAATCAAAAATATTGCATTTTTTGCAATTTTTAGAATTTTACAATCTGTTAGGGATAACTGAATTGTCAATATTCTGTGAATTTAAATTTTGCAATTTTTTAAATTATCTCCTTACCCCAGCGTAATTTGAAATGATTTATATAATCTTTCAGGCAAATTACTTAGGAAAAAGCAAAAGCA
>JAIRCJ010000334.1:35000-97683 GCA_020883675.1 Bruguiera gymnorhiza
GAAAACAGAGTAACCTATGGTAAGAATAAAACAGAGCTTGTAGCAAATAGATAGTAAGAAAAAAAATAGAGCCTATAGAAAATGTAGCAACCTAATGTAGGAAGAAAACATAGCCTATAGCAAATAGACGGTAAGAAAAAACAAAACCTAGAGGAGCCTATAAAAAATAAAGTAGCCTACAAAAAAAAAAGAAAATAAAGCATGTAGCAAATAGATTTTAGGGAGTAAACAAAAATCTTAGTAATATTAAAATGAAAATACCTTCTTTCCAAGGGAAAGCTGACCTTGATGTCTATTTGGATTAGGAACGAAGGGTAGAATTAATATATGAGTGCCATAACTTCTTTGAGGAGAAGAAAGTGAGTTAGTTGTGGCAGAGTTCACTGAGTATGCTGTCATATGGTGGGACCAGCAAGTTACCACTAGGAGAAGAAATTTGAGAGAACCATAGAAACTTGGAATGAATTGAAGACTGTGATGAGAAGGAGATTTGTTCCAGCTCTTATTATAGGGATTTGTATAACAAGTTGTAGAACCTTACACAAGGTTCCAAGAGTGTGGAAGAGTACCATAAGGAGATGGAAATTGCTATGGTTAGGGCAAATGTAATGGAGGATAGGGAGGCAACCATGGCTAGGTTCCTCCAAGGGTTGAATAGAAGCATAACTGATGTGGTAAATTGCAACACTATGTAGAGCTTGAAGACATGGTACACATTGCCATGAAAGTTGAGAGGCAACTTAAGGGAAGGGGCACTTCTAGATATAATTAGAACTTAGGTTCATCTTTTTGGAAGTCGAATTGGGGGAAGAAGGAAAAGAAGATGACTTCTAAGCTTAAAACCAATTCACATAGACTCAAGACTAATAGGGGCAGCCTGGAAAGGGGCAAATTTGAAGAAAAACTTGAGGGCACCCAAGGAAAAACTAGAGACGTCAAATGCTTTAGATGTCTGGTAGGGGTCATGTGGCTTTACAATGTCCTAACTAGAGAACCATATACCTTAAGGAGAATGGTGACTATTTGTCTGGCAGTGATGCTAGTGATGAAGACCAAATGCTGTCACCAGAGGATGCTAATGATGTTGATGAAGGGATAGAGTATCTAGAGCATGGTGGAAGGCTTTTAGTAGTAAGGAGAGCCCTTAGTGTGCAGGTTAAGGAAGAGGATGAGTGTATGAGCTATTTTCTCTAGTTCTTTGAGAACTAATATAAACTTTTATACTTAAGTGTGTTAGTTCAATAGACTTATCTTCTTCAACGTTGTTGTTGTTAGGAGTGGCATTTGAATCTTATAGTTATGGTTCTTGGTTGTTTATAATCACTGGGTTAGAACTCCAAATCCCTTAACCTTTGTTAGAATGATCCTATACCAACATTGGTATTGGGTTCTGTTTACAAATAATTGGAGTTCATATCATTTGGTATCAGAGGGAAAATATTTCCATATTCGATGTTTAGTTCAAGATCAACTCTGTTGCTTGATCATCGATGGAGGTAGTTTCACTAATGTAGCAAGTACAGAGTTGGTGGAAAAATTGAACTTGCTTACAACCAAACATCTTAGATCATATAATTTGCAATGGTTGAATGACAGTGGAGTGGTGGAAGTGACTAAACAAGTTGTGGTTCCATTTTCCATTGGCAGATATAAGGACAAGTTGTTTTATGATGTTGTACCTATGCAGGCCAAACATTTGTTTGCATGATGGTTACAAGAACCACTATTCTTTCACCATGGATGGAAAATCATTTACACTTGTTCCATTGACTCCAAAACAAGTGTATGAAGACCAAGTGAGACTTTATGAAAGTGAGCAAAAGAGGAGGAGCAAAAGAAAGAAAGAGTCGAGAGAAAGAAAGTGAAGGAGAGAAAAGAAGGTAAACACCTTTGAGAGTGCTAAGTACAAGGGTGGTTAGGTTCACAAGAGTGAAGATGAAAGACAACAAGTGAGTGTGTTTGCAAAAGGAGCAGATGTTAGGGTTGCCTTTCAAGTGAGGCAACAAATAATCTTGATCCTTTGCAAGGATTCTTATTTCTCCCAATAAGCCAGTGTATAGAAGTAATCCTGAGGAGACAAAGGAGCTTCAGAGGCAAGTTGATGAGTTGATGAAGATGGGACATGCAAGGGAGAGCATGAGTCCACGTGCAGTGCCAGTGTTGCTTGTGCCAAGAAAGATGGATCTTAGAGATGTGTGTTGATTATAGACCTATCAACAAAATAATAGTTAAGTATCGACATCCTATACTCAGGCTTGATGATATGCTAGATGAATTACATGGTGCGTGTTACTTCTCTAAAATTTACCTTAAGAGTGGGTATCATCAAATTGGGTTGAGGGAAGGAGATGAATGAAAAAACTGCATTCAAGACCAAGCATGGTTTGTATGAATGGTTAGTTATGCCCTTTGGTTTGACTAATGCACCTAGTACTTTTATGAGATTAATGAATCATGTTTTGAGACCTTTCTTAAGAAAGTTTGTTGTGGCTTATTTTGATGACATATTAGTATACAGTAGGAATTTAAAAGAGCATGTTGAACATTTGCATTGCGTGCTTGATGTTTTGAGGAAAGAGAAATTGTATGCCAANTTTCTAACACTGACCTTGATTCATCTTTGCCTAGTGCTATTTCATCTTTTGTTGCAGGATTATAATGATGTATTCCCTAAGGAGATCCCAAATGGTTTACCACCAAGGAAAGGGATTGAACACCACATTGATCTTATTCCTGGGCTCCATTCCCAACAAGCCAGCATATAAAAGTAATCCTGAGGAGACAAGGAGCTTCAGAGGCAAGTTGATGAGTTGATGAAGAAGGGACATGTAAGGGAGAGCATGAGCCCATGTACAGTGCTAATGTTGCTTGTGCTAAAGAAAGATGGGTCTTGGAGGATGTGTGTCAATTGTAGAGCTATCAACAAAATAACAGTTAAGTATCAACATCCTATACTTAGGCTTGATGATATGTTAGATGAATTACATGGTGCAAGTTACTTCTCTAAAATTGACCTTAAGAGTAGGTATCATCAAATTAGGATAAGGGAAGGAGACGAATGGAAAACTACATTCATGACCAAGCATGGTTTGTATGAATGGTTAGTTATGCCCTTTGGTTTGACTAATGCACCTAGTACTTTTATGAGATTAATGAATCATGTTTTGAGACCTTTCTTAGGAAAGTTTGTTGTGGCTTATTTTGATGACATATTAGTATACAGTAGGAATTTAGAAGAGCATGTTGAACATTTGTATGTGCTTGATGTTTTGAGGAAAGAGAAATTGTATGCCAACGTGAAGATATGGGATTTTTGCAAGGATCATGTTATTTTCTTGGGTTATGTTGTGTCTGCTCATGGCATAAAGGTTGATAAAGAGAAGATTAAGGCAATTTAAGAATGGCCTACACCTAAGAGTGTGAGTGATGTGAGGAGTTTCCATGGTTTGGCTAGCTTTTATAGGAGGTTTATTAAGGATTTTAGTACCATAGCTGCACCATTGAGTGAGGTGATTAAAAAGAGTGTGGGTTTCAAGTGGAGTAAGGGACAACAAGATGCCTTTGATTTGCTTAAGACTAAGTTGTGTAATGCACCACTTCTTGCTTTGCCTGATTTTTCTAAGATCTTTGAAATTGAATGTGATGCATCAGGCATTGGGATTGGGGGAGTTCTCATGCAAGAGAAATGACCTATTGCATTCTTTAGTGAGAAGTTGAGTGGGGCAACATTGAATTATCCAACTTATGATAAAGAAATGTATGCACTTGTTAGGACTTTAGAAACGTGGCAGCATTACCTTTGGCCGAAGGAGTTTGTAATTCATATTGATCATGAGTCTTTAAAATATTTGAAGGGGCAAGGTAAGTTGAACAGGAGACATGTGAAATGGGTTGAATTTATTGAAACTTTTCCTTATGTAATTCAATACAAATTAGGTAAGGAAAATGTTGTTGCTAACGCATTGTCACGTAGGTACACATTGATTAGCACTTTGAGAGTTAAGCTGTTGGGGTTTGAGCACATTATTGATTTGTATGCTAATGATGCTGACTTTAGTAATGTATATGCTGCATGTGAGAAAGTTGCCTTCGGTAAGTTCTATAGACATGAGGGGTATTTGTTTAGAGTAAATAAGCTTTGTATTCCTCAAGGGTCTATGAGAGCATTACTTATGAGGGAAGCTCATAGGGGTGGTTTAATGGGATACTTTGGCATTCAAAAGACTTTTGATGTTTTAAATGAACATTTCTTTTGGCCACATATGAAAAGGGATGTTGAAAGAGTCTGTGCCAAGTGTATTACCTGTAGACAAGCTAAGTCTCGAGTTTTGCCCCATGGTAAGTATATGCCTTTAGAAATTCCTTATGAACCTTGGACCAACATCACTATGGATTTTATTCTTGGGTTACCTAGGTTCAAGAAGGGTCGAGATTGTATTCTTGTTGTAGTTGACAGGTTTTTAAAGATGGTGCATTTCATTACTTGCACCAAAACAGATGATACCACACACGTTGCAGACTTATTTTTTAGAGAGAATGTTCGCCTAGGTGGAGTGCCGAAGAGTATTATGTCAGATCGTGACGCAAAATTTTTGAGCCATTTTTGGAAAACATTGTGGGGTAAGCTTGGAACAAAGTAGTTGTTTTCTACAACTTGCCATCCACAAACTGATGGACAGACTGAGGTAGTAAATCGAACTCTTGGTACATTGTTGCATGCTGTTATTGGTAAGAACTCTAGAACCTAGGAAGAATGTTTGCCTTTTGTGGAGTTTGCCTATAATTGTGTTGTTCATAGTACCATAGGTTATTCTCCTTTTGAGCTTGTTTATGGATTTAATCCCTTATCTCCTTTGGATTTAGTACCATTGCCTATACAGGACAAGGTTAATTTAGATGGGAAAAAGAAGGCTGAAGTGGTTAGGCAACTTCATGAGAAAGCTAGGCTTAACATTGAGAGAAAAACCAAACAGTATGAAACACAAGCCAACAAAGGTCGTAGACATATCACCTTTGAACTTGGTGATTGGGTTCGGGTACATTTGCAGAAGGATAGATTTCCCAAGCAAAGGAAATCAAAGTTGCAACCAAGGGGAGATGGTCCTTTCCAAGTGGTGGCAAGAGTCAATGATAATGCACATAAACTTGACTTGCCAGGTGAGTATAATGTGAGTGTAACATTTAATGTTTCTAACCTTTCTCCATTTCTCTACGAGTTAAGGATGATGGAGGCTTCACCAAGGCTTGCAAATGTGTCACCTATGGAGGAATTTCAGAACTATGACCTTGGGAAGGAAGTTGGATTTGGGAGCCCATGTTTGGACATTTAAATGGGTTATTTTCATGGGTTATTATTATTATTTAGTGGGTTGGATGAATTTCCTTAATAAGCCCATCTTATCAGCATATAAAAAGGGGTGGCTGGCAGATTGGATGAATTCCTTAATAAGCCCATCTTATTAGCTAGGGTTTAGGGGGTTTAGCATATAAAAAGGGTGGTTAGAGGGGAGGACGGCATATGATGAATGTATGAGCTATTTTCTTTGGTTCTTTGAGAACTAAGTTTGAACTGTCATACTTGAGGGTGTTGGTTCAACAGACTTATCTTCATCAACGTTTTTGTTCTTGAGAGTGGTGTTTGAATCTTTAAGTTCTGGTTCTTGGTTGTTTATAATCATTGGGTCAGAACTCCAAAATCCCATAACCTTTGTTAGAATGATCTTCTACCAACATTGGTGTTGGGTTCTGTTTACAAATAATCGGAGTTCATATCACTGTGATGATTTCTAGCATTTCTCACAAGTATCTGATGCTTAATTACTCAAAAATGAGACCGTCTATCCATTTCTTCCTAACAAGGCTCCACATTTCGTTCTAATAACTCATTCACACTTAAAGTTCTTGAAAACAGCTTGTATGACCACATCATTTACTATATTCACAGCAACAACCTCATCTATACTCGCTTCGGACTAGGAATATGTTGAATTCCATTAAACAACGAGTTTTTGATGATTTATAGCATTTCTCACAAGCATTTGATGCTTAATTACTCAAAAATGAGACCGTCTCTTCATTTCCTCCTAACAAAGCTCCACATTTGGTTGTAATGACTCATTCACACTTAAAGACCTTGAAAATAGCTTGTATGGCCGCATCATTCACTATATTCACTGTAACAACCTCATCTATACACTGTTGAGACTAGGAATATGTTGAATTGCATTAAATAAAGAGTTTTTGATGATTTATAGCATTTCTCACAAGCATTTGATGCTTAATTACTCAAAAATGAGACCGTCTCTTCATTTCTTCCTAACAATGCTCCACTTTTCGTTGTAATCACTCATTCTCACTTAAAGATCTTGAAAACAGCTTGTATGACTGCATCATTCACCATATTCACTGCAACAACCACCTATATGCACCCGTCGGACTAGGAATCTGTTGCATTGCATTAAATAAAGAGTCTTTGATGATTTCTAGCATTTCTCACAAGTTTTTGATACTTAATTACTCAAAAATGAGACCGTGTCCTCATTTCTTCCTAACACGGCTCCACTTTTCGTTGTAATGACTCATTCACACTTAAAGATCTTGAAAGCAGCATGTATGACCACATCATTCACAATATTCACTGCAACCACCACATCTATACACCTTTGGGACTAATATGTAGAATTGCACTAAACAAAGAGTCTTTGATGATTTCTAGCATTTCTCACAAGTATTTGATGCTTAATTAATAAAAAATGAGACCGTCACTACATTTCTTCCTAACAAGGCTCCACATTTCGTTATAATGACTCATTCACACTTAAGGATCTTGAAAACAGCTTGTGTGACCACATCATTAACTATACTCACTGCAACAACCTCATCTATACTCTCTTGGGACTAGGAATATGTAGAATTGCATTAAACAAAGAGTCTTTGATGATTTCTAGCATTTCTCACAAGTATTTGATGCTTAATTACTCAAAAATGAGACCGTCTCTTCATTTCTTCCTAACAAGGCTCCATTTTTGTTGTAATGACTCCTTCACACTTAAACATCTTGAAAACAGCATGTATGACCGCATCATTCACTATATTCCCTGCAACAACCACACATATACACCCTTGGGAGTAGGAATCTGTTGAATTGCATTAAACAAAGAGTCTTTGATGATTTCTACCATTTCTCACAAGTATTTGATGCTTAATTACTAAAAAATGAGACCGTCTCTTCATTTCTTCCTAACAAGGCTCCACTTTTCGTTGTAATGACTCTTTCAGACTTAAAGTTCTTCAAAACAGCTTGTATGACCGCATTATTCACTATATTTGCTGCAACAACGACATATATACACCCTTGGGAGTAGGAATCTGTTGAATTGCATTAAAGAAAGAGCCTTTGATCATTTCTAGCATTTCTCACAAGTATTTGATGCTTAATTACTCATAAATGAGACCCCCTCTTCATTTCTTCCTAACAAGGCTCCACTTTTCGTTGTAATGACTCATTCACACATAAAGATCTTGAAAACGGCTTGTAGGACCATGTCATTCCCTAAATTCACTGCAACAACCTCATCTACACTCTCTTGGGACTAGGAATATGTTGAATTGCATTAAACAAAGAGTTTTTGATGATTTATAGCATTTCTCACCAGCATTTGATGCTTAATTACTCAAAAATGAGAACGTCTCTTCATTTCTTCCTAACTAGGCTCCACTTTTCGTTGTAATGAGTCATCCACACTTAAAGATCCTGAAAACAACTTGTTTGACCACATCATTCACTAAATTCAGTGCAACAACCTCGTCGATACTCTCTTGGGACTAAGAATATGTAGAATTGCATTGAACAAAGAGTCTTTGATGATTTCTAGCATTTCTCACAAGTATTTGATGCTTAATTACAGAAAAATGAGACCGTCTCTTCATTTCTTCCTAACAAGGCTCTACTTTTCGTTGTAATGACTCCTTCACACTTAAAGATCTTGAAAGAAGCATGTATGACCACATCATTCACGATATTCTCTGCAACAACCACACCTATGCACCTTTGGGACTAGGAATCTATTGAATTGCATTAAGCAAACAGTCTTTGATGATTTCCAGAATTTCTCACAGGTATTTGATGCTTAATCACTCAAAAAATGAGACCGTCTCTTCATTTCTACCTAACAAAGCTCCACTTTTCGTTGTAATGACTCATTCACACTTAAAGATCTTGAAAACAGCTTATATGACCACGTCATTCACTATATTCATAGGAACAACCTCATCTATACTCTCTTGGGACTAGGAATAGGTTGAATTGCATTAAACAAAGAGTCCTTGTTGATTTCTCGCATTTCTCCCAAGTATTTGACGCTTAATTACTAAAAAATGAGGCCGTCTCGTCATTTCTTCCTAACAAGGTTCCACTTTTCGTTGTAATGATACATTCACACTTAAAGATCTTGAAAACAGCTTGTATGACCGCATCATTCACTATATTCACTGCAACAACCACATATATACACCCCTGGGACTAGGAATCTATTGAGTTGCATTAAACAAAGAGTCTTTGATGATTTCTAGCATTTCTCACAAGTATTTGATGATTAATCACTCAAAAAAGAGACCGTCTCTTCATTTCTTCCTAACAAGGCTCCACATATCATTGTAATGACTCAATCACACATAAAGATCTTGAAAACAGCTTGTATGACCCCATCATTCACTACATTCATTGCAACAACCACATTTAAACTCTAGTAGGACTAGGAATATGTTGAATTGCATTAAACAAAGAGTTTTTTTTTATGATTTATAGCATTTCTCACAAGCATTTGATGCTTAATTACTCAAAAATGAGACCGTCTCTTCATTTCTTCCCAACAAGGCTCCACTTTTCGTTGTAATGACTCATTCACGCTTAAAGATCTTGAAAACAGCTTGGATGATCACATCATTCCTTATATTCACTGCAACAACCACATATATACACCCTTGGGACTAGGAATCTGTTGAATTCCATGAAACAAAGAGTTTTTGATCTTTTCTAGCATTTCTCACAAGTCTTTAATGCTTAATAACTCAAAAAAGAGATCGTCTCTTCATTTCTTCCTAAGAAGGCACCACTTTTCGTTGTAATGACTCATTCACGCTTAAAGGTCTTGAAAACAGCTTGGATGACGACGTCATTCCCTATATTCACAGCAACAACCTCATCAATACTCTCTTGGGACTAGGAATCTGTTGAATTGCATTAAACAAAGAGTCTTTGATGATTTCTAGAATTTCTCACAAGTATTTGATGCTTAATTACTCAAAAAAATGAGAACGTTTCTTCATTTCTTCCTGACAAGGTTCCACTTTTCATTGTAATGACACATTCACAAATAAAGATCTTGAAAACAGCTTGTATGACCACATCATTCACAATATTCACTGCAACAACCACATATATACACCCTTGGGACTCGGAATCTGTTGAATTGCATTAAACAAAGAGTCTTTGATGATCTCTAGCATTTCTCACAAGCATTTGATGCTTAATTACTCAAAAATGAGACCATCTCTTCATTTCATCCTAACAAGGCTCCACTTTTCGTTATAATGACTCATTCACACTTAATGATCTTGAAAACAGCTTGTTTGACCACATCATTCACTAAATTCAGTGCAAGAACCTCATCTATACTCTCTTGGGACTAAGAATATGTATAATTGCATTAAACAAAGAGTCTTTGATGATTTCTAGCATTTCTCACTAGTATTTGGTGCTTAATTACTAAAAAATGAGGCTGTCTCTTCATTTCTTACTAACGAGGCTCCACATATCATTGTAATGACTCATTCACACATAAAGATCTTGAAAACAACTTGTATGACCCCATCATTCACTAAATTCATTGCAACAACCTCTGCTATACTCTCTTGGGTTTATGAATATGTTGAATTGCATTAAAGCAAGAGTATTTGATGATTTCTCGCATTTCTCACAAGTATTTCATACTTAATTACTCAAAAATGAGACTGACTCTTCATTTCTTCCCAACAAGGCTCCACTTTTTGTTGTAATGACTCCTTCACACTTAAAGATCTTGAAAACAGCTTGTATGACTGCATTATTCACTATATTCGCTGCAAGAACCACATATATACACCCTTAGGAGTAGGAATCTGTTGAATTGCAATAAACAAAGTGTCTTTGATCATTTCTAGCATTTCTCACAAGTATTTGATGCTTAATTACTCAAAAATGAGACCGTCTCTTCATTTCTTCCTAACAAGGCTCCATTTTTCTTTGTAATGACTCATTCACACTTAATGATCTTGAAAACAGCCTGTTTGACCACATCATTCAATAAATTTGGTGCAACATCCTCATGTTTACTCTCTTGGGACTAAGAATATGTAAAATTGCATTAAACAAAGAGTCTTTGATGATTTATAGTATTTCTCACAAGCATTTGATGCTTAATTACTCAAAAATGAGAACGTCTCTTCATTTCATCCTAACAAGGCTCCACTTTTCGTTGTAATGCCTCATTGACACTTAATGATCCTGAAAACAGCCTGTTTGACCACATCATTCACTAAATTCAGTGCAAGAACCTCATCTATAATCTCTTGGGACTAAGAATATGTAGAATTGCATTAAACAAAGAGTCTTTGATGATTTATAGTATTTCTCACAAGCATTTGATGCTTAATTACTCAAAAATGAGAACGTCTCTTCATTTCTTCCTAGCAAGGCTCCACTTTTCGTTGTAATGACTCATTAACACTTAATGATCTTGAAAACAGCTTGCTTGACCACATACTTCACTAAATTCAGTGCAACAACCACATCTATACTCTCTTGGGACTAAGAATATGTAGAATTGCATTAAACAACATGTCTTTGACGATTTCAAGCCTTTCTCACAAGTATTTGATGCTTAATTACTCCAAAATGAGACTGTCTCTTCATTTCTTCCTAGCAAGGATCCATTTTTCGTTGTAATGACTCATTCACACTTAAAGATCTTGAAAACAGCTTGTATGACCACATCATTCACTATATTCACTGCAACAACTACATATATACACACTTGGGAGTAGGAATCCGTTGAATTGCATTAGACAAATAGTCTTTGATGATTTCTAGCATTGCTCATAAGTATTTGATGCTTGATTACTCAAAAAAGTGACCCTCTCTTCATTTCTTACTAACAAGGCTCCACATATCATTGTAATGACTCATTCACCCATAAAAATCTTGAAAACAGCTTGTATGACCCCATCATTCATTAAATTCATTGCAACAACCTCATCTATTCTCTCTTGGGACTAGGAATATGTTGAATTGCATCAAACAAAGAGTCTTTGATGATTTGTCGCGTTTCTCACAAGTATTTGATACTTAATTACTCAAAAATGAGACCGTCTCTTCATTTCTTGCTAACAAGGCTCCACTTTTCGTTGTAATGACTCCTTCACCCTTAAACATCTTGAAAACAGCATGTATGACTGCATCATTCACTATATTCCCTGCAACAACCACATATATACACCCTTGGGAGTTGGAATCTACTGAATTGCATTAAATAAAGAGTCTTTGACGATTTCTAGCATTTCTCACAAGTATTTGATGCTTAATTACTCAAAAATGAGACTGTCTCTTCATTTCATCCTAACAAGGCTTCACTTTTCGTTGTAATGAGTCATTCACACTTAAGGATCTTGAAAACAGCTTGGATGACCGCATCATTCACTCTATTCACAGCAACAACCCCATATCTACACCCTTGGCAATAGGAATCTGCTGAATTGCATTAAACAAAGTGTTTTTGATAATTTCTAGTATTTCTCACAAGTATTTGACGTTTAATTACTCAAAAATGAGACCGTCTCTTCATTTCTTCCTAACAAGGCTCCACTTTTCATTGTAATGACTCATTTACACATAAAATTCTTGAAAACAGCCTTTATAGCCGCATCATTCACTAAATTCACAGCAACAACCTCATCTATACTCTCTTGGGACAATGAATATGTTGAATTGCATTAAACATAGAGTCTTTGATAATTTTTAGCATTTCTCACAACTATTTGACGCTTAATTACTCAACAATGAGACCTTCTCTTCATTTCTTCTTAACAAGGCTCCACTTTTCATTGGAAAGACTGGTTCACACTTAAGCAACTTAAATACAGCTTGCTTGACCACAATATTCACTAAATTCAGTGCAAGATCCTCCTCTATACTCTATTGGGACTACGAATATGTAGAATTGGATTCAATAAAGACTCTTTGACGATTTCTAGCATTTCTCACAAGTATTTGATGCTTAATTACGCAAAAATGAGACTGTCTCTTCTTTTCTTCCTAACAAGGCTCCACTTTTCATTGTAATGACTCATTCACCATTAAAGATCTCGAAAACAGCTTGGATGACCACATCATTCACTATATTCACTGCAACAACCACATCTATACACTCTTGGGACTAGGAATATGTTGAATTGCATTAAATAAAGAGTCTTTGATGATTTCTAGCATTTCTCACAAGTATTTGATGCTTAATTACTCAAAAATGAGACCGTCTCTTCATTTCTTTCTAACAAGGCTCCACTTTTCGTTGTAATGACTCCTTCACACTTTAACATCTTGAAAACAGCTCGTAAGGCTGCATCATTCACTATATTCACTGCAACAACCGCATATATACACCCATGGACTAGGAATCTATTGAATTGCATTAAACAAAGAGCATTTCATGATTTCTAGCATTTCTCACGAGTATTTGATGCTTAATTACTCAAAAATGAGATCGTCTCTTGTTTTCTTTATAACAAGGCTCCACATATCGTTATAATGACTCATTCAAACTTAAAGATCTTGAAAACAGCTTGTATGACCACATCATTCACAAAATTCATTGCAACAACCTCATCTATACTCTCTTGGGACTATGAATATGTTGAATTGCTTTGAACAAATAGTCTTTGATGATTTCTAGCATTTCTCAAAAGTATTTGATGCTTAATTATGCAAAAATGAGACTGTCTCTTCTTTTCTTCCTAACAAGGCTCCGCTTTTCATTGTAATGACTCATTCACCATTAAAGATCTCGAAAACAGCTTCGATGACCGCATCATTCACTATATTCACTACAACAACCACATCTATACACTCTTGGGACTAGGAATATGTTGAATTGCATTAAATAAAGAGTCTTTGATGATTTCTAGCATTTCTCACAAGTATTTGATGCTTAATTACTCAAAAATGAGACCGTCTCTTCATTTTTTCCTACCAAGGCTTCACTTTTCGTTGTAATGACTCCTTCACACTTTAACATCTTGAAAACAGCTCGTAAGGCTGCATCACTCACTATATTCACGGCAACAACCGCATATATACACACATGGACTAGGAATCTATTGAATTGCATTAAACAAAGAGCATTTCATGATTTCTAGCATTTCTCACGAGTATTTGATGCTTAATTACTCAAAAAGGAGACCGTCTCTTCATTTCATCCCAACAAGGCTCCACTTTTCGTTGCAATGACTCATTCACACTTATGGATCTTGAAAACAGCTTGGATGACCGCATCATTCACGATATTCACTGCGACAACCACATCTATACACTCTCGGGACTAGGAATATGTTGAATTGCATTAAACAAAGAGTCTTTGATGATTTCTAGCATTTCTCACAAGTATTTGATGCTTAATTACTCAAAAATGAGACCGTCTCCTCATTTCTTCCTAACAAGGCTCCACTTTTCGTTGCGATGACTACTTCACACTTAATGTTCTTGAAAACAGCTTGTATGACCGCATCATTCACTATATTCACTACAACAAATGCATATATACACCCGTGGGACTAGGAATTTGTTGAATTGCATTAAACAAAGAGTCTTTGACGATTTCTAGCATTTCTCACAAGTATTTGATGCTTAATTACCCAAAAATGAGACCCTCTCTTCTTTTCATCCTAACAAAGCTCCACTTTTCGTTGTAATGACTCATTCACCCTTAAAGCTCTTGAAAACAGCTTGTATGACCGCATCATTCACTATATTCACTACAACAAACGCATATATACACCCGTGGGCCTAGGAATCTGTTGAATTCCATTAAACAAAGAGTATTTGATGATTTCTACCATTTCTCACAAGTATTTGATGCTTAATTACTGAAAACTGAGACCGTCTTTTCTTTTCTTCCTAACAAGGCTCCACTTTTCGTTGTAATGACTCATTCACCCTTAAAGATCTTCAAAACAGCTTGAGTGACCACATCATTCACTATATTCACTACAACAACCACATCTATACACTCTTGGGACTAGGAATATGTTGAATTGCTTTAAACAAAGAGTCTTTGATGATTTCTAGCATTTCTCACAAGTATTTGATGCTTAATTACTCAAAAATGAGACCGTCTCTTCTTTTCATCCTAACAAGGCTCGACTTTTCGTTGTAATGACTCATTCACCCTTAAAGATCTTGAAAACAGCTTGTATGACCGCATCATTCACTATATTCACTACAACAACCGCATATATACACCCATGGGACTAGGAATCAATTCAATTGCATTAAAAAAAGGGTCTTTGATGATTTCTAGCATTTCTCACAAGTATTTGATGCCTAATTACTCAAAAATGAGACCGTCTCTTCTTTTCTTCCTAACAAGGCTCCACTTTTCGTTGCAATGACTCCTTCACACGTAAAGATCTTGAAGAGAGCTTGTATGACCGCACCATTCACTATATTCACTACAACAACCACATATATACACCCATGGGACTAGGAATCTATTGAATTGCATTAAACAAAGAGTCTTTGATGATTTCTAGCATTTCTCACAAGTATTTGATGCCTAATTACTCAAAAATGAGACCTTCTCTTCTTTTCTTCCGAACAAGGCTCCACTTTTCGTTGTAATGACTTGATCACCCTTAAAGATCAGGAAAACAGCTTGGATGACCGCATCATTCACTATATTCACTGCGACAACCACATCTATACACTCTTGGGACTAGGAATATGTTGAATTCCATTAAACAAAGAGTCTTTGATGATTTCTAGCATTTCTCACAACTCTTTGATACTTAATTACTCAAAAATGAGACCGTCTTTTCTTTTCTTCCTAACAAGGCTCCACTTTTCGTTTTAATGACTCATTCACCCTTAAAGATCTTGAAAGCAGCTTGAGTGACCGCATCATTCACTATATTCACTCCAACAACCACATCTATACACTCTTGGGACTAGGAATATGTTGAATTGCTTCAAACAAAGAGTCTTTGATGATTTCTAGCATTTCTCACAAGTATTTGATGCTTAATTACTCAAAAATGAGACCGTCTCTTCTTTTCTTCCTAACAAGGCTCCACTTCTTGTTTTAATGACTCATTCACCGTTGAAGATCTTGAAAACAGCTTGGATGACTGCATCATTCACTATATTCACTACAACAACCACATCTATACACTCTTGGGACTAGGAATATGTTGAATTCCATTAAACAAAGAGTCTTTGATGGTTTCTAGCATTTCTCACAAGTATTTGATGCTTAATTACTCAAAAATGAGACCGTCTCTTCTTTTCTTCCTAACAAGGCTCCACTTCTTGTTTTAATGACTCATTCACCGTTGAAGATCTTAAAAACAGCTTGGACGACCACATCATTCACTATATTCACTACAACAACCACATCTATACACTCTTGGGACTAGGAATATGTTGAATTCCATTAAACAAAGAGTCTTTGATGATTTCTAGCATTTGTCACAAGTATTTGATGCTTAATTACTCAAAAATGAGACCGTCTCTTCTTTTCTTCCTAACAAGGCTCCACTTTTCGTTGCAATGACTCCTTCACACATAAAGATCTTGAAAAGAGCTTGTATGACCACATCATTCACTACAACCACATATATACACCCATGCGACTAGGAATCTATTGAATTGCATTAAACAAGGAGTCTTTGATGATTTCTAGCATTTCTCACAAGTATTTGATGCCTAATTACTCAAAAATGAGACCGTCTCTTCATTTCTTCCTAACAAGGCTCCATTTTTCGTTGTAATGACTCGATCACCCTTAAAGATCTGGAAAACAGCTTGGATGACCGCATCATTCACTATATTCACTGCGACAACCACATCTATACACTCTCGGGACTAGGAATATGTTGAATTGCATTAAACAAAGAGTCTTTGATGATTTCTAGCATTTCTCACAAGTATTTGATGCTTAATTACTCAAAAATGAGACCGTCTCCTCATTTCTTCCTAACAAGGCTCCACTTTTCGTTGCGATGACTACTTCACACTTAATGTTCTTGAAAACAGCTTGTATGACCGCATCATTCACTATATTCACTACAACAAATGCATATATACACCCGTGGGACTAGGAATTTGTTGAATTGCATTAAACAAAGAGTCTTTGACGATTTCTAGCATTTCTCACAAGTATTTGATGCTTAATTACCCAAAAATGAGACCCTCTCTTCTTTTCATCCTAACAAAGCTCCACTTTTCGTTGTAATGACTCATTCACCCTTAAAGCTCTTGAAAACAGCTTGTATGACCGCATCATTCACTATATTCACTACAACAACCGCATATATACACCCATGGGACTAGGAATCTATTGAATTGCATTAAACAAAGGGTGTTTGATGATTTCTAGCATTTCTCACAGTTATTTGATGCCTAATTACTCAAAAATGAGACCATCTCTTCTTTTCTTCCTAACAAGGCTCCACTTTTCGTTGTAATGACTCGATCACCCTTAAAGATCTGGAAAACAGCTTGGATGACCGCATCATTCACTATATTCACTGCGACAACCACATCTATACACTCTTGGGATTAGGAATATGTTGAATTGCATTAAACAAAGAGTCTTTGATGATTTCTAGCATTTCTCACAAGTATTTGATGCTTAATTACTCAAAAATGAGACCGTCTCTTCTTTTCATCCTAAGAAGGCTCCACTTTTCGTTGTAATGACTCATTCACCCTTAAAGATCTTGAAAACAGCTTGTATGACCACATCATTCACTATATTCACTACAACAACCGCATATATACACCCATGGGACTAGGAATCTATTGAATTGCATTAAACAAAGGGTCTTTGATGATTTCTAGCATTTCTCACAAGTATTTGATGGCTAATTACTCAAAAATGAGACCGTCTCTTCTTTTCTTCCTAACAAGGCTCCACTTTTCGTTGTAATGACTCATTCACCCTTAAAGATCTTGAAAACAGCTTGAGTGACCGCATCATTCACTATATTCACTACAACAACCGCATCTATACATTCTTGGGACTAGGAATATGTTGAATTGCTTCAAACAAAGAGTCTTTGATGATTTCTACCATTTCTCACAAGTATTTGATGCTTAATTACTCAAAAATGAGGCCGTCTCTTCTTTTCTTCCTAACAAGGCTCCTCTTCTCGTTGTAATGAGTCATTCACCTTTGAAGATCTTGAAAACAGCTTGGACAACCGCATCATTCACGATATTCACTACAACAACCACATCTATACTCTCTTGGGACTAGGAATATGTTGAATTGCATGAAACAAAGAGTCTTTGATGATTTCTAGCATTTCTCACAAGTATTTGATGCTTAATTACTCAAAAATGAGACCATCTCTTCATTTCTTCCTAACAAGGCTCCACTTTTAGTTGCAATGACTCTTTTACACTTAAAGATCTTGAAAACAGCTTGTATGACCGCATCATTCACTATATTCACTACAACAACCGCATATATACACCCATGGGACTAGGAATCTATTGAATTGCATTAAAGAAAGGGTCTTTTGTGATTTCTAGCATTTCTCACAAGTATTTGATGCCTAATTACTCAAAAATGAGACCGTCTCTTCTTTTCTTCCTAACAAGGCTCCACTTTTCGTTGTAATGACTCGATCACCCTTAAAGATCTGGAAAACAGCTTGGATGACCGCATCATTCACTATATTCACTGCAACAACCTTGTCTATACTCTCTTGGGACTAAGAATATGTAGAATTGGATTAAACAAAGAGTCTTTGATGATTTCTAGCAATTCTCACAAGTATTTGATGCTTAATTACTCAAAAAGGAGACCGTCTCTTCATTTCTTCCTAACAAGGCTCCACCTTTCGTTGTAATGACTCCTTCCCACTTAAAGATCTTGAAAACAGCTTGGATGACCGCATCATTCACTATATTCACTGCAACAACCACATTTATACACCCATGGGACTACGAATCTGTTGAATTGCATTAAACAAAGAGTCTGTGATGATTTCTAGCATTTCTCACAAGTATTTGATGCTTAATTACTCAAAAATGAGACCGTCTCTTCATTTCTACCTAACTAGACTTCATTTTTCATTGTAATGACTCATTCACACTTAAGGATCTTGAAAACAGCTTGTATGACAGCATCTTTCGCTATATTCACTGCAACAACCACACATATACACCCTTGGGACTAGGAATCTGTTGAATTGCATTAAACAAAGAGTCTTTGATGATTTCTAGCATTTCTCACAAGATTTTGATGCTTAATCTCTCAAAAAAGAGACCTTCTCTTCATTTCTGCCTAACAAGGCTCCACATATCGTCGTAATGACTCATTCATACTTAAAGATCTTGAAAACAGCTTGTTTGACCACATCATTCACCATATTCAGTGCAACAACCTCGTCTATACTCTCTTGGGACTAAGAATATGTAGAATTGGATTAAACAAAGAGTCTTTGATAATTTCTAGCATTTCTCTCAAGTATTTGATGCTTAATTACTCAAAAATGAGACCGTCTCTTCATTTCTTCCTAACACGGCTCCACATTTCGTTGTAATGACTCATTCACACTTAAAGATCTTGAAAACAGCTTGTTTGACCACATCATTCACTAAATTCAGTGCAACAACCTCATCTATACTCTCTTGGGACTAAGAATATGTAGAATTGCATTAAACAAAGAGTCTTTGATGATTTCCAGCATTTCTCACAAGTATTTGATGCTTAATTACTAAAAAATGAGACCGTCTCTTCATTTCTTCCCAACAGGGCTCCACTTTTCGTTGTAATGACTCCTTCACACTTAAAGCTCTTGAAAACAGCTTGCATGATTGCATCATTCACTATATTCACTGCAACAACCACATATATACACCCTTGGGACTTGGAATATGTTGAATTGCATTAGACAAAGAGTCTTTGATGATTTCTTGCATTTCTCACAAGTATTTGATGCTTAATTACTCAAAATTGAGACCATCTCTTCATTTCTTCCTACCAAGGCTCCACTTTTCATTGTAATGACTCCTTCACACTCAAAGATCTTGAAAAGCTTGTGAGAAAAGCTAGAAATGATCAAAAACTCTTTGTTTAGTGCAATTCAACAAATTCTGAGTCCGAAGGGTGTATAGATCTTGTTGGTGAATGAATATTTCGAATGATGTGGTCACATAAGCTGTTTTCAAGATCTTTAAGTGTGAATGAGTCATGACTACGAAGAGTGCACCGTTGTTAGGAAGAAATGAATAACCGGTCTCATTTTTGAGTAATTAAGCATCAAATACTTGTGAGAAGTGCTATAAATCATCAAAGACTCTTTGTTTAAGGTAATTCAATAGATTCCTACTCCCAAAGAAGTATAGATGTGGTTGTTGCGGTGCATATAGTGAATGATGGGGTCATACATGCTGTTTTAGGAGATCTTTTAGTGTGAATGAGTCATTACAACAAAAAGTGGAGCCTTCTTAGGAAGAAATGAAGAGACGGTCTCATTTCTAAATAATTAAGCCTCAAATACTTGTGAGAAATGCTAGAAATCATCAAAGACTCTATGTTTAATGCAATTCAACATATTCCTAGTCGCAAGAGAGCATAGATGAGGTTGTTGCAATGAATTTAATGAATGATGTGGTAAGACAAGCTGTTTTTGAGATCTTTAAGTGTGAATCAGACATTACAACGAAAAGTGGAGCCTTGTTAGGAAGAAATGAAGAGACGGTCTCATTTTTGAGTAATTAAGCATCAAATGCTTGTGAGAAACGCTAGAAATCATCAAAAATGCTTTGTTTAGTGCAATTCACCAGATTCCAAGTCCCAAGGGTGTATTGATCTTGTAGTTGAATGAATATTTCGAATGATGTGGTCACATAAGCTGTTTTCAAGACCTTTAAGTGTGAATGAGTCATTACAACGAAAAGTGCAGCCTTGGTAGGAAGAAATGAATAACTGGTCTCATTTTTGAGTAATTAAGCATCAAATACTTGTGAGAAATGCTAGAAATCATCAAAGACTCTATGTTTAATGCAATTCAACATATTCCTAGTCCCAAGAGAGTATAGATGAGCTGGTTGCAATGAATTTAGTGAATGATGTGGTAAGACAAGCTGTTTTCGAGATCTTTAAGTGTGTATCAGTCATTACAACGAAAAGTGGAGCCTTGTTAGGAAGAAATGGAGAGACGGTCTCATTTTTGAGTAATTAAGCATCAAATGCTTGTGAGAAATGCTATAAATCCTCAATGACTCTTTGTTTAATGCAATTCAACTTATTCCTAGTCCCAAGAGAGTGTACATGAGGTTGTTGCAGTGAATTTAGAGAATGATGTGGTCATACAAGCTGTTTTCAAGATCTTTAATTGTGAATGAGTCATTACAACGAAAGGTGGAGCCTTGTTAGGAAGAAATGAAGAGACAGTCTCATTTTTGAGTAATTAAGCATCAAGTGCTTGTGAGAAATGCTAGAAATCATCAAAGACTCTTTGTTTAGGACAATTCAACATATAGCTAGTCCCAAGAGAGTATAGATGAGGTTGTTGCAATGAATTAAGTGAATAATGTGGTCATACAAGCTATTTTCAAGATCTTTAAGTGTGAACGAGTCATTACAACGAAAAGTGGAGCCTTGTTAGGAAGAAACAAAGTGACGGTCTTATTTTTGCGTAATTAAGCATCAAATACTTGTGAGAAATGCTAGAAATCATCAAAGACTCTTTGTTTAGGGCAATTCAACTTATTCCTAGTCCCAAGAGAGTATAGATGAGGTTGTTGCAATGGATTTAGTGAATGATGTGCTCAAACAAGCTGTTTTCAAGATCTTTAAGTGTGAATGAGTGATTAGAACGAAAAGTGGACCCTTGTTAGGAAGAAATGAAGAGACGGTCTCATTTTTGAGTAAATAATCATCAAATACTTGTGAGAAATGCTAGAAATCATCAAAGACTCTTTGTTTGATGCAATTCAACAGATTCCAACTCCCATGGGTGTATAAATGTGGTTGTTGCAATGAATATTGTGAATGATGTGGTCATACAAGCAGTTTTCAAGATCTTTAAGGATGGATGAGCCATGACAACGAAAAGTGGAGCCTTATTAGGAAGAAATGAAGAGACGGACTCCTTTTTGACTAATTAAGCATCAAATACTTGTGAGAAATGCTAGAAATGATCAAGGACTCTTTCTTTAGTGTAATTCAACAGATTCCTAGTCCCAAGGGTGTATATATATGGTTGTTGCAGTGAATATTGTGAATCATGTGGTCATACAAGCTGTTTTCAAAATTGTTAAGTGTGAATGAGCCATTACAACCAAAAGTGGAGTGTTGTTAGGAAGAAATGAAGAGACGGTATCCTTTTTGAGTAATTAAGCACCAAATACTTGTGAGGAATGCTAGAAATCATCAAGGACTCTTTCT
This sequence comes from Bruguiera gymnorhiza, assembly GCA_020883675.1. Lineage (NCBI taxonomy): Eukaryota > Viridiplantae > Streptophyta > Magnoliopsida > Malpighiales > Rhizophoraceae > Bruguiera > Bruguiera gymnorhiza. The sequence goes on from JAIRCJ010000334.1 coordinate 56,711, forward strand.
TTAGTGCAATTCAACAGATTCCTAGTCTCAAGGGTGTATATGTGGTTGTTGCAGTGAATATTGTGAATGATGCACTCATACAAGCTGTTCTCAAGACCTTTAAGTGTGAATGAGTCATTACAATGAAAAGTGGAGCGTTGTTAGGAAGAAAGGAAGAGATGATCTCATTTTTGAGTAACTAGACATCAAATACATGTGAGAAATGCTATAAATCATCAAAGACTCTTTGTTTGATGCAATTCAACATATTCCTAGTCCCAAGAGACTATCGATGAGGTTATTACAATGAATTCAGTGAATGATGTGGTGATACAAGCTGTTTTCAATATCTTTAAGTGTGAATCAGTCATTACAAAGAAAATTAGAGCTTTGTTAGGATGAAATGAAGAGACGGTCTCATTTTTGAGTAATTAAGCATTAAATGCTTGTGAGAAAAACTATAAATCATCAAAGACTCTTTGTTTAATACAATTCAACATAGTAGTAGTCCCAAGAGAGTGTAGATGAGGTTGTTGCAATGAATTTAGTGAATGATGTGGTCATACAACCTGTTTTCAAGATCAATAAGGGTGAATGAGTCATTACAACAAAATGTGGAGCGTTGTTAGGAAGAAATGAAGAGACGGTCTAATTTTTGGGTAATTAAGCATCAAATCCATGTGAGAAATGCTATAAATCATCAAAGACTCTTTGTTTAATGCAATTCAACATATTCCTAGTCCCAAGAGAGTATAGATGAGGTTGTTGCAATGAATTTAGTGAATGATGTGGTCATACATGCTGTTTTCATGATCTTTTAGTGTGAATGAGTCATTACAATGAAAAGTGGAGCCTTGTTAGGATGAAATGAAGAGACGGTCTCATTTTTGGGTAATTAAGCATCAAATGCTTGTGAGAAATGCTATAAATCATCACTCTTTGTTTAATGCAATTCAACATATTCCTAGTCCTAAGAGAGTATAAATGAGGTTGTTGCAATGAATTTAGTGAATGATGTGCTCATACATGCTGTTTTCAAGATCTTTAATCGTGAATGAGTCATTACAACGAAAAGTGGAGCTTTGTTAGGAAGAACTGAAAAGACGGTCTCATTTTTTAGTATTTAAGCATCAAATCGATGTGAGAAATGCTATAAATCATCAAAGACTCTATATTTAATGCAATTCAACATATGCTTAGTCCCAAGAGAGTATAAATGAGGTTGTTGCACTGAATTTAGTGAATGATGGGGTCATACAAGCTGTTTTCAAGATCTTAAAGTGTGGATGAGTCATAAGAATGACAAGTGGAGCCTTGTTAGAACGAAATGAAGAGACGGTCTCATTTTTGGGTCATTAAGCATCAAATACTTCCGAGAAATGCTATAAATCATCAAAGACTCTATGTTTAATGCAATTCAAGATATTCCTAGTCTTAGGAGAGTGTAGATGAGTCAACCTCATACAAGTTCTTTTGAAGATCCTTCGGTGTGAATGAGTGATTTCAATGAAATGCGGAGCCTTGTTAGGAAGAAATGAACATACGGTCTCATTTTTGAGTCATTAAGCATCAAATACTTGTCAGAAATTCTACAAATCATGAAAGACTGTAAGTTTATTGCAATTCAACATATTCCTAGTCCTTAGAGACTATAGATGAGGTTGTTGCAGTGAATTTAGTGAATGATGTGGTCATACAAGCAGTTTCCAAGATCTTTAAGGGTGAATGAGCCATTACAACAAAATGTGGTGCCTTCTTAGGAAGAAATGAAGAGACGGTCTCATTTTTGAGTAATTAAGCATCAAATACTTGTGAGAAATGGTAGAAATCATCAAATACTCTTTGTTTAATGCAATTCAACAGATTCCTAGTCCCACGGGTGTATATATGCGTTTGTTGTAGTGAATATAGTGAATGATGCGGTCATACAAGCTGTTTTCAAGATCTTTAAGTGTGAAGTAGCCATTGCAACGAAAAGTGGAGCCTTGTTAGGAAGAAATGAGGAGACGGTCTCATTTTTGAGTAATTAAGCATCAAATACTTGTGAGAAATGCTAGAAATCATCAAAGACCCTTTGTTTAATGCAATTCAACAGATTCCTAGTCCCATGGGTGTATATATGCGGTTGTTGTAGTGAATATAGTGAATGATGCGGTCATACAAGCTGTTTTCAAGATCTTTAAGTGTGATGGAGTCATTGCAACGAAAAGTGGAGGCTTGTTAGGAAGAAATGAAGAGACGGTCTCATTTTTGAGTAATTAAGCGTGAAATACTTGTGCGAAATGCTAGAAATCATCAAAGACTCTTTGTTTAACGCAATTCAACATATTCCTAGTCCCAAGAGAGTATAGATGTGGTTGTTGCAGTGAATATCATGAATGATGCGGTCATCCAAGCTGTTTTCAAGATCCATAAGTGTGAATGAGTCATTGCAATGAAAAGTGGAGCCTTGTTGGGATGAAATGAAGAGACGGTCTCCTTTTTGAGTAATTAAGCATCAAATACTCGTGAGAAATGCTAGAAATCATGAAATGCTCTTTGTTTAATGCAATTCAATAGATTCCTAGTCCATGGGTGTATATATGCGGTTGTTGCAGTGAATATAGTGAATGATGCAGCCTTACGAGCTGTTTTCAAGATGTTAAAGTGTGAAGGAGTCATTACAAGGAAAAGTGGACCCTTGTTAGGAAGCAATGAAGAGACGGTCTCATTTTTGAGTAATTAAGCATCAAATACTTGTGAGAAATGCTAGAAATCATCAAAGACTCTTTATTTAATGCAGTTCAACATATTCCTAGTCCCAAGAGTGTATAGATGTGGTTGTTGTAGTGAATATAGTGAATGATGCGGTCATCGAAGCTGTTTTTGAGATCTTTAATGGTGAATGAGTCATTACAATGAAAAGCGGAGCCTTGTGAGGAAGAAAAGAAGAGACGGTCTCATTTTTGCATAATTAAGCATCAAATACTTTTGAGAAATGCTAGAAATCATCAAAGACTATTTGTTCAAAGCAATTCAACATATTCATAGTCCCAAGAGAGTATAGATGAGGTTGTTGCAATGAATTTTGTGAATGATGTGGTCATACAAGCTGTTTTCAAGATCTTTAAGTTTGAATGAGTCATTATAACGATATGTGGAGCCTTGTTAGGAAGAAAACAAGAGACGGTCTCATTTTTGAGTAATTAAGCATCAAATACTCGTGAGAAATGCTAGAAATCATGAAATGCTCTTTGTTTAATGCAATTCAATAGATTCCTAGTCCATGGGTGTATATATGCGGTTGTTGCAGTGAATATAGTGAATGATGCAGCCTTACGAGCTGTTTTCAAGATGTTAAAGTGTGAAGGAGTCATTACAACGAAAAGTGGAGCCTTGTTAGGAAGAAATGAAGAGACGGTCTCATTTTTGAGTAATTAAGCATCAAATACTTGTGAGAAATGCTAGAAATCATCAAAGACTCTTTATTTAATGCAATTCAACATATTCCTAGTCCCAAGAGTGTATAGATGTGGTTGTTGCAGTGAATATAGTGAATGATGTGGTCATCCAAGCTGTTTTCGAGATCTTTAATGGTGAATGAGTCATTACAATGAAAAGTGGAGCCTTGTTAGGAAGAAAAGAAGAGACAGTCTCATTTTTGCGTAATTAAGCATCAAATACTTGTGAGAAATGCTAGAAATCGTCAAAGAGTCTTTATTGAATCCAATTCTACATATTCGTAGTCCCAATAGAGTATAGAGGAGGATCTTGCACTGAATTTAGTGAATATTGTGGTCAAGCAAGCTGTATTTAAGTTGCTTAAGTGTGAACCAGTCTTTCCAATGAAAAGTGGAGCCTTGTTAAGAAGAAATGAAGAGAAGGTCTCATTGTTGAGTAATTAAGCGTCAAATAGTTGTGAGAAATGCTAAAAATTATCAAAGACTCTATGTTTAATGCAATTCAACATATTCATTGTCCCAAGAGAGTATAGATGAGGTTGTTGCTGTGAATTTAGTGAATGATGCGGCTATAAAGGCTGTTTTCAAGAATTTTATGTGTAAATGAGTCATTACAATGAAAAGTGGAGCCTTGTTAGGAAGAAATGAAGAGACGGTCTCATTTTTGAGTAATTAAACGTCAAATACTTGTGAGAAATACTAGAAATTATCAAAAACACTTTGTTTAATGCAATTCAGCAGATTCCTATTGCCAAGGGTGTAGATATGGGGTTGTTGCTGTGAATATAGTGAATGATGCGGTCATCCAAGCTGTTTTCAAGATCCTTAAGTGTGAATGACTCATTACAACGAAAAGTGAAGCCTTGTTAGGATGAAATGAAGAGACAGTCTCATTTTTGAGTAATTAAGCATCAAATACTTGTGAGAAATGCTAGAAATCGTCCAAGACTCTTTGTTTAATACAATTCAGTAGATTCCTACTCCCAAGGGTGTATATATGTGGTTGTTGCAGGGAATATAGTGAATGATGCGGTTATACATGCTGTTTTCAAGATGTTTAAGGGTGAAGGAGTCATTACAACGAAAAGTGGAGCCTTGTTAGCAAGAAATGAAGAGACGGTCTCATTTTTGAGTAATTAAGTATCAAATACTTGTGAGAAACGCGACAAATCATCAAAGACTCTTTGTTTGATGCAATTCAACATATTGCTAGTCCCAAGAGAGAATAGATGAGGTTGTTGCAATGAATTTAATGAATGATGGGGTCATACAAGCTGTTTTCAAGATTTTTATGGGTGAATGAGTCATTACAATGATATGTGGAGCCTTGTTAGTAAGAAATGAAGAGAGGGTCACTTTTTTGAGTAATCAAGCATCAAATACTTATGAGCAATGCTAGAAATCATCAAAGACTATTTGTCTAATGCAATTCAACGGATTCCTACTCCCAAGTGTGTATATATGTAGTTGTTGCAGTGAATATAGTGAATGATGTGGTCATACAAGCTGTTTTCAAGATCTTTAAGTGTGAATGAGTCATTACAACGAAAAATGGATCCTTGCTAGGAAGAAATGAAGAGACAGTCTCATTTTGGAGTAATTAAGCATCAAATACTTGTGAGAAAGGCTTGAAATCGTCAAAGACATGTTGTTTAATGCAATTCTACATAGTCTTAGTCCCAAGAGAGTATAGATGTGGTTGTTGCACTGAATTTAGTGAAGTATGTGGTCAAGCAAGCTGTTTTCAAGATCATTAAGTGTTAATGAGTCATTACAACGAAAAGTGGAGCCTTGCTAGGAAGAAATGAAGAGACGTTCTCATTTTTGAGTAATTAAGCATCAAATGCTTGTGAGAAATACTATAAATCATCAAAGACTCTTTGTTTAATGCAATTCTGCATATTCTTAGTCCCAAGAGATTATAGATGAGGTTCTTGCACTGAATTTAGTGAATGATGTGGTCAAACAAGCTGTTTTCAGGATCATTAAGTGTCAATGAGTCATTACAACGAAAAGTGGAGTCTTGTTAGGAAGAAATGAAGAGACGTTCTCATTTTTGAGTAATTAAGCATCAAATGCTTGTGAGAAATACTATAAATCATCAAAGACTCTTTGTGTTGTTCCCACAGCCTTGTATGGGTTGTAATTGTTGTCAACTAGGGTTAAGTGTGCAAGAAAGTAAAGCCACATGGAAGGGCAAGAAAGTAAAGCCACATTGAAGGGCAAGAAAGTAAAGCCACATGGAAGGGCAAGAAAGTAAAGCTACATTGAAGGGCAAGAAAGTAAATCTACTGTGTAAGGGCAAGAACGTAAATCCACCATGTAAGCCCTATTAGGGTTTCATGGAAGAGAGTATATAAAGGCCTTGGAAGACAAAACTAGGGCAGAGGGCCAACACAATTGAATAAACAGCAACCCTACAGCAACCGGCCAAAAGGAAGAGAGAGCAGAACGGCAAGAGATCAGAAACAACACCACCAGGAGAGCAAACCAGAAACGTCACCACTGGGAGAGCAAACCAGAACGTGCAACCTCCTGCAAGCAAACCAGAAACGCCTCCTGCAAGCAAACCAGAAACACGTCCTGCAAGCAAACCAGAAATACATCCTGCAGGCAAACCAGAAACGCCTCCTGCAAGCAAACCAGAAACACATCCTGCAACCAAACCAGAAACGCACAACCAGCAAGAGGAGAAATAAGAAACAGACCACCCGGAAGAGAAGACAGCAGACCTGGTATCCGTGAGACCACCCGGAAGAGAAGACAGCAGACCTGGTATCCGTGAGACCACCCGGAAGAGAAGACAGCAGACTAGAAGCGTGAGGCAGGGCAAGAGACGTGAACCAGAAAAACCAGTAGTGTAAGGCAGGCCAAGAGACGTGAAACAGCAGACCAGGAGCGTGAGACCAGAACGTGCAACGGCGTGACTGATCAGAAGCGTGGGGCAGGCCGTGAGACGTGAAACGGCAGACCAGAAGCTTGAGTGCAAGCTGTGAAACCTTGAGACGGTGAAAGCAGGAGCTGTGTGAGACAACCTAGAGAAGGAATTTGGCGAAGCATCGGAAAGAACTCAACGTATTTCTAGATTTCTTCAAGAGAGGTTAGAGAGCGTTGCGGTGAACTTCTAAGCGGCAGTGGAGCAGCCTTTCAATTCAACAGAGGCAAGACAAGCTAGACGAAGGGTAGACACAGTAAGTGACACTCTTTGTATTGTACTTGCTTAGTAATTGCAATAGTGAAAGGAGCAGAAGATTAAGACATCCATTGTAACTGGAATTCTCAAGTATAGTGGATAGTCTCGGTAAGGGAGAGTCCCTACCACCGTGGATGTACGTCACGTTGACGGAACCACGTAAATCTCGTGTGTCCTTAATTTGCTTTACGTTCTGTGTTTTGAATTGAGTTGTGAACGCAGCTAAAGTATCAGCCAACCCATAACCTAACGAAGACCTAAACAAGAACATCCGAATTGTCTATTAGGCAAGGTGTCTGAAAGGTGACTTTGGGGACTATTGTGATTAGTAGGTAGCAATAGATCTACCTTAGTCGAATCTGAGAAAGAGTTCGCTTTTAAGAAGAGATTGAAGTTGTTCACTTTCCTGCGAATTGTGAATTGTGGTGATACTGATTCACCCCCCCTCTCAGTATCACAAACTAGTAGATCCTAGGGTGAAGTTGGGAACTTCAATTGGTATCAGAGCACAGGTTCACCAGGATAAAGCTTAACAGCTTGGTGTACTAGTTTGAAGAGCTCCAGAAGTTTTAACTTGTTTAGCATACTGAGAAATGGACGCCGGTACCAACACCAGCACTACTTACAGCAAGAAGGTTCCAATCTTCAACGGAACCAACTACCATATGTGGAGAGCGAGAATGCAGGTGGTATTTGCAACCATGGGCATGAACGTGGTGAAATCTGTACAGGAGGGTTTTGAGCCTCCAGAAGAAGGTAAAGATCCAACCCCAGAGGAATTAAGACAGTTTGAGATAAATGGGAAGGCCTCAAATGTCATCATTTCAGCATTGACAGATGCTGAATATGCTAAAGTTATGGACTGCAAATCTGCCAAGGAGATATGGGACAGATTGCAGAAAGTCTATGAAGGTGATGGCAGAATGAAGGAGGCCAAGCTTCAAGTTTTCAAGGAGAGATATGAATCTCTCAGAATGCAGAAAAATGATACAGTCCAAGAGTTCTTCACCAGGGTTATTGATGCTGTAAACGATCTTAGAAGTCATGGGAAGAACAAGAAGGACTCATCTATTGTGAAGAAAATTCTGAGAATTCTGCCTGAGAGGTTTGCCTCAAAGGTGGCAGCCATAGAGGAGAGTAGAGATCTCAATTCCATGTCTCTGCATGATCTCCAATGCAATCTCATTGCATATGAGATGAGAATAAAGTCAACTGAGAGCTCCTCAACGTCAAAGGTATCAAAGGAGGCAGCTTTCAAAGCTATGAAACACTTGAAGATAAAAGAAGAGGAAGAATCATCCAGCGAGAATGATGATGATGATAAGGAAGAAAGTGAAGGTGAAGTGTTGGCATACTTCACAAGGAAATTCAAAAGGGGGTCTAAGAAGGGAAAAGGACAGTTGTCCTTGAGATGTTATCGTTGTGGACAGACTGGACACTTTGCTTCTCAGTGCAAAGTGAAACTTGATGATGAAGATGAGGATGGTGATGATGAGCAGAATTCAAAATGGAGAAGACCATCATTCAAGTCAAGGAAGTCCAGCAAGAAGACTGCTAGCCCACAGAAGAAGAAGAGAGGCTCATTCAAGAGTTATGTGAGCCAGACAAAAGAAGCCGATGAGGAGGAAGATGTAGACTCATCAGATGAGCATGCCTTTATGGCATCAACTCAAGGTGGTAGTTCAACCTCTGAAGAGGAAGAGGAGGTTGATGAAGAAGAACCAGATTTTGAAGCTAAGTTGGAAGCAGCTTCAAAGGAGATAATCAGAAGGGGCAGAACCATAAGAAGGTTAGAGGCCCACATAAAACAAGTTGAAGCAAAGTATGAGGAAGCTGAAAGTCAAAAGGATGAAATAAGGGCTGAACATATTGACTTGAAGAGAAGATTTGAAGAACATATCAAAATATGTGAAGACCTTACTATGGAGCTTGGCTCAAGGACTTCAACAATTGAAGAAATGGAGATAGAGTTGCTGAGACTTCAGCAACAACTCAAAAGGAGTGAAGAGAACGTGCAGAAGCTTGAAATGATAGGAGAAACAAGTTCTGCAAGAGAAAAGAAGAATGAAGAGAAAGTGCAGCAATCTGAGGCTGCATTGCCTAAAGATAATAAGAATGTGCCACAGAAGTTGAAAGAGAAGGTTGTGACTCAGGAGAAGATAGCTGAGAATAAAGAGGATTTGAAGAAGCAACCTAGGGTGGCAAACAAAAATGAAGAAAAGAAGATCAGCCAGCAAAGGGCTATGGCTGAACAGAAGAAGGAGAAAAAGGTAGCTGAAATGAAAGCCACACAAGCAAAGAAGCCAGCCACGTTGCCTACACAGCAAGTAATGAACAAAAGAAAACAAGCTGTGATTAGACCCAAGAAGAGGCAGTTTCAAGGTCACTGTCTTTATTGTGGAGTTTGGGGTCATAAGGCAAGTAACTGCTGGTGGAGAAGGCCAGTATATGTCTCCAACTTGAGAAGATATGATGCTGTATACAGGGGGAGACAATACAAAATTCAGAGGAGAACACCTGTCGTGAGTTCTTGCACATACTGTAAAAAGCAAGGACACACTGACAAGGATTGTTGGTGGAAGCCCAAACCAGTGGTTTCAAAGAACAAGTTTGCTATATTGGGAGACTTGGAACAGTGTGAAAGGTGTGGGCAGGATGACCATAATGCCAAGAGATGCATGACACTTCTCCCTGAGCAAGAGAAGGCACTCAATGGCATAGTGAAAACAAGCGGTGTAGTCAAAGCTGAGAAAAAGGAGAAAGCTATCTTCCAGCCAATTCAAAAGAAGGAATATAAAGCTAAAAGGGAGGTGACTAATATAGCTGAAATTGCACTCAAAGCTGACTACAAGGATAAGCAGTGGATCCTTGACAGTGGATGCACTTCACACATGACGGGAGACAAGAGTAAATTGTCAAAGCTAAACAAGTCAAGAGAAGGCAGAGTCAAGTTTGGCAATGATGATTCACTCAACATCAATGGTCAGGGGTCAATAAACATTGGAAGAGGAAAGCTGAAAGATGTTCTGCACGTTGAAGGACTTAGATATAATCTAGCATCTATCAGCAAACTATGCAATGAAGACCATAAGGTAATATTCACAAAAACAGGTTGCCAGGTAAAGAGTAAAGAAGGCAATACTGTTGCAGCCGGGAAGAGAACAGCTGGAAATTTGTATGTGATTGATGAAGAAAGAGATCCTCTTGCAACTAAGACTGTGCAAGAAAGAAAGCCAAAGAAAACGTGGACCAGTGCTCATCAAGAAAATCAGATCATAGGTGACCCATCAGCAGGAGTTACAACAAGAAGAAGAATTGTGGGAGCTATTGCTTTACTCTCACAAGTTGAACCTAAATCTATTGAAGAGGCTTCACAAGATCTAACTAAATCTCTGTCCACAGAGCTGTTTGAAAAGCACAGAATGAGTCTGTCTGTGCGAATGCCTCCTCAAGCCTGAAAATCAGGTGAATCCTCCATCTCTACTTTGCGAGTTTTTCAGATTTGTAATTGATTGGCAAAGGGGGAGAGAAGCAACAGTGCAGGGGGAGCTGTTAAGGAAGGGGGAGTGCATATTTAGGGGGAGTTGTAATCCATCTACTTCTGGATTATTACTCTAAGAAGATTATGAAGGACTGCTGCATAATGACTTTTGTTATGAGTGTTGCCAACAATTACAAAGGGGGAGATTGTTGTTCCCACAGCCTTGTATGGGTTGTAATTGTTGTCAACTAGGGTTAAGTGTGCAAGAAAGTAAAGCCACATGGAAGGGCAAGAAAGTAAAGCCACATTGAAGGGCAAGAAAGTAAAGCCACATGGAAGGGCAAGAAAGTAAAGCTACATTGAAGGGCAAGAAAGTAAATCTGCTGTGTAAGGGCAAGAACGTAAATCCACCATGTAAGCCCTATTAGGGTTTCATGGAAGAGAGTATATAAAGGCCTTGGAAGACAAAACTAGGGCAGAGGGCCAACACAATTGAATAAACAGCAACCCTACAGCAACCGGCCAAAAGGAAGAGAGAGCAGAACGGCAAGAGATCAGAAACAACACCACCAGGAGAGCAAACCAGAAACGTCACCACTGGGAGAGCAAACCAGAACGTGCAACCTCCTGCAAGCAAACCAGAAACGCCTCCTGCAAGCAAACCAGAAACACGTCCTGCAAGCAAACCAGAAATACATCCTGCAGGCAAACCAGAAACGCCTCCTGCAAGCAAACCAGAAACACATCCTGCAACCAAACCAGAAACGCACAACCAGCAAGAGGAGAAATAAGAAACAGACCACCCGGAAGAGAAGACAGCAGACCTGGTATCCGTGAGACCACCCGGAAGAGAAGACAGCAGACCTGGTATCCGTGAGACCACCCGGAAGAGAAGACAGCAGACCTGGTATCCGTGAGACCACCCGGAAGAGAAGACAGCAGACTAGAAGCGTGAGGCAGGGCAAGAGACGTGAACCAGAAAAACCAGTAGTGTAAGGCAGGCCAAGAGACGTGAAACAGCAGACCAGGAGCGTGAGACCAGAACGTGCAACGGCGTGACTGATCAGAAGCGTGGGGCAGGCCGTGAGACGTGAAACGGCAGACCAGAAGCTTGAGTGCAAGCTGTGAAACCTTGAGACGGTGAAAGCAGGAGCTGTGTGAGACAACCTAGAGAAGGAATTTGGCGAAGCATCGGAAAGAACTCAACGTATTTCTAGATTTCTTCAAGAGAGGTTAGAGAGCGTTGCGGTGAACTTCTAAGCGGCAGTGGAGCAGCCTTTCAATTCAACAGAGGCAAGACAAGCTAGACGAAGGGTAGACACAGTAAGTGACACTCTTTGTATTGTACTTGCTTAGTAATTGCAATAGTGAAAGGAGCAGAAGATTAAGACATCCATTGTAACTGGAATTCTCAAGTATAGTGGATAGTCTCGGTAAGGGAGAGTCCCTACCACCGTGGATGTACGTCACGTTGACGGAACCACGTAAATCTCGTGTGTCCTTAATTTGCTTTACGTTCTGTGTTTTGAATTGAGTTGTGAACGCAGCTAAAGTATCAGCCAACCCATAACCTAACGAAGACCTAAACAAGAACATCCGAATTGTCTATTAGGCAAGGTGTCTGAAAGGTGACTTTGGGGACTATTGTGATTAGTAGGTAGCAATAGATCTACCTTAGTCGAATCTGAGAAAGAGTTCGCTTTTAAGAAGAGATTGAAGTTGTTCACTTTCCTGCGAATTGTGAATTGTGGTGATACTGATTCACCCCCCCTCTCAGTATCACAAACTAGTAGATCCTAGGGTGAAGTTGGGAACTTCACTTTGTTTAATGCAATTTTACATATTCTTAGTCCCAAGAGAGTAAACATGAGGATGTTGCACCAAATTTATTGAATGATGTGGTCAAACAGGCTGTTTTCAAGATCATTAAGTGTGAATGAGTCATTACAAAGAAAAATGGAGCCTTGTTAGGAAGAAATGAAGAGACGGTCTCATTTTTGAGTAATTAAGCATCAAATACTTGTGAGAAATGCTAGAAATGATCAAAGACACTTTGTTTATTGCAATTCAACAGATTCCTACTCCTAAGGGTGTATATATGTGGTTCTTGCAGCGAATATAGTGAATAATGCGGTCATACAAGCTGTTTTCAAGATCTTTAAGTGTGAAGGAGTCATTACAACAAAAAGTGGAGCCTTGTTAGGAAGAAATGAAGAGTCAGTCTCATTTTTGAGTAATTAAGTATGAAATACTTGTGAGAAATGCGAGAAATCATCAAATACTCTTGCTTTAATGCAATTCAACATATTCATAAACCCAAGAGAGTATAGCGGAGGTTGTTGCAATGAATTTAGTGAATGATGGGGTCATACAAGTTGTTTTCAAGATCTTTATGTGTGAATGAGTCATTACAACGATATGTGGAGCCTTGTTAGTAAGAAATGAAGAGACAGCCTCATTTTTTAGTAATTAAGCACCAAATACTTGTGAGAAATGCTAGAAATCATCAAAGACTCTTTGTTTAATGCAATTATACATATTCTTAGTCCCAAGAGAGTATAGATGAGGTTCTTGCACTGAATTTAGTGAATGATGTGGTCAAACAAGCTGTTTTCAAGATCATTAAGTGTGAATGAGTCATTATAACGAAAAGTGGAGCCTTGTTAGGAAGAAATGAAGAGATGGTCTCATTTTTGAATAATTAAGCATCAAATGCTTGTGAGAAATGCTAGAGATCATCAAAGACTCTTTGTTTAATGCAATTCAACAGATTCCTAGTCCCAAGAGAGTATTGATGAGGTTGTTGCTGTGAATATAGGGAATGACCTCGTCATCCAAGCTGTTTTCAAGACCTTTAAGTGTGAATGACTCATTACAACGAAAAGTGGTGCCTTTTTAGGAAGAAATGAAGAGACGATCTCTTTTTTCAGTTATTAAGCATTAAAGACTTGTGAGAAATGCTAGAAATCATCAAAAACTCTTTGTTTCATGGAATTCAACAGATTCCTAGTCCCAAGGGTGTATATATGTGGTTGTTGCAGTGAATATAGGGAATGATGTGATCATCCAAGCTGTTTTCAAGATCTTTAAGCGTGAATGAGTCATTACAACGAAAAGTGGAGCCTTGTTGGGAAGAAATGAAGAGACGGTCTCATTTTTGAGTAATTAAGCATCAAATGCTTGTGAGAAATGCTATAAATCATAAAAAAAACTCCTTGTTTAATGCAATTCAACATATTCCTAGTCCTACTAGAGTTTAAATGTGGTTGTTGCAATGAATGTAGTGAATGATGGGGTCATACAAGCTGTTTTCAAGATCTTTACGTGTGATTGAGTCATTACAATGATATGTGGAGCCTTGTTAGGAAGAAATGAAGAGGCGGTCTCTTTTTTGAGTGATTAAGCATCAAATACTTGTGAGAAATGCTAGAAATCATCAAAGACTCTTTGTTTAATGCAATTCAATAGATTCCTAGTCCCAGGGGTGTATATATGTGGTTGTTGCAGTGAATATAGTGAATGATGCGGTCATACAAGCTGTTTTCAAGATCTTTAAGTGTGAATGTATCATTACAACGAAAAGTGGAACCTTGTTAGGAAGAAATGACGAGACGGCCTCATTTTTTAGTAACTAAGCGTCAAATACTTGGGAGAAATGCTAGAAATCAACAAGGACTCTTTGTTTAATGCAATTCAACATATTCCTAGTCCCAAGAGAGTATAGATGAGGTTGTTCCTATGAATATAGTGAATGATGTGGTCATATAAGCTGTTTTCAAGATCTTTAAGTGTGAATGAGTCATTACAACAAAAAGTGGAGCCTTGTTGGGAAGAAATGAAGAGACGGTCTCATTTTTGAGTAATTAAGCATCAAATGCTTGTGAGAAATGCTATAAATCATAAAAAAAACTCCTTGTTTAATGCAATTCAACATATTCCTAGTCCTACTAGAGTTTAAATGTGGTTGTTGCAATGAATGTAGTGAATGATGGGGTCATACAAGCTGTTTTCAAGATCTTTACGTGTGATTGAGTCATTACAATGATATGTGGAGCCTTGTTAGGAAGAAATGAAGAGGCGGTCTCTTTTTTGAGTGATTAAGCATCAAATACTTGTGAGAAATGCTAGAAATCATCAAAGACTCTTTGTTTAATGCAATTCAATAGATTCCTAGTCCCAGGGGTGTATATATGTGGTTGTTGCAGTGAATATAGTGAATGATGCGGTCATACAAGCTGTTTTCAAGATCTTTAAGTGTGAATGTATCATTACAACGAAAAGTGGAACCTTGTTAGGAAGAAATGACGAGACGGCCTCATTTTTTAGTAACTAAGCGTCAAATACTTGGGAGAAATGCTAGAAATCAACAAGGACTCTTTGTTTAATGCAATTCAACATATTCCTAGTCCCAAGAGAGTATAGATGAGGTTGTTCCTATGAATATAGTGAATGATGTGGTCATATAAGCTGTTTTCAAGATCTTTAAGTGTGAATGAGTCATTACAACAAAAAGTGGAGCCTTGTTGGGAAGAAATGAAGAGACGGTCTCATTTTTGAGTAATTAAGCATCAAATGCTTGTGAGAAATGCTATAAATCATAAAAAATTCTTTATTTAATGCAATTCAACATATTCCTAGTCCTAAGAGAGTTTAGATGTGGTTGTTGCAATGAATGTAGTGAATGATGGGGTCATACAAGCTGTTTTCAAGATCTTTAAGTGTGATTGAGTCATTACAACGATATGTGGAGCCTTGTTAGGAAGAAATGAAGAGACGGTCTATTTTTTGAGTGATTAAGCATCAAATACATGTGAGAAATGCTAGAAATCATCAAAGACTGTTTGCTTAATGCAATTCAACAGATTCCTACTCCTAAGGGTGTATATATGTGGTTCTTTCAGCGAATATAGTGAATAATGCGGTCATACATGCTGTTTTCAAGATGTTTAAGTGTGAAGGAGTCATTACAACGAAAAGTGGAGCCTTGTTAGGAAGAAATGAAGAGGGGGTCTCATTTATGAGTAATTAAGCATCAAATACTTGTGAGAAATGCTAGAAATGATCAAAGGCTCTTTCTTTAATGCAATTCAACAGATTCCTACTCCCAAGGGTGTATATATGTGGTTGTTGCAGCAAATATAGTGAATAATGCGGTCATACAAGCTATTTTGAAGAACTTTAAGTCTGAAGGAGTCATTACAACGAAAAGTGGAGCCTTATTATGAAGAAATGAAGAGATGGTCTCATTTTTGAGTAATTAAGCATCAAATACTTGTGAGAAATGGTAGAAATCATCAAAGACACTTTGTTTAATGCAATTCAACAGATTCCTAGTCCCAAAGGTGCATAGGTGTGGTTGTTGCAGAGAATATCGTGAATGATGTGGTCATACATGCTGCTTTCAAGATCTTTAAGTGTGAAGGAGTCATTACAACGAAAAGTGGAGCCTTGTTAGGAAGAAATGAAGAGACGGTCTCATTTTTGTGTAATTAAACAAAAACTCTTTGTTTAATGCAATTCAACCTATTCCTAGTCCCAACAGAGTATAAATGAGGTTGTTGCAGTGAATATAGTGAATGATGCGGTCATACAAGCTGTTTTCAAGATCTTTAAGTGTGAATGGGTCTTTACAATGAAAAGTGGAGCTTTGTTAGGAGGAAATGAAGAGACAGTCTCATTTTTGGGTCATTAAGCATCAAATGCTTGTGAGAAATGCTATAAATCATGAAAAACTCTTTGTTTAATGCAATTCAACATATTCCTAGTCCCAAACGAGTATAGATGAGGTTGATACAGTGAATATTGTAAATGATGTGGTCATACAAGCTGTTTTGAAGAACTTTAAGTGTGAATCAGTCATTACAACGAAATGTGGAGCCTTGTTAGGAAGAAATGGAGAGACGGTCCCATTTTTTACTAATTAAGCATCAAATACTTGTGAGAAATGCTAGAAATTATCAAAGACTCTTTGTTTAATGCAATTCTACATATTCCTAGTCCCAAGAGAGTATAGATGAGGTTGTTGCCGTGAGTATAGTGAATGATGTGCTCACACAAGCTGTTTTCAAGATCCTTAAGTGTGAATGAGTCATTACAATGAAATGTGAAGCCTTGTTAGGAAGAAATGAAGGGACGGTCTCATTTTTTATTAATTAACCATCAAATACTTGTGAGAACTGGTAGAAATCATCAAAGACTGTTTGTTTAGTGCAAGTCTACATATTAGTCCCAAAGGTGTATAGATGTGGTGGTTGCAGTGAATATTGTGAATGATGTGGTCATACATGCTGCTTTCAAGATCTTTAAGTGTGAATGAGTCATTACAACAAAAAGTGGAACTTTGTTAGGAAGAAATGAGGACACGTTCTCATTTTTGAGTAATTAAGCATCAAATAGTTGTGAGAGATGCTAGAAATCATCAAAGACTCTTTATTTAATGCAATTCAATAGATTACTAGTCCCAGGGGTGCATATATGTGGTTGTTACAGTGAATATGGTGAATGATGCGGTCATACAAGCTATTTTCAAGATCTCTAAGTGTGAAGGAGTCATTACAATGAAAAGTGGACCCTTGTTAGGAAGAAATGAAGAGGCGGTCTCATTTATGAGTAATTAAGCATCAAATACTTGTGAGAAATGCTAGAAATGATCAAAGACTCTTTGTTTAATGCAATTCAATAGATTCCTAGTCCCAAGGGTGTATATATGTGGTTGTTGCAGTGAATATTGTGAATGATGTGGTCATACAAGCTGTTTTCAATATCTTTAAGTGTGAATGAGTCATTACAATGAAAAGTGGAGCTTTGTTAGGTAGAAATGAAGAGACAGTCTCATTTTTTGAGTAATTAAGCATCAAATACTTGTGAGAAATGCTAGAAATCATCAAAGACTCTTTGTTTAATGCAATTCAACAGATTCTTAGTCCCAAGAGAGTATTGATGAGGTTGTTGCTGTGAATATAGGGAATGACGTGGTCATCCTAGCTATTTTCAAGACGTTGAAGTGTGAATGAGTCATTACAACGAAAAGTGGAGCCTTGTTAGGAAGAAATGAAGAGACGATCTCTTTTTTGTGTTATTAAGCATCAAATACTTGTGAGAAATGCTAGAAATCATCAAAAACACTTTGTTTCATGGAATTCAATAGATTCCTAGTCCCAAGGGCGTATATATGTGGTTGTTGCAGTGAATATAGGGAATGATGTGATCATCCAAGCTGTTTTCAAGATCTTTAAGTGTGAATGAGTCATTACAACAAAAAGTGGAGCCTTGTTGGGAAGAAATGAAGAGACGGTCTCATTTTTGTGTAATTAAGCATCAAATACTTGTGAGAAATGCTAGAAATCATCAAAGACTCTTTGTTCAATCCAATTCTACATATTCTTAGTCCCAAGAGAGTATCGACAAGGTTGTTGCACTGAATTTAGTGAATGATGTGGTCAAACAAGCTGTTTTTAGGATCTTTAAGTGTGAATGAGTCATTACAATGAAAAGTGGAGCCTAGTTAGGAAGAAATGAAGAGACGTTCTCATTTTTGAGTAATTAAGCATCAAATGCTGGTGAGAAATGCTATAAATCATCAAAAACTCTTTGTTTAATGCAATTCAACATATTCCTTGTCCCGAGAGAGTGTAGATGAGGTTGTTGCAGTGAATTTAGGGAATGACATGGTCCTACAAGCCGTTTTCAAGATCTTTAAGTGTGAATGAGTCATTATAACGAAAAGTGGAGCCTTGTTAGGAAGAAATGAAGAGATGGTCTCATTTTTGAGTAATTAACCATCAAATACTTGTGAGAAATGCTAAAAATCATCAAAGACTCTTTCTTTAATGCAATTCAGCAGATTCCTACTCCCGAGGGTGTATATATGTGGTTGTTGCAGGGAATATAGTGAATGATGCGGTCATACATGCTGTTTTCAAGATGTTTAAGTGTGAAGGAGTCATTACAACGAAAAGTGGAGCCTTGTTAGGAAGAAATGAAGAGGGGGTCTCATTTATGAGTAATTAAGCATCAAATACTTGTGAGAAATGCTAGAAATGATCAAAGGCTCTTTCTTTAATGCAATTCAACAGATTCCTACTCCCAAGGGTGTATATATGTGGTTGTTGCAGCAAATATAGTGAATAATGCGGTCATACAAGCTGTTTTGAAGAACTTTACGTCTGAAAGAGTCATTACAACGAAAAGTGGAGCCTTGTTAGGAAGAAATGAAGAGACGGTCTCATTTTTGAGTAATTAAGCATCAAATACTTGTGAGAAATGGTAGAAATCATCAAAGACTCTTTGTTTAATGCAATTCAGCAGATTCCTACTCCCAAGGGTGTATATATGTGGTTGTTGCAGGGAATATAGTGAATGATGCGGTCATACATGCTGTTTTCAAGATGTTTAAGAGTGAAGGAGTCATTACAACAAAAAGTGGAGCCTTGTTAGGAAGAAATGAAGAGACGGTCTCATTTTTGAGTAATTAAGCATCAAATACTTGTGAGAAATGCTAGAAATGATCAAAGACTCTTTGTTTAGTGCAATTCTACATATTCCTAGTCCCAAGAGAGTATAGATGAGGTTGTTGCGGTGAGTATAGTTAATGATGTGGTCACACAAGCTGTTTTCAAGATCCTTAAGTGTGAATGAGTCATTATAACGAAATGTGGAGCCTTGTTAGGAAGAAATGAAGTGACAGTCTCATTTTTTATTAATTAAGCATCAAATACTTGTGAGAAATGTTAGAAATCATCAAAGACTCTTTGTTTAGTGCAATTCTACATATTAGTCCCAAAGGTGTATAGATGTGGTGGTTGCAGTGAATATTGTGAATGATGTGGTCATACATGCTGCTTTCAAGATCTTTAAGTGTGAATGAGTTATTACAACGAAAAGTGGAGCCATGTTAGGAGGAAATGAGGACACGGTCTCATTTTTGAGTAATTAAGTATCAAAAACTTGTGAGAAATGCTAGAAATCATCAAAGACTCTTTATTTAATGCAATGCAACAGATTCCTAGTCCCAGGGGTGCATATATGTGGTTGTTGCAGTGAATATGGTGAATGATGTGGTCATACAAGCTGTTTTCAAGATCTTTAAGTGAGAATGAGTGATTACAACAAAAAGTGGAGCATTGTTAGGAAGAAATGAAGAGACAGTCTCATTTTTGAGTAATTAAGCATCAAATGCTTGTGAGAAATGCTATAAATCATCAAAAACTCTTTATTTAATGCAATTCAACATATTCCTAGTCCCAACAGTGTATAGATGAGGTTGTTACAGTGAATATAGTGAATGATGCGGCCATACAAGCTATTTTCAAGATCTTTAAGTGTGAATGAGTCATTACAACCAAATGTGGAGCTTTGTTAGGAGGAAATAAAGAGACGGTCTCATTTTTTAGTAATTAAGCATCAAATGCTTGTGAGAAATGCTATAAATCAACAAAAACTCTTTATTTAATGGAATTCAACATATTCCTAGTCCAAAGCGAGTATAGATGAGGTTGTTGTTGTGAATATAGTAAATGATGTGGTCATACAAGCTATTTTCAAGAACTTTAAGTGTCAATGAGTCATTAGAACGAAATGTGGAGCCTTGTTAGGAAGAAATGGATAGACGGTCTCATTTTTGAGTAATTAAGCATCAGATACTTGTGAGAAATGCTAGAAATCATCACAGTGATATGAACTCCGATTATTTGTAAACAGAACCCAACACCAATGTTGGTAGAAGATCGTTCTAACAAAGGTTATGGGATTTTGGAGTTCTGACCCAATGATTATAAACAACCAAGAACCAAAACTTAAAGATTCAAACACCACTCTCAAGAACAAAAATGTTGATGAAGATAAGTCTGTTGAACCAACACCCTCAAGTATGACAGTTCAAACTTAGTTCTCAAAGAACCAAAGAAAATAGCTCATACATTCATCATATGCCATCCTCCCCTCTAACTACCCTTTTTATATGCTAAACCTCCTAAACCCTAGCTAATAAGATGGGCTTATTAAGGAAATTCGTCCAATTTGCCAGCCACCCTCTTTATATGCTAATAAGATGGGCTTATTAAGGAAATTCATCCAATCTGCCAGCCACCCCTTTTTATATGCTGATAAGATGGGCTTATTAAGGAAATTCATCCAACCCACTAAATAATAATAATAACCCATGAAAATAACCCATTTAAATGTCCAAACATGGGCTCCTAAATCCAACTTCCTTCCCAAGGTCATAGTTCTGAAATTCCTCCACAGGTGACACATTCGTAAGCCTTGGTGAAGCCTCCATCATCCTTAACTCGTAGAGAAATGGAGAAAGGTTAGAAACATTAAATGTTGCACTCACATTATACTCACCTGGCAAGTCAAGTTTATGTACATTATCATTGACTCTTGCCACCACTTGGAAGGACCATCACCCCTTGGTTGCAACTTTGATTTCTTTTGCTTGGGAAATCTATCCTTCCACAAATGTACCCAAACCCAATCACCAAGTTCAAAGGTGATATGTCTATGACCTTTGTTGGCTTGTGTTTCATATTGTTTGGTTTTTCCCTCAATGTTAAGCCTAGCTTTCTCATGAAGTTGCCTAACCACTTCAACCTTCTTTTTCCCATCTAAATTAACCTTGTCCTGTATAGGCAATGGTACTAAATCCAAAGGAGATAAGGGATTAAATCCATAAACAAGCTCAAAAGGAGAATAACCTATGGTACTATGAACAACACAATTATAGGCAAACTCCACAAAAGGCAAACATTCTTCCTAGGTTCTAGAGTTCTTACCAATAACAGCATGCAACAATGTACCAAGAGTTCGATTTACTACCTCAGTCTGTCCATCAGTTTGTGGATGGCAAGTTGTAGAAAACAACTACTTTGTTCCAAGCTTACCCCACAATGTTTTCCAAAAATGGCTCAAAAATTTTGCATCACGATCTGACACAATACTCTTCGGCACTCCACGTAGGCAAACAATCTCTCTAAAAAATAAGTCTGCAACGTGTGTGGTATCATCTATTTTGGTGCAAGTAATGAAATGCACCATCTTTAAAAACCTGTCAACTACAACAAGAATACAATCTCGGCCCTTCTTGAACCTAGGTAACCCAAGAATAAAATCCATAGAGATGTTGGTCCAAGGTTCATAAGGAATTTCTAAGGGCATATACTTACCATGGGGCAAAACTCGAGACTTAGCTTGTCTACAGGTAATACACTTGGCACAAACTCTTTCAACATCCCTTTTCATATGTGGCCAAAAGAAATGTTCATTTAAAACATCAAAAGTCTTTTGAATGCCAAAGTGTCCCATTAAACCACCCCTATGAGCTTCCCTCATAAGTAATGCTCTCATAGACCCTTGAGGACTACAAAGCTTATTTACTCTAAACAAATACCCCTCATGTCTATAGAACTTACCGAAGGCAACTTTCTCACATGCAGCATATACATTACTAAAGTCAGCATCATTAGCATACAAATCAATAATGTGCTCAAACCCCAACAGCTTAACTCTCAAAGTGCTAATCAATGTGTACCTACGTGACAATGCGTCAGCAACAACATTTTCCTTACCTAATTTGTATTGAATTACATAAGGAAAAGTTTCAATAAATTCAACCCATTTCACATGTCTCCTGTTCAACTTACCTTGCCCCTTCAAATATTTTAAAGACTCATGATCAGTATGAATTACAAACTCCTTCGGCCAAAGGTAATGCTGCCACGTTTCTAAAGTCCTAACAAGTGCATACATTTCTTTATCATAAGTTAGATAATTCAATGTTGCCCCACTCAACTTCTCACTAAAGAATGCAATAGGTCATTTCTCTTGCATGAGAACTCCCCCAATCCCAATGCCTGATGCATCACATTCAATTTCAAAGATCTTAGAAAAATCAGGCAAAGCAAGAAGTGGTGCATTACACAACTTAGTCTTAAGCAAATCAAAGGCATCTTGTTGTCCCTTACTCCACTTGAAACCCACACTCTTTTTAATCACCTCACTCAATGGTGCAGCTATGGTACTAAAATCCTTAATAAACCTCCTATAAAAGCTAGCCAAACCATGGAAACTCCTCACATCACTCACACTCTTAGGTGTAGGCCATTCTTGAATTGCCTTAATCTTCTCTTTATCAACCTTTATGCCATGAGCAGACACAACATAACCCAAGAAAATAACATGATCCTTGCAAAAATCCCATATCTTCACGTTGGCATACAATTTCTCTTTCCTCAAAACATCAAGCACATACAAATGTTCAACATGCTCTTCTAAATTCCTACTGTATACTAATATGTCATCAAAATAAGCCACAACAAACTTTCCTAAGAAAGGTCTCAAAACATGATTCATTAATCTCATAAAAGTACTAGGTGCATTAGTCAAACCAAAGGGCATAACTAACCATTCATACAAACCATGCTTGGTCATGAATGTAGTTTTCCATTCGTCTCCTTCCCTTATCCTAATTTGATGATACCTACTCTTAAGGTCAATTTTAGAGAAGTAACATGCACCATGTAATTCATCTAACATATCATCAAGCCTAAGTATAGGATGTTGATACTTAACTATTATTTTGTTGATAGCTCTACAATTGACACACATCCTCCAAGACCCATCTTTCTTTAGCACAAGCAACATTAGCACTGTACATGGGCTCATGCTCTCCCTTACATGTCCCTTCTTCATCAACTCATCAACTTGCCTCTGAAGCTCCTTTGTCTCCTCAGGATTACTTTTATATGCTGGCTTGTTGGGAATGGGAGCCCCAGGAATAAGATCAATGTGGTGTTCAATCCCTTTCCTTGGTGGTAAACCATTTGGGATCTCCTTAGGGAATACATCATTATAATCCTACAACAAAGATGAAATAGCACTAGGAAAAGATGAATCAAGGTCAGTGTTAGAGAAATAAGAATCCTTGTAAAGGATCAAGATTATTTGTTGCCTCACTTGGAAGGCAACCCTAACATCTGTTACTTTTGTAAACACACTCACTTGTTTTCTTTCATCTTCACTCTTATGAACCTGACCCCCTTTGTACATAGTACTCTCACATGCATTTACCTTCTTTTTCTCTCCCTCACTTTCTTTTCTCTCAACTCTCTTTCTTTTCGCTCCTCCTCTTCTACTCACTTTCATAAAGTCTCACTTGGTCTTCATACACCTGTTTTGGAGTCAATGGAACAAGTGTAAATGATTTTCCATCCATGGTGAAAGAATAATGGTTTTTGTAACCATCATGCAAAACTTTTTATCAAAATGCCAAGGACGGCCCCATAACAAATGCCTGGCCTGCATAGGTACAACATCACAAAAGAGCTCGTCCTTATATCTACCAATGGAAAATGGAACCATAACTTGTTTAGTCACTTTCACCACTCCACTGTCATTCAACCATTACAAATTATATGGTCTAGGATGTTTGGTTGTAGGCAAATTCAATTTTTCCACCAACTCTGTACTTGCTACATTAGTGCAACTACCGCCATCGATGATCAAGTAACAGAGTCTATCTTGAACTAAACATTGAGTATGGAAAATATTTTTCCGGTGCATCTCAACATCATCCTCTTCCTTAACCTGCACACTAAGGGCTCTCCTTGCTACTAAAAGCCTTCCACCATGCTCTAGATACTCTATCCCTTCATCAACATCACTAGCATCCTCTAGTGGTGGCATTTGGTCTTCATCACTAGCATCACTGCCAGACAAATAGTCACCATTCTCCTTAAGGTATACGGTTCTCTTGTTAGGACATTGTGAAGCCACATGACCCCTACCTAGACATCTAAAGCATTTGATGTCTCTAGTTTTTCCTTGGGTGCCCTCAAGTTTTTCTTCAAATTTGCCCGCTTCCAGGCTGCCCCCACTAGTTTGGGGTCTGTGTGAATTGGTTTTAAGCTTAAAAGTCATCTTCTCTTCCTTCTTCCCCCAGTTCGACTTCCAAACAGATGAACCTAAGTTCTAATTATATCTAGAAGTGCTCCTTCTCTTAAGTTGCCTCTCAACTTTCATGGCAATGTGCACCATGTCTTCAAGCTCTACATAGTGTTGCAATTCTACCACATCAGTTATACTTCTATTCAACCCTTGGAGGAACCTAGCCATGGTTGCCTCCCTATCCTCCATTACATTTGCCCTAACCATAGCAATTTCCATCTCCTTATGGTACTCTTCCACACTCTTGGAACCTTATGTAAGGCTTTGCAACTTGTTATACAAATCCTTATAATAAGAGCTGGAAACAAATCTCCTTTTCATCATAGTCTTCAACTCATTCCAAGTTTCTATAGTTCTCTCAAAATTTCTTCTCCTGGTGGTAAATTGCTGGTCCCACCATATGACAGCATAATCAGTGAACTCTGCCACAGCTAACTTCACTTTCTTCTCCTCAGAGAAGTTGTGGCACTCATATATTAATTCTACCCTTCATTCCCAATCCAAATAGACATCAGGGTCAACTTTCCCTTGGAAAGAAGGTATTTTCATTTTAATACTACTAAGATTTTTGTCTACTCCTTCCTCCACTCTATTTCTGTTATCCCAACATCCATTGTGCCTATCATAAACATTTCCATAACCTCTGACTCCCCTACCATTCCAATTACCAAGTCCTCCTCTAAATCCACCTATGAAGTTTCTACTAGCATTATCACCATCATCATAATAACCATCACCGTCTTCACCAAAGTCATGTTCAAATTTCTCCTTCATGACCCTCCCAGCTAGCCTCTTAGGATTGACACTCAATTCCACATCTATTTTATCCATCTTGTCTTGAACTTCCCAAAACATTTGGTCAATCCTATCAAATTTCTGCTCTAAGGATTTCATCAGCAATTTGAAATCTGGAACGACTACTTCCTCCTTTCCATGTGAGAAACTACCTTCTTTAGCATTAGACATTGTATGGCAAGATTGTTAGTAAATAAAGAATATACCTCACGAAACTCACTCCCTTGCATGTTTGCTCTCCACTCAACTATAGTAGTCCTCAACTCTCTTGTTTCACATAATGAATTGCAAGACTCTAAGAGCTTTTTCAATAGTTACAAGCAAACTAAATTCGGAACAAACAAAACTTGACTATATCAATCCTAGACCTACCTCTTCAGATAAGTGACACAATCAAGAAGATGGGCAATAAAGCAAATAGAATGACAAGGAATATAATGATATGAGCAGTGCAATCAGACAATAATCAATTATTGAATATAATTGAGTAAATGACCAATTGACCAACGGAACCATTTTTTTTTATTATTTTTGGTTAACAAATGGGTATGTGTATAAAAGGAACAAATAGTAGAAAGGCAACCAAAGAAATACACGATTTTTTTTTCTTTTTTTTTCTTCTTTAGTTATTCAACCAACAATGAAGGATACATGAAAGAGGTGATAACAAAAGTATAACTAACCTGAGTCAGAAATATGGCTTTGATACCAAATGATATGAACTCTGATTATTTGTAAACGAAACCCTACACCAATGTTGGTATAGGATCCTTCTAACAAAGGTTAAGGGATTTTGGAGTTCTGACCCAATGATTATAAACAACCAAGAACCAGAACTTAAAGATTCAGACGCCACTCCCAACAACAAAAACGTTGAAGAAGATAAGTCTGTTGAACCAACATACCCAAGTATGAAAGTTCAGAATTAGTTCTCAAAGAACCAGAGAAAATAGCTCATACATTCATCATATGTCGTCCTCCCCTCTAACCACCCTTTTAATATGCTAACAACCCTAAACCCTAGCTAATAAGATAGGCATATTAAGGAAATTCGTCCAACCTGCCAGCCACCATCTTTATAT
This sequence comes from Bruguiera gymnorhiza, assembly GCA_020883675.1. NCBI lineage: Eukaryota > Viridiplantae > Streptophyta > Magnoliopsida > Malpighiales > Rhizophoraceae > Bruguiera > Bruguiera gymnorhiza. Next base: position 82,625 of record JAIRCJ010000334.1, read on the forward strand.
GCTAATAAGATGGGCTTATTAAGGAAATTCGTCCAATCTGCCAGCCACCCCTTTTTATATGCTAATAAGATGGGCTTATTAAAGAAATTCGTCCAACCCACTAAATAATAATAATAACCCATGAAAAGTGGTTGTCGCAATGAATTCAACAAATTCCTAGTCCCAAAGGTGTATAGATGTGGTTGTTGCAATGAATATAGTGAATGATGTGGTCATACAAGTTGTTGTCAAGATCCTTAAGTCTGAATGAGTCATTACAACAAAAAGTGGAGCTTTGTTAGGAAGAAAGGAAGAGACGGTCTCATTTTTGAGTAATTAAGCATCAAATGCTTGTAAGAAATGCTATAAATCATCAAAAACTCCTTGTTTAATGCAATTCAACATACTCCTAGTTCCAAGAGAGCATAGATGAGGTTGTTGCAGCGAATATGGTGAATGATGTGGTCATACAAGCTGTTTCAAAGATCTTTAAGTGTGAATGAGTCATTACAACGAAATGTGGAGCCTTGTTAGGCAGAAATGAAGAGACGGTCTCTTTTTCGAGAGATTAAGCATCAAATACTTGTGAGAAATGCTAGAAATCATCAAAGACTCTTTGTTTAATGCAATTCAACAGATTCCTAGTCCCAAGGGTGTATATATGTGGTTGTTGCAGTGAATATAGTGAATGATGCAATCATACAAGCTGTTTTCAAGATCTTTAAGTGTGAAGGAGTCATTACAATGAAAAGTGGAGCCTTGTTAGGAAGAAATAAAGAGACGGTCTCATTTTTGAGTAATTAAACATCAAATACTTGTGAGAAATGCTAGAAATTATCAAAGACTCTTTGTTTAATGCAATGCAATAGATTCCTACTCCCAAGGGTGTATATATGTGGTTGTTGCAGTGAATGTAGTGAATGATGAGGTCATACAAGCTGTTTTCAAGATCTTTAAGTGTGAATGAGTCATTACAACAAAAAGTATGGCCTTGCTGGGAAGAAATGAAGAGACGGTCTCATTTTTGAATAATTAAGCATCAAATGCTTGTAAGAAATGCTATAAATCATCAAAAACTCCTTGTTTAATGCAATTCAACATAGTCCTAGTTCCAAGAGAGCATAGATGAGGTTGTTGCAGCGAATATAGTGAATGATGTGGTCATACAAGCTGTTTCAAAGATCTTTAAGTGTGAATGAGTCATTACAACGAAATGTGGAGCTTTGTTAGGTAGAAATGAAGAGACGGTCTCTTTTTCGAGAGATTAAGCATCAAATACTTGTGAGAAATGCTAGAAATCATCAAAGACTCTTTGTTTAATGCAATTCAACAGATTCCTAGTCCCAAGGGTGTATATATGTGGTTGTTTCCGTGAATATAGTGAATGATGCGGTCATACAAGCTGTTTTCAAGATCTTTAAGTGTGAATGAGTCATTACAACAAAAAGTATGGCCCTGCTAGGAAGAAATGAAGAGACGGTCTCATTTTTTAGTAATTAAGCATCAAATGCTTGTGAGAAATGCTATAAATCATCAAAAACTCCTTGTTTAATGCAATTCAACATACTCCTAGTTCCAAGAGAGCATTGATGAGGTTGTTGCAGTGAATATAGTGAATGATGTGGTCATACAAGCTGTTTCAAAGATCTTTAAGTGTGAATGAATCATTACAACGAAATGTGGAGCCTTGAATGGAAAATAATTGAATGGAAAATAATTGAATCATTACAAGCTGTTTCAAAGAAATGAAGAGAGGGTCATTGTGTTCAGCAATTGAATGGAAAATAATTGTAAGAAATGCTAATATCATCAAAGTCTCATTGTTGAATGAAATTAAACGCATTGCCCATTCCAAGGAGTATAGATGTGCTGGTTCTCATGAATATGGTGCCTTTTGTGCGCAAACAAGCTATTTTCATGGTAATTAAGTGCGAATGAGATATTACAACAAACGGAGGAGCCTTGTTAGGAACAAATGAACAGAGGGTCTCAGTATTCAGCAGTTGAACGGAAAATACTTGTAAGAAATGTTAATCATCATCAACAACTCATTGTTGAATGAAATTCAAGGCATTACCCTTTCCAAGGGAGTATAGATGTGCTGGTTCTCATGAATATGGTGCCTTTTGTCAGCGAATAAGCTATTTTCATGATCATAAAGCGTGAATGAGCTATTACAACAAAAGGAGGTGCCTTGTTAGGAAGAAATGAAGAGTGAGTCTCAGTATTCACCAATTGAAGAGAAAATACTTGTAAGAAATGCTAATCATCATCAAAGACTCATTGTTGAATGAAATTCAAGGCATTTCCCGTTCCAAGCAAGTATAGATGTGCTGGTTCTCATGAATATGGTGCCTTTTCTGGGCAAACAAGCTATTTTCAAGGTCATGAAGCGTGAATGAGCTATTACAACAAAAGGAGGTGCCTTGTTAGGAAGAAATGAAGAGTGGGTCTTAGTATTCAGCAATTGAATGGAAAATACTTGTAAGAAATGCTAATCATCATCAAAGTCTCATTGTTGAATGAAATTCAAGCCATTGTCGGTTCCAAGGGAGTATAGATGTGCTGGTTCTCATGAAAATAGCGCCTTTTTTGGCAAACAAGCTATTTTCATGATCATTAAGTGTGAATGAGCTATTACAACAAAAGAAGATGCCTTGTTAGGAAGAAATGAAGAGTGGGTCTCAGTATTCCGCAATTGAACGGAAAATACTTGTAAGAAATGCTAATCGTCATCAAAGATTCATTATTAAATGAAATTCAAGGGATGGCCCATTCCAAGGGAGTATAGATGTACTGGTTCTCATGAATATGGTGGCGTTTGTGGGCAAACAAGCTATTTTCATGATCATTAAGTGTGTATGAGCAATTACAACAAAAGGAGGCGCCATGTTACGAAGAAATGAAGAGTAGGTCTCAGTATTCTGCAACTGAACAGAAAACACTTGTAAGAAATGCTAATCATCATCAAAGACTCATTGTTGAATGAAATTCAAGGCATTGCCTGTTCCAAGGGAGTATAGATGTGCTGGCTCCCATGAATATGGTGCCTTTTGTGGGCAAACAAGCTATTTTCATGTTCATTAAGTGTGTATGAGCTATTACAACAAAAGGATGTGCCTTGTTACGAAGAAATGAAGAGAGGGTCTGAGTATTCAGCAATTGAACGGAAAATACTTGTAAGAAATGCTAATCATCATCAAAGACTCATTGTTGAATGAAATTCAAGGCATTGCCGGTTCCAAGGGAGTATAGATGTGCTAGTTCTCATGAATATGGTGCCTTTTGGGGGCAAACAATCTATTTTCATGATCATTAAGTGTGAATGAGCTATTACAACAAAAGGAGGTGCCTTGTTAGGAAGAAATGAAGAGTGAGTCTCAGTATTCCGCAATTGAACGGAAAATACTTGTAAGAAATGCTAATCATCATCAAAGACTCCTTGTTGAATGAAATTCAAGGCATTGCCCATTCCAAGGGAGTAAAGATGTATTGGTTTTCATGAATATGGTGCCTTTTATTGGCAAACAAGCTATTTTCATGATCATTAAGTGTGTATGAGCTATTACAATAAAAGGAGGTGCCTTGTTAGGAAGAAATGAAGAGTGGGTCTCAGCATTCAGCAATTGAACAGAAAATACTTGTAAGAAATGCTAATCATCATCAAAGACTCATTGTTGAATGAAATTCAAGGCATTGCCCATCCCAAGGGAGTATAGATGTGCTGGCTCTCACGAATATGGTGCCTTTTGTGGGCAAACAAGCTATTTTCATGACAATTAAGTGCAAATGAGATATTGCAACAAAATGAGGAGCCTTCTTAGGAAGAAATGAACAGAGGGTCTCAGTATTCAGCAATTGAACGGAAAATACTTGTAAGAAATTCTAATCATCATCAAAGACTCATTGTTGAATGAAATTCAAGGCATTCCCCCTTCCAATGGAGTATAGATCTGCTGGCTCCCATGAATATGGTGCCTTTTGTGGGCAAACAAGCTATTTTCATGTTCATTAAATGTGTATGAGCTATTACAACAAAAGGATGTGCCTTGTTACGAAGAAATGAAGAGAGGGTCTCAGTATTCAGCAATTCAACGGAAAATACTTGTAAGAAATGCTAATCATCATCAAAGACTGATTGTTGAATGAAATTCAAGGCATTGCCTGTTCCAAGGGAGTATAGATGTGCTGGGTCTCATGAATATGGTGCCTTTTGCAGGCAAACAAGCTATTTTCATGATCATTATGTGTGAATGGGAAATTCAACAAAAGGACTGTCCTTGTTAGGAGGAAATGAAGAGAGCATCTCAGTATTCAGCATTTGCATGGAAAATACTTGTAAGAAATGCTAATCATCATCAAAGACTGATTGTTGAATGAAATTCAAGGCATTGCCTGTTCCAAGGGAGTATATATGTGCTGGTTCTCATCAATATGGTGCCTTTTGTCGGCAAACAAGCTATTTTCATGATCATGAAGCGTGAATGAGGTATTACAACAAAGGGAGGTGCCTTGTTAGGAAGAAATGAAGAGTGGGTCTCAGTATTCAGCAATTGAACGGAAAATACTTGTAAGAAATGCTAATCATCGTCAAAGACTCATTGTTCAATGAAATTCAAGGCATTGCCCGTTCCAAGGGAGTATCGATGTGCTGGTTCTCAAGAATATGGTGCCTTTTGTCGGCAAACAAGCTATTTTTATGACCATGAAGCGTGAATGAGCTATTACAACGAAAGGAGGTGCCTTGTTAGGAAGAAATGAAGAGTGGATCTCAGTATTCAGCAATTGAACGGAAAATACTTGTAAGAAATGCTAATCAACATCAAAGACTGATTGTTGAATGAAATTCAAGGCATTGCCGGTTCCAAGGGAGTATAGATGTGCTGGTTCTCATGAATATGGTGCCTTTTGGGGGCAAACAATCTATTTTCATGATCATTAAGTGTGAATGAGCTATTACAACAAAAGGAGGTGCCTTGTTAGGAAGAAAAGAAGAGAGGGTCTCAGTATTCAGCAATTGAACGGAAAATACTTGTAAGAAATGCTAATCATCATCAAAGGCTCATTGTTGAATGAAATTCAAGGCATTGCCGGTTCCAAGGGAGTATAGATGTGCTGGTTCTCACGAATATTGCCCCTTTTGTGGGCAAACAAGCTATTTTCATGATCATGAGGCGTGAATGAGCTATTACAACAAAAGGAGGTGCCTTGCTAGAAGAAATGAAGAGTGGTTCTCAGTATTCAGCAATTGAACGGAAAATACTTGTAAGAAATGGTAATCATCATCAAAGACTCATTGTTGAATGAAATTCAAGGCATTGTCTGTTCCAAGGGAGTATAGCTGTGCTGGATCTCATGAATATGGTGGCTTTTGCGGGCAAACAAGCTATTTTCGTGATCATTATGTGTGAATGAGCTATTACAATAAAAGGAGGTGCCTTGCCAGGAAGAAATGAAGAGAGGGTCTCAGTCTTCAGCAATTCAACAGAAAATACTTGTAAGAAATGCTAATCATCATCAAAGACTCATTGTTGAATGAAATTCAAGGCATTCCCTCTTCCAATGGAGTATAGATGTGCTGGCTCTCATGAATATGGTGCCTTTTGTGGGTAAACAAGCTATTTTCATCATCATTAAGTGTGAATGAGATATTACAACAAAAGGAGGAGCCTTGTTAGGAAGAAATGAAGAGAGGGTCTCAGTATTCAGCAATTGAACGGAAAATACTTGTAAGAAATGCTAATCATCATCAAAGACTCATTGTTGAATGAAATTCAAGGCATTGCCCGTTCCAAGGGAGTATAGATGTGCTGGTTCTCATGAATATTGTGCCTTTTGTGGGCAAACAAGCTATTTTCATGATAATTAAGTGCAAATGAGATACTGCAACAAAATGAGGAGCCTTGTTAGGAAGAAATGAACAGATGGTCTCAATATTCAACAATTGAACGGAAAATTCTTGTAAGAAATTCTAATCATCATCAAAGAGTCATTGTTGAATGAAATTTAGGGCATTCCCCCTTCCAATGGAGTATAGATGTGCTGGCTCTCATGAATATGGTGCCTTTTGTGGGCAAACAAGCTATTTTCATAATCATTAAGTGTGTATGAGCTATTACAACAAAAGGAGGTGCCTTGTTAGGAAGAAATGAAGAGTGGGTCTCAGTATTCAGCAATTCAACGGAAAATACTTGTAAGAAATGTTAATCATCATCAAAGACTCATTGTTGAATGAAATTCAAGGCATTGCCTGTTCCATGGGAGTATAGATGTGCTGGGTCTCATGAATATGGTGGCTTTTGCGGGCAAACAAGCTATTTTCATGATCACTATGTGTGAATGAGCTATTACAATAAAAGGAGGTGCCTTGCCAGGAAGAAATGAAGAGAGGGTCTCAGTCTTCAGCAATTCAACAGAAAATACTTGTAAGAAATGCTAATCATCATCAAAGACTCATTGTTGAATGAAATTCAAGGCATTCCCTCTTCCAATGGAGTATAGATGTGCTGGCTCTCATGAATATGGTGCCTTTTGTGGGTAAACAAGCTATTTTCATCATCATTAAGTGTGAATGAGATATTACAACAAAAGGAGGAGCCTTGTTAGGAAGAAATGAAGAGAGGGTCTCAGTATTCAGCAATTGAATGGAAAATACTTGTAAGAAATGCTAATCATCATCAAAGACTCATTGTTGAATGAAATTCAAGGCATTGCCCGTTCCAAGGGAGTATAGGTGTGCTGGTTCTCATGAATATTGTGCCTTTTGTGGGCAAACAAGCTATTTTCATGATAATTAAGTGCAAATGAGATACTGCAACAAAATGAGGAGCCTTGTTAGGAAGAAATGAACAGATGGTCTCAATATTCAACAATTGAACGGAAAATTCTTGTAAGAAATTCTAATCATCATCAAAGAGTCATTGTTGAATGAAATTTAAGGCATTCCCCCTTCCAATGGAGTATAGATGTGCTGGCTCTCATGAATATGGTGCCTTTTGTGGGCAAACAAGCTATTTTCATAATCATTAAGTGTGTATGAGCTATTACAACAAAAGGAGGTGCCTTGTTAGGAAGAAATGAAGAGTGGGTCTCAGTATTCAGCAATTCAACGGAAAATACTTGTAAGAAATGTTAATCATCATCAAAGACTCATTGTTGAATGAAATTCAAGGCATTGCCTGTTCCATGGGAGTATAGCTGTGCTGGGTCTCATGAATATGGTGGCTTTTGCGGGCAAACAAGCTATTTTCATGATCACTATGTGTGAATGAGCTATTACAATAAAAGGAGGTGCCTTGCCAGGAAGAAATGAAGAGAGGGTCTCAGTCTTCAGCAATTCAACAGAAAATACTTGTAAGAAATGCTAATCATCATCAAAGACTCATTGTTGAATGAAATTCAAGGCATTCCCTCTTCCAATGGAGTATAGATGTGCTGGCTCTCATGAATATGGTGCCTTTTGTGGGTAAACAAGCTATTTTCATCATCATTAAGTGTGAATGAGATATTACAACAAAAGGAGGAGCCTTGTTAGGAAGAAATGAAGAGAGGGTCTCAGTATTCAACAATTGAACGGAAAATACTTGTAAGAAATGCTAATCATCATCATCATAGACTCATTGTTGAATGCAATTCAAGGCATTGCCCGTTCCAAGGGAGTATAGATGTGCTGGTTCTCACGAATATGATGCATTTTGTGGGCAAACAAAATTAAATCTTCCATCTAGGGATATATGCGTAACACAACATTAAATCTTGGGATTGCAAGTTATAATATTCATCCACTAAAGTTTATTTTATGCATTTGGTTCCATTACTTGTATTTTTGTTCAGTTAACATATTCAAATATTATATTTTTCACATATTATATTTTTCTCACCAATTAAATCAAACGACATTAACAATAAATTCAAAATCAAAATATTTCAATTTTGCTATTTTTAGAATTTTAAAATCTGCTAGGGATAAATAAATTGTCAATACTCTGTTGAATTTCAATTTTGCAATTTTTTGAATTGTCTCTTTTGCCTCAACGCAATTTGAAATGAATTATATAATCTTCTAGCAAATTACTTAAGAAAAAGCCAAAGCAATAGACTTTAATCAGAAGGTTATGCACTCCCACCTAAAGATATATGCTTAACACAACATTGAAACTTGGAATTGCTATTTATAATATTCATCCACTAAAGTGTATTTTATGCAATTGAGTCCATTACTTGTATTTTTGTTCAATTAACGTATTCACATATTATATTTTTCGCACCAAACAAATCAAACGCCATTAACAATAAATTTAAAAATCAAAATATTTCAATTTTGCAATTTTTAGAAGTTTAAAATCTGCTAGGGATAAATGAATTGTCAATATTCTGTTGAATTTAAATTTTTCAATTTTTTGAATTATCTCATTTGCCTCAACCCAATTTCAAATGATTTGTATAATTTTCAGGCAAATTACTTAAGAAAAAGCAAAAGTAATGGACTACAATAAGAAGGTTATGCACTCCCATCTTCCACCTAGGGATATATGAGTAACACAAAATTGGATCTTGGGATTGCAAGTTATAATATTCATTCACTAAATTGTTTTTTATGCAATTGGGTTCATTACTTGTATTTTTCTTCAATTAACATATTCAAATATTATATTTTTCACATATTATATTTTTCTCACCAATTAAGTCAAACGACATTAACAATAAATTTAAAAATCAAAATATTTCAATTTTGCAATTTTAATAATTTTAAATTCTACTAGGGATAAATGAATATTCAATGCTCTCTTGAATTTAAATTTTGCAATATTCTGAATTGTCTCCTTTGCCTCAACACAATTTGAAATGATTTATATAATCTTCAAGCAAATTACTTAGGAAAAAGCAAAAGTAATAGACTGTAACAAGAAGGTTCTGCACTCCCATCTAGGGATATATGCTTAACACAACTTGGAAACATGAGATTGTTATTTATAATATTCATCCACTAAAGTATATTTTATGCAATTGGGCCCATTACTTGTATTTTTGTTCAATTAACATATTAAAATATTATATTTTTTTCACCAATGAAGTCAAATGACATTAACAATAAATTTAAAAATCAAAATATTTCAATTTTGCAATTTTTAGAACTTTAAAATCTATTAGGGATAAATGACTTGTCAATACTCTGTTGAATTTTAATGTTGCAATTTTTTGAATTGTCTCCTTTACCTCAACGCTATTTGAAATGATTTATATAATCTTCTAGCAAATTACTTAAGAAAAAGCCAAAGCAATTGAGTCCATTACTTGTATTTTTGTTCAATTAACTTATTAAATTATTGCATTTTTCTTACCAATCAAATCTAACGACATTAACAACAAATTTAAAAATCAAAATATTTAAGTTTTGCAATTTTTAGTATTTTAAAATCTGCTAGGGATAAATAAATTGTCAATAATCTGCAGAATTATAATTTTGCAATTTTCTTAATTGTCTCCTTTGCCTCAATGCAATTTGAAATGATTTATAGAATTATTGTCTTCAAACAAATTACTTAAGAAAAAGGAAAAACAATGGACTCAAATAAAATGGTTCTCCAATCCCATCTAGGGATATATGCTTCATACAACTTTGAAACATGTGATTGCTATTTATAATATTCATCCACTAAAGTCTCTTTTATGCAATTGAGTCCATTACTTGAATTTTTGTTCAATTAACATATTCAAATATTAATTTTTCACATATTATATTTTTCTCACCAATTAAATCAAACAACATTAACAATAAGTTTAAAGATCAAAATATTTCAATTTTTCAATTTTTAGAATTTTAAATTTTGCTAGGGATAAATGAATTGTCAATACTCTATTGAATTTAAATTTTGCAATTTTTTGAATTGTCCCTTTTGCCTCAACGCTATATAAATGATTTATATAATATTCTAGCAAATTACTTAAGAAAAAGCCAAAGCAATGGACTGTATTCAGAAGGTTCTGCACTCCCATCTAGGGATATATACTTAACATAACATTGAAACTTGGAATTGCTATTTGTAATATTCATCCACTAAAGTGTATTTTATGTCATTGAGTCCATTACTTGTATTTTTGTTCAATTAACATGTTCAAATATTATATTATTCTCACCAATCAAATCAAACGACATTAACAATAAATTTAGAAATGAAAATATTGCATTTTTGCAATTTTTAGAATTTTAAAATCTGTTAAGGATAAATGAATTGTCCATACTCTGTTAAATTTAAATTTTGCAATTTTCTAAATTGTCTCCTTTGCCTCAACGCAATTTGAAATGATTTATATAATCTTTAGGCACATTACTTAAGAAAAAGCAAAAGCAATGGACTGTAATAATAAGGTTCTGCACTCCCATCTTGGGATATATGCCTAGCACAACATTGAAACTTCGAATTGCTATTTATAATATTCATCCACTAACGTGCATTTTATGCAATTGTGTCCATTACTTGTATTTTTGTTCAATTAACTAATTAAAAGATTGCATTTTTCTCACCAATCAAATCGAACGACATTAACAATAAATTTAAAAATCAAAATATTGCATTTTTGCAATTTTTAGAATTTTAAAATCTGCTAGGGATAAATCAGTTGTCAATAAACCGCAGAATTATAATTTTGTAATTTTCTTAATCGTCTCCTTTGCCTCAATGCAATTTGAAATACTTATAAAATTCTTGTCTTCAAACAAATTACTAAAAAAAAAGGAAAAGCAATGGACTCAAATAAGATGGTTCCCCACTCCCATTTAGGGATATATGCTGCACACAACTTTGAAACTTAGGATTGCTATTTATAATATTCAATCACTAAAGTGTATTTTATGCCAATTGAGTCCATTAGTTGTATTTTTGTTCAATTCACATATTCAAATATTATATTTTTCTCTCCAATCAAATTGAACAACATTAATAATAAATTTAAAAATCACAATATTGCATTTTTCCAATTTTTAGAATTTTAAAATCTACTAGGGATAAACGAATTGTCCATACTCTGTTCAATTTAAATTTTGCAATTTTCTTAATTGTCTCTGTTCCCTCAACGCAATTTGAAAAGATTTATATAATCTTCAGGCAAATTACTTAAGAAAAAGCAAAGCAATAGACTGTAATAAGAAGGTCTCGTACTCCCATCTTGGGATATATGCTCAACACAACATTGAAACTTGGGATTGCTATTTATAATATTCATCCACTAACGTGTATTTTATGCAATTGAGTCCATTACTTGTATTTTTGTACAATTAACTTATTAAGATATTGTATTTTTCTCACCAATCTAATCTAACAACATTAACAACAAATTTAAAAATCAAATTATTGCATTTTTGCAATGTCTAGAATTTTATAATCTATTAGAGATAAATAAATTGTCAATAATCTGCAAAATTATAATTTTTCAATTTTTTACTTGTCTCCTTTCTCTCAAGGCAATTTGCAATGATTTATAGAATTATAGTCTTCAAACAAATTACTTAGGAAAAAGGAAAAGCAATGGACTCAAATAAAATGGTTCCGCACTCCCATCTAGGAATATATGCTTCACACAACTTTGAAACTTGATATTGCTATTTATAATATTCATCCACTAAAGTGTCTTTTATCCAATTGAGTCCATTACTTGTATTTTTGTTCAATTAATATATTGAAATATTATATTTTTCACATATTATATTTTTCTCACCAATTAAATCAAACAACATTAACAATAAATTCAAAGATCAAAATATTTCAATTTTGCAATTTTTAGAATTTTAAAATCTACTAGGGATAAATGAATTGACAATACTCTGTTGAATTTAAATTTTGCAATTTTCTAAATTGTCTCCTTTGCCTCAATGCAATTTGAAATGATTTATATATCTTCAGGCAAATTACTTAAGAAAAAGCAAAAGCAACCGACTGTAATAAGAAGGTTCTGCACCGCCATCTAGGGATATGTGCTTAACACAACATCGATACTTAGAATTGCTATTTATAATATTTATCCACTAAAGAGTATTTTATGCAATTAAGTTATTACTTGTATGTTTGTTCAATTAACATATTCAAATATTATATTTTTCTCACCAATCAAATCAAACAACATTAACAATAAATTTAAAAATCAAAATATTGCATTTTTGCAATTTTTAGAATTTTACAATCTGCTAGGGATAACTGAATTGTCAATATTCTGTTGAATTTAAATTTTGCAATTTTTTAAATTATCTCCTTTACCTCAGCGCAATTTGAAATGATTTATATAATCTTCAGGCAAATTACTTAGGAAAAAGCAAAAGCAATGACTGTAATAAAAAGCTTTTGCACTCCCATCTTGGGTAATATGCTTAACACAACATTGAAACTTGGGATTGCTATTTATAATATTCATCCACTAACGTGTATTTTATGCAATTGAGTCCATTACTTGTATTTTTGTTCAACTAACTTATTAAGATATTGTATTTTTCTCACCAATCAAATCTAACGACATTAACAACAAATTTAAAAATTGAGATATTGCATTTTTGCAATTTCTAGAATTTTATATATGCTAGGGATAAATAAATTGACAATAATCTGCAGAATTATAATTTTGCAATTTTCTTAATTGTCTCCTTCGCCTCAACGCAATTTGAAATGATTTATAGAATTCTTGTCTTCAGACAAATTACTTAAGGAAAAGGAAAAGCAATGGACTAATATAAGATGATTCTGCACTCCCATCTTGGGATATAATGCTAAACATAATATTGAAACTTGGGATTGTTATTTATAATATTCATCCACTAACGTGGATTTTATGCAATTGAGTCCATTACTTGTATTTTCGTTCAATTAACTTATTCAAATATTGTATTTTCTCACCAATCAAATCAAACGACATTAACAATAAATTTAAAAATCAAAATATTGCATTTTGAAATTTTTTGAATTTTAAAATTTGGTAGGGATAAATGAATTGTCAATACTCTATTGAATTTAAATTTTGTAATTTTCTAAATTGTCTCATTTGCCTCAACGCAATTTGAAATGATTTATATAATCTTCAGGCAAATTACTTAAGAAAAAGCAAAAGCAATGACTGTAATAAGAATGTTCTGCACTCCCATCTTAGGATATATGCTTAACACAACATTGAAACTTGGATTGCTATTTATAATATTCATCCACTAAAGTGTATTTCATCAATTGAGTCCATTACTTGTACTTTTGTTCATTAACTTATTAAAATATTGCATTTTTCTCACCAATCAAATCTAACGACATTAACAATAAATTTAAAATCAAAATATTCCATTTGGCAATTTTTAGAATTTAAAAAATATGCTAGGGATAAATAATTGTCAATACTCTATCAGAATTATAATTTTGCAATTTTCTTAATTGTCTCTTTTGCCTCAATGCAATTTGAAATGATTTAGAATCTTGTCTTCAAACAAATTACTTAAGAAAAGGAAAAGCAATGGACTGTATAAGATGGTTCCCACTCCATCTAGGATATATGCTTAACACAACATTGAAACTTGGGATTGCTATTTATACTTTTCGTCCACTAAAGTGTATTTTATGCAATTGAGTCCATTACTTGTATTTTTGTTCAATTAACATATTCAAATATTGTATTTTTCTCACCAATCAAATCAAACAACATTAACAATAAATTTAAAAATCAAAATATTGCATTTTTCCAATTTTTAGAATTTTAAAATCTGCTAGGGATAAATGAATTGTCCATACTCTGTTGAATTTAAATTCTGCAATTTTCTGAATTCTCTCCTTTGCCTCGATGCAATTTGAAATGATTTATATAATTTCAGGCAAATTACTTAAGAAAAAGCAAAAGCAATGGACTCTAATAAGAAGGTTCTGCACTCCATCTAGGGTTATATGCTTAACACAAATTTGAAACTTGGGATTGCTATTTATACTTTTCATCCACTTAAGTGTAATTGTATGCAATTGAGTCCATTACTTGTATTTTTGTTCAATTAACATATTCAAATATTGTATTTTTCTCACCAATCAAATCAAACGACATTAATAATAAATTTAACAATCAAAATATTGCATTTTTACAATTTTTAGAATTTTAAAATCTGCTAGGGATAAATGAATTGTCAATACTCTGTTGAATTTAAATTTTGCAATTTTTGAATTGTCTCCTTTGCCTCAACGCAATTTGAAATGATTTATATAATCTTCTGGCAAATTACTTAAGAAAAAGTCAAAGCAATGGACAGTAATTAGAAGGTTTTGCACTCCCATCTAGGGATATATGCTTAACACAAAATTAAAACTTGAAATTGCTATTTGTAATATTCATCCACTAAAGTGTATTTTATGCAATTAAGTCCATTACTTGTATTTTTGTTCAATTAACATATTCAAATATTATATTTTTCTCACCAATCAAATAAATGACATTAACAATAAATTTAAAAATCAAAATATTGCATTTTTCCAATTTTAGATTTTTAAATCTCTAGGGATAAATGAATTGTCCATACTCTATTCAATTTAAATTTTGCAATTTTCTGAATTGTCTTCCTTTCCTCAATTGCAATTTGAAAAATTTATATAATTTCAAAGCAAATTACTTAAGAAAGAGCAAAGTAATGGACTGTAATAAGAAGGTTTCTGCACTCCCACAGGGGATATATTCTTAACACAACATTGACACACGCGATTGCATTTTATACTTTTCATCAACTAAAGTGTATTTTATGCAATTGAGTCCTTTACTTGTATTTTTGTTCAATTAACGTATTCACGTATTATATTTTCTTGCCAATCAAATCAAACGACCTTAAACAATAAATTAAAATTCAAATATTGCCATTTTTGAAATTTTTGAAATTTACATCTATTAGGAATAAATAATTGTCAATACTCTGTTGAATTAAAATTTTCAATTTTCTGAATTGTCTCCTTTGCCTCAATGCAATTTGGAAATGATTTATAAAATTCTTGTTCTTCAGACAAATTACTTAAGAAAATGGAAAAGCAATGGCCTCAAATAAGATGGTTCCCCACTCCCATCTAGGGATATATGCTTCACACAAC
>JAIRCJ010000334.1:99780-113015 GCA_020883675.1 Bruguiera gymnorhiza
TTGAAACTTGGGATTGCTATTTATAATATTGATCCACTAACGTGCATTTTTTGCAATTGAGTCCATTACTTGTATTTTGTTCAATTGACTTATTAAAATATTGCATTTTTCTCACCAATCAAATCAACTACATTAACAATAAATTTTAAAAATCAAAATATTGCATTTTTGGCAATTTTTTGAATTTTCAAATTTGCTAGGGATAAAATGAATGTCAATACTCTATTGAAGTTATATTTTGCAATTTTCTAAATTTTCTCGCTTGCCTGAATGCAATTTGAAATGATTTATATAATTTTCAGGCAAATTACTTAAGAAAAAGCAAAGTAATGAACAGTAATAAGAAGGTTCAGCACTCCATCTAGGGATATATGCATAACACAACATTGAATCTTGGGATTGGCAAGTTATAATATTCATCCACTAAATGTATTTTATGCAATTGGGTCCATTACCTGTATTTTTGTTCAATTAACATATTCAAATATTATATTTTTCACATATTATATTTGTCTCACAATTAATCAAACGACATTAGTAATAAATTTAAAAATCAAAATATTTCAATTTTGCAATTTTTAGAATTTTAAAATCTGCTAGGGATAAATGAATTGTCAATACTTTGTTGAATTTAAATTTTGCAATTTTTGAATTGTCTCCTTTGCCTCAACGCAATTTCAAATGATTTATATAATCTTCTAGCAAATTACTTTAGAAAAAGCCAAAGCAATGGACTGTAATTAGAAGGTTCTACACTTCCATCTAGGGATATATGCTTCACATAACATTGATGCTTGGAATTGCTATTTATAATATTTATCCACTAAAGTCTATTTTATGCAATTAAGTCTATTACTTGTATTTTTGATCAATTAACATATTCAAATAATATATTTTTCTCACCAATCAAATCAAACGACATTAATAATAAATTTAAAATCAAAATATTGCATTTTTGCAATTTTTAGAATTTCAAAATCTACTAGGGTTAAATAAATTGTCAATAGTTTGTTGAATTTAAATTTTGCAATTTTCTGAATTGTCTCCTTTGCCTCAACGTAATTTGAAATGATTTATATAATCTTTCAGGCAAATTACTTAAGAAAAAGCAAAAGCAATGGACTGTAATAAGAAGTTTTGCACTCTCATCTTGCGATATATGCTTAACACAATATTGAAATTTGGAATTGCTATTTATAATATTCATCCACTAACATGTCTTTTATGCAATTGAGTCCATTACTGGTATTTTTGTTTAATGAACTTTTTAAGATATTGTATTTTTCTCACCAATCAAATGTAACGACATTAACAACAAATTTAAAAATCAAAATATTACATATTTGCAATTTCTAAAATTTTATAATCTACTAGGGATAAATAAATTGTCAATAATCTGCAAAATTATAATTTTGCAATTTTCTTAATTGTCTCCTTTGCCTCAATGCAATTTGAAATGGTTTATAGAATTATTGTCTTTAGACAAATTACTTTGGAAAAAGGAAAAGCAATGGACTCAAATAAAATGGTTCCACACTCCCATCTAGGAATATTTGCTTCACACGACCTTGACACTTGAGATTGCTATTTATAATATTTATCCACTAAAGTGTATTTTATGCAATTGGGTCCATTACTTGTATTTTTGTTCAATTAACATATTCAAATATTATATTTTTCACTTATTATATTTATCTCACCAATTAAATCAAATGACATTAACAATAAATTTAGAGATCAAAATATTTCAATTTTGCAATTTTTAGAATTTTAAAATCTGCTAGGGATAAATGAATTGTCAATACTCTGTTGAATTTAAATTTTGCAATTTTCTAAATTGTCTCCTTTGCCTCAACACAATTTGAAATGATTTATATAATCTTCTAGCAAATTACTTAAGAAAAAGAAAAAGCAATGGACTGTAATATGAAGGTTTTGCACTCCCATCTAGGGATATATGCCTAACACAACATTGAAAGTTGGAATTGCTATTTGTAATATTCATCCACTAAAGTGTATTTTATGCAATTGAGTTCATTACTTGTATTTTTGTTCAATAAACATGTTCAAATATTATATTTTTCTCACCAATCAAATTAAACGACATTAACAATAAATTTTGAAATCAAAATATTGCATTTTTGCAATTTTTAGAATTTTAAAATCTGCTAGGGATAAATGAATTATACATACTCTGTTGAATTTAACTTTTGCAATTGTCTAAATTGACTCATTTGCCTTAACGCAATTTGAAGAGATTTGTGTAATCTTTAGGCAAATTACTTAAGAAAAAGCAAAAGCAACAAACTGTAATAAGAATGTTCTACACTCCCATCTTGGGATATATGCTTAACAAATCTTTGAAATTTGGGATTGCTATTTGTAATATTCATCCACTAACGTGGATTTTATGCAATTGAGTCCATTACTTATTTTTTTGTTCAATTAACTTATTCAAATATTGTATTTTTCTCACCAATCAAATCAAACAACATTAACAATAAATTTAATAATCAAAATATTGCATTTTTGCAATTTTTAGAATTTTAAAATCTATTATGTATAATTGAATTGTGAATACTCTGTTGAATTTAAATTTTGCAATTTTCTAAATTGTCTCGTTTGGCCCAATGCAATTTGAAATGATTTATATAATCTTCAGGCAAATTACTTAAGAAACAGCAAAAGTAATGGACTGTAATAAGAAGGTCCTGCCCTCCCATCTTGGGATATATGCATAACAAAACATTGAATATTGGGATTGCAAGTTATAATATTCATCCACTAAAGGTTATTTTATGCAATTGGGTCCATTACTTTTATTTTTCTTCAATTAACATATTCAAATATTATATTTTTCACATATTATATTTTTCTCACCAATTAAATCAAACGGCATTAACAATAAATTTTAAAATCAAAATATTTCAATTTTGCAATTTTTAGAATTTTAAAATCTGCTTGGGATAAATGAACTGTCAATACTCTGTTGAATTTAAATTTTACAATTTTTTGAATTGTCTCCTTTGCCTCAACTAATTTGAAATGATTCATATAATCTTCTGGCAAATTACTTAAGAAAAAGCCAAAGCAATGGGACTATAATCAGAAGGTTCTGCACTCCCATTTAGGGATATATGCTTAACACAACATTGAAACTTGGGATTGTTATTTATACTTTTCATTCACTAAAGTGTATTTATGCAATTGAGTCCATTACTTGTATTTTTGTTCAATTAACAAATTCAAATATTGTATTTTTCTCACAAATCAAATCAAACGACATTAACAATAAATTTAAAAATCAAAATATTGCATTTTTAAAATTTTTAGAATTTTAAAATCTGCTAGGGATAAATGAATTGTCAATACTCTGTTGAATTTAAATTTTGCAATTTTTTGAATTGTCTCATTTGCCTCAACACAATTTGAAATGATTTATATAATCTTCTGACAAATTACTTATCAAAAAGTCAGAGCAATGGACTATAATCAGAAGGTTCTGCACTCTTATTTAGGGATATATGCTTAACACAACATTAAAAAAGGTTTTACACTCCTATCTTGGGATATATGCTTAACACAATATTGAAACTTGAGATTGCTATTTATAATATTCATCCACTAACGTGTATTTTATGCAATTGAGTCCATTACTTATATTTTTGTTCAATTAACGTATTCAAATATTATATTTTTCTCACCAATCAAATCAAACGACATTAACAATAAATTTAAAAATCAAAATATTACTTTTTTGCATTTTTTAGAATTTTAAAATTTGCTAAGGATAAATGAATTGTCCATACTCTATTGAATTTAAATTTTGCAATTTTTTGAATTGTCTCCTTTGCCTCAATGCAATTGGAAATTATTTATATAATATTTAGGCAAATTACTTAAGAAAAAGCAAAAGCAATGGACTGTAATAAGAAGGTTTTGCACTTTCATCTACGGTTATATGCTTAACATAACATGGAAACGTGGGATTGCTATTTATAATATTCATCCACTACACAACCTTGAAACTTGAGATTGCTTTTTATAATATTCATCCAATTGAGTCCATTACTTGTATTTTTGTTCAATTAATATATTCAAATATTATATTTTTCACATAATATTTTTTTCTCACCAATTAAATCAAGCAACATTAACAAAAAATTTTAAAATCAAAATATTTTAATTTTGCAATTTTTAGAATTTTAAAATTTGCTAGGGATAAATGAATTGTCAATACTCTGTTGAATTTAAATTTTGCAATTTTTTGAATTGTCTCCTTTGTCTCAACACAATTTGAAATGATTTATATAATCTTCAGGTAAATTACTTAAGAGAAAGCAAAAGCAATCGACTGTATTAACATGGTTCTACACCCCCATCTAGAGATATATGCTTAACATAACATTGATGCTTGGAATTGCTATTTATAATATTTATCCACTAAAGTGTATTTTATGCAATTAAGTCTATTACTTGTATTTTTGTTCAATTAAAATATTCAAATATTATATTTTTCTCACCAATCAAATTAAACAACATTAACAATAAATTTAAAAATCAAAATATTGCATTTTTGCAATTTTTAGAATTTTAAAATCTACTAGGGATAAATGAATTGTCAATACTCTGTTGACTTTAAATTTTGCAATATTCTGAAATGTCTCCTTTGTCTCAATGCAATTTGAAATAATTTATATAATCTTTAGGCAAATTGCTTAAGAAAAAGTAAAAGTAATCGACTGTAATAAGAAGGTCCTGCACCCCCATCTAAGGATATATGCTTGGAATTGCTATTTATAATATTTATCCACTAAAGAGTATTTTATGCAATTAAGTCTATTACTTGTATTTTTGTTCAATTAACATATTCAAATATTATATTTTTCTCTCCAATCAAATCAAATGACATTAACAATTAATTGAAAAATCAAAATATTGCATTTTTGCAATTTTTAGAATTTTACAATCTGCTAGGGATAACTGAATTGTCAATACTCTGTTGATTTTGAATTTTGCAATTTTTTGAAATGTCTCCTTTGCCTCAACGCAATTTCAAATGATTTATATAATCTTTAGGCCAAGTACTTAAGAAAAGCAAAAGTAATGGACTGTAATAAGAAAGTTCTGCACTCTCATCTTGGGATATATGCTTAACACAACATTGAAACTTGAAATTGCTATTTATAATATTCATCAACTAACGTGTATTTTCTGCAATTGAGTCCATTACTTGTATTTTTGTTCAATTAACTTGTTAAGATATTGTATTTTTCTCACCAATAAAATCTAACAACATTAACAACAAATTTAAAATTTGTTAAGGATAAATGAATTGTTAATACTCTGTTGAGTTTAAATTTTATAATTTTCCGAATTATCTCCTTTGCCTCAACGCAATTTGAAATGATTTATATAATCTTCAAGCAAATTACTTAAGAAAAAGCAAAAGCAATCGACTGTAATAAGAAGGTACTACACCCTCATTCAGGAATATATGCTTCACACAACATTGATGCTTGGAATTGCTATTTATAATATTTATCCACTAAAGTGTATTTTATGCAATTAAATCTATTACCTCTATTTTTGTTCAATTAACATATTCAATTATTATTCAATTAAATATTGCATTTTTGCAATTTCTAGAATTTTATAATTTGCTAGGGATAAATAAATTGTCAATAATCTGCAAAATTTTCTTAATTGTCTCCTTTTCCTCAATGCAATTTGAAATGGTTTATAGAATTATTGTCCTCAGACAAATTACTTAGGAAAAAGGAAAAGCAATGGACTCAAATAAAATGGTTCCGCACTCCCATCTAGGAATATATGCTTCACATAACCTTGAAACTTGAGATTGCTATTTATAATATTCATCCACTAAAGTGTCTTTTATCCAATTGAGTCCATTAGTTGTATTTTTGTTCAATTAACATATTCACATATTTTCCATTAGTTGTAATAAGAAGCATTGAATGGGCTGATTCAGGACATTCAGGCCAACCAAGTTTCAAATGGTGCGAATTTAAGTTTTAAAGAGAGTCCAGGCCCAATAAATATAATTGGAATATTTAATAGGTCAAACTAAGTAATAGCATCACTCCTAAATAGGAGTTCATTGTATGTGCTGGAATTAGTCCGAAATTCCTCCAAAATAGGGATTTCCCCTAAATAGGAATTTTGCCTCTTTAGGATTGCTATCTAAGCTTATAAATAGGCACCCCTTGCAAGCTCTGGAAATCAGACAACTTCGAGCGAAATAAAAAGCAAGGGTTTTTCTCCCTCGGTTCTTTTAAGAACTAAAGAACTTATCAAGAGGTTTTCTTCTTGTGGCGTTCAAATCGACTTATCACTCCCAATTCCTTCCACTTCTGGAGTGTGGCGTCCATATCTTTCTTGAATACCCTAGGTTCGTATTCGTTTGAATGTTAGGACTAGGGTATAAGTTATTAAACTCTGATTCAGCTTTCCTGGTTCTTCTTTGATTCCTTGTGTGCGTTGGGTCCCTAAGCCACATCTTTTTGGGGTTTTCCGCATCAAACAACCTCATCTATACTCACTTGGGACTACAAATATCTTGAATTGCATTAAACAAAGAGTCTTTGATGATTTGTAGCATTTCTCACAAGTTTTTGATGCTTAATTACTCAAAAATGAGACCGTCTCTTCATTTCTTCCTAACAACGCTCCACTTTTTGTTGTAATGACTCATTCACACTGAAAGATCTTGAAAACAGCTTGACTGACCACATCATTCACTAAATTCACTGCAACAACCTCATCTATACTCTCTTGGGACTAGGAATATGTTGAATTGCCTTAAACATGGAGTCTTTGATGATTTCAAGAATTTCTCACAAGGATTTGATGCCTAATGACTCAAAAATGAGACCGTCTCTTCATTTCTTCCTAACAAGGCTCCACTTTTCGTTCTAAAGACTCATTCACACTAAAAGGTCTTGAAAACAGCTTGTATGACCACATCATTCACTAAATTCACTGCAACAACCTCATCTATACTATCTTGGGACTAAGAATATGTTGAATTGCATTAAACAAAGAGTCTTTGATGAATTATAACATTTCTCACATGGATTTGATGCTTAATTATTCAAAAATGAGACCGTCCCTTCATTTCATCCTAACAAGGCTCTACTTTTCGTTCTAATGACTCATTCACACTAAAAGATCTTGAAAACGGCTTGTATGACCACATCATTCACTAAATTCATTGCAACAACCTCATCTTTACTCTCTTGGGACTAGGAATATGTTGAATTGCATTAAACAAAGAGTCTTTGATATTTCTAGCATCTCTCACAAGCATTTGATGCTTAATTACTCAAAAATGAGACCGTCTCTTCATTTCTTCCTAACAATGCTCCACTTTTCGTTGTAATAAGTCATATACACTAAAAGATCTTGAAAACAGCTTGTGCCACCACATCATATTTAAATTCATTGCAACAACCTCATCTGTACTCTCCTAGGACTAGGAAAATATGAATTGCCTTAAACAAAGAGTCTTTGATGATTTCTAGCATCTCCAACAAGCATTTGATGCTTAATTACTCAAAAATGAGACCGTCTTTTCATTTCATCCTAACAAGGCTCCACCTTTCATTGTAATGACTCATTCACCATTAAAGATCTTGGAAACAGGTTGTATGACCACATAATTCACTAAATTCATCGCAAAAACCTCATCTATACTCCCTTGGGACTAGGAATATGTTGAATTGCGCTAAACAATGAGTCTTTGATGATTTATAGCATCTCTCACAAGCATTTGATGCTTAATTACCCAAAAATGAGACCGTCTCTTCATTTCTCCCTAACAAGGCTCCACTTTTCGTTGTAATGACTCATTCATAGGAAAAGATCTTGAAAACAGCTTGTCTGACCACATCATACACTAAATTCGCTGCAACAACCTCATCAATACTCTCTTGGGACTAGGAATATGTTGAATTGCCTTATACATGGAGTCTTTGATGATTTCTAGAATTTCACACAAGTATTTGATGCTTAATGACTCAAAAATGAGACCATCTCTTCATTTCTTCCTAACAAGGCTCCACTTTTCATTGTAATGACTCATTCACACTAAAAGATCTTGAAAACAGTTTGTATGACCACATCATTCACTAAATTCACTGCAACAACCTCATCTATACTCTCCTGGGACCAGGAATATGTTGAGTTGCCTTAAACATGGAGTCTTTGATGATTGCTAGAGTTTCTCACAAGAATTTTTAGCTTAATTACTCAGAAATGAGACCGCATCTTCATTTCTTCCTAACAAGGCTCCACTTTTCGTTGTAATGATTCATTCACCTTTAAAGAACTTGAAAACAGCTTGTATGACCACATCATTCACTGAATTCACTGCAACAACCTCATCTATACACTCTTAGGACTAGGAATATGTTGAATTTCCTTAAACATGGAGTCTTTGATGATTGCTAGAATTTCTCACAAGTATTTGATGCTTAATTACTCAAAAAGAGACCATCTCTACATTTTATCCTAACAAGGCTCCTCTTTTCATTGTAATGACTCATTCACCCTTAAAGATCTCGAAAACCGGTTGTATGACCACATCATTCACTAAATTCATTACAACAACCTCATCTATTGTCTCTTGGAACTGGGAATTTGTTGAATTTCATTAAACAAAGAGTCTTTGATGATTTATAGCATTTCTGATGCTTAATTACTCAAAAATGAGATCGACTCTTCATTTCTTCCTAACAAGGCTTCACTTTTCGTTGTAATGACTCATTCACACTAAAAGATCTTGAAAACAGCTTGTGCCACCACATCATTCACTAAATTCATTGCAACAACCTCATCTGTACTCTCCTGGGACTAGGAAAATACGAATTGCCTTAAACAAAGAGTCTTTGATGATTTCTAGCATCTCCCACGAGCATTTGATGCTTAATTACTCAAAAATGAGACCGTCTCTTCATTTCATCCTAACAAGGCTCCACTTTTTGTTGTAATGACTCATTCACCTTTAAAGATCTTGGAAACAGGTTGTATGACCACATCATTCACTAACTTCATCTCAACAACCTCATCTATAATCTTTTAGGACTAGGAATATGTTGAATCGCATTAAACAATGAGTCTTTGATGATTTATAGCATCTCTCACAAGCATTTGATGCTCAA
This sequence comes from Bruguiera gymnorhiza, assembly GCA_020883675.1. Classification (NCBI taxonomy): domain Eukaryota; kingdom Viridiplantae; phylum Streptophyta; class Magnoliopsida; order Malpighiales; family Rhizophoraceae; genus Bruguiera; species Bruguiera gymnorhiza. The sequence continues at coordinate 108,963 of JAIRCJ010000334.1, forward strand.
TTACTCAAAAATGAGACCGTCTCTTCATTTCTTGCTAACGAGGCTCCACTTTTTGTTGTAATGACTCATTCATCCTTAAACATCTTGAAAACAGGTTGTATGACCACATCATTTACTAAATTCATTGAAACAACCTCATATATATTCTCTTGGGACTAGGAATATGTTGAATTGCATTAAACAAAAAGTCTTTGATGATTTCTAGCGTTTCTCACAAGTATTTGACGCTTAATTACTCAAAAATGAGATCGTCTCTTCATTTCTTCCTAACAAGGCTCCACTTTTCATTGTAAGGGCTCATTCGCCATTAAAGATCTTGAAAACAGGTTGTATGACCAAATCATTCACTAAATTCATTGCAACAACCTCATCTATACTCTCTTGGGACTACGAATATGTTGAATTGCATTAAACAAAGAGTCTTTGATGAATTATAACATTTCTCACATGGATTTGATGCTTAATTATTCAAAAATGAGACCGTCCCTTCATTTCATCCTAACAAGGCTCTACTTTTCGTTGTAATGACTCATTCACACTAAAAGATCTTGAAAACGGCTTGTATGACCACATCATTCACTAAATTCATTGCAACAACCTCATCTTTACTCTCTTGGGACTAGGAATATGTTGAATTGCATTAAACAAAGAGTCTTTGATATTTCTAGCATCTCTCACAAGCATTTGATGCTTAATTACTCAAAAATGAGACCGTCTCTTCATTTCTTCCTAACAATACTCCACTTTTCGTTGTAATAAGTCATATACACTAAAAGATCTTGAAAACAGCTTGTGCCACCACATCATATTTAAATTCATTGCAACAACCTCATCTGTACTCTCCTAGGACTAGGAAAATATGAATTGCCTTAAACAAAGAGTCTTTGATGATTTCTAGCATCTCCAACAAGCATTTGATGCTTAATTACTCAAAAATGAGACCGTCTTTTCATTTCATCCTAACAAGGCTCCACCTTTCATTGTAATGACTCATTCACCATTAAAGATCTTGGAAACAGGTTGTATGACCACATAATTCACTAAATTCATCGCAAAAACCTCATCTATACTCCCTTGGGACTAGGAATATGTTGAATTGCGCTAAACAATGAGTCTTTGATGATTTATAGCATCTCTCACAAGCATTTGATGCTTAATTACCCAAAAATGAGACCGTCTCTTCATTTCTCCCTAACAAGGCTCCACTTTTCGTTGTAATGACTCATTCATAGGAAAAGATCTTGAAAACAGCTTGTCTGACCACATCATACACTAAATTCGCTGCAACAACCTCATCAATACTCTCTTGGGACTAGGAATATGTTGAATTGCCTTATACATGGAGTCTTTGATGATTTCTAGAATTTCACACAAGTATTTGATGCTTAATGACTCAAAAATGAGACCATCTCTTCATTTCTTCCTAACAAGGCTCCACTTTTCATTGTAATGACTCATTCACACTAAAAGATCTTGAAAACAGTTTGTATGACCACATCATTCACTAAATTCACTGCAACAACCTCATCTATACTCTCCTGGGACCAGGAATATGTTGAGTTTCCTTAAACATGGAGTCTTTGATGATTGCTAGAGTTTCTCACAAGAATTTTTAGCTTAATTACTCAGAAATGAGACCGCATCTTCATTTCTTCCTAACAAGGCTCCACTTTTCGTTGTAATGATTCATTCACCTTTAAAGAACTTGAAAACAGCTTGTATGACCACATCATTCACTGAATTCACTGCAACAACCTCATCTATACACTCTTAGGACTAGGAATATGTTGAATTGCCTTAAACATGGAGTCTTTGATGATTGCTAGAATTTCTCACAAGTATTTGATGCTTAATTACTCAAAAAAGAGACCATCTCTACATTTTATCCTAACAAGGCTCCTCTTTTCATTGTAATGACTCATTCACCCTTAAAGATCTCGAAAACCGGTTGTATGACCACATCATTCACTAAATTCATTACAACAACCTCATCTATTGTCTCTTGGAACTGGGAATTTGTTGAATTTCATTAAACAAAGAGTCTTTGATGATTTATAGCATTTCTGATGCTTAATTACTCAAAAATGAGATCGACTCTTCATTTCTTCCTAACAAGGCTTCACTTTTCGTTGTAATGACTCATTCACACTAAAAGATCTTGAAAACAGCTTGTGCCACCACATCATTCACTAAATTCATTGCAACAACCTCATCTGTACTCTCCTGGGACTAGGAAAATACGAATTGCCTTAAACAAAGAGTCTTTGATGATTTCTAGCATCTCCCACGAGCATTTGATGCTTAATTACTCAAAAATGAGACCGTCTCTTCATTTCATCCTAACAAGGCTCCACTTTTTGTTGTAATGACTCATTCACCTTTAAAGATCTTGGAAACAGGTTGTATGACCACATCATTCACTAACTTCATCTCAACAACCTCATCTATAATCTTTTAGGACTAGGAATATGTTGAATCGCATTAAACAATGAGTCTTTGATGATTTATAGCATCTCTCACAAGCATTTGATGCTCAATTACTCAAAAATGAGACCGTCTCTTCATTTCTTGCTAACGAGGCTCCACTTTTGTTGTAATGACTCATTCATCCTTAAACATCTTGAAAACAGGTTGTATGACCACATCATTTACTAAATTCATTGAAACAACCTCATATATATTCTCTTGGGACTAGGAATATGTTGAATTGCATTAAACAAAGAGTCTTTGATGATTTCTAGCGTTTCTCACAAGTATTTGACGCTTAATTACTCAAAAATGAGATCGTCTCTTCATTTCTTCCTAACAAGGCTCCACTTTTCATTGTAAGGGCTCATTCGCCATTAAAGATCTTGAAAACAGGTTGTATGACCAAATCATTCACTAAATTCATTGCAACAACCTCATCTATACTCTCTTGGGACTACGAATATGTTGAATTGCATTAAACAAAGAGTCTTTGATGAATTATAACATTTCTCACATGGATTTGATGCTTAATTATTCAAAAATGAGACCGTCCCTTCATTTCATCCTAACAAGGCTCTACTTTTCGTTGTAATGACTCATTCACACTAAAAGATCTTGAAAACGGCTTGTATGACCACATCATTCACTAAATTCATTGCAACAACCTCATCTTTACTCTCTTGGGACTAGGAATATGTTGAATTGCATTAAACAAAGAGTCTTTGATATTTCTAGCATCTCTCACAAGCATTTGATGCTTAATTACTCAAAAATGAGACCGTCTCTTCATTTCTTCCTAACAATGCTCCACTTTTCGTTGTAATAAGTCATATACACTAAAAGATCTTGAAAACAGCTTGTGCCACCACATCATATTTAAATTCATTGCAACAACCTCATCTGTACTCTCCTAGGACTAGGAAAATATGAATTGCCTTAAACAAAGAGTCTTTGATGATTTCTAGCATCTCCAACAAGCATTTGATGCTTAATTACTCAAAAATGAGACCGTCTTTTCATTTCATCCTAACAAGGCTCCACCTTTCATTGTAATGACTCATTCACCATTAAAGATCTTGGAAACAGGTTGTATGACCACATAATTCACTAAATTCATCGCAAAAACCTCATCTATACTCCCTTGGGACTAGGAATATGTTGAATTGCGCTAAACAATGAGTCTTTGATGATTTATAGCATCTCTCACAAGCATTTGATGCTTAATTACCCAAAAATGAGACCGTCTCTTCATTTCTCCCTAACAAGGCTCCACTTTTCGTTGTAATGACTCATTCATAGGAAAAGATCTTGAAAACAGCTTGTCTGACCACATCATACACTAAATTCGCTGCAACAACCTCATCAATACTCTCTTGGGACTAGGAATATGTTGAATTGCCTTATACATGGAGTCTTTGATGATTTCTAGAATTTCACACAAGTATTTGATGCTTAATGACTCAAAAATGAGACCATCTCTTCATTTCTTCCTAACAAGGCTCCACTTTTCATTGTAATGACTCATTCACACTAAAAGATCTTGAAAACAGTTTGTATGACCACATCATTCACTAAATTCACTGC
>JAIRCJ010000477.1:0-76260 GCA_020883675.1 Bruguiera gymnorhiza
CTTTGCCTCAATGCAATTTAAAATGATTTATAGAATTCTTGTCTTCAGACAAATTACTTAAGAAAAGGAAAAACAATGGATTCTAATAAGATGGTTCTCCACTCCCATCTAGGGATATATGCTTCATAGAACCTTGAAACTTGAGATTGCTATTTATAATATTCATCCACTAAAGTGTCTTTTATGCAATTGAGTCCATTACTAGTATTTTTGTTCAATTAACATATTCAAATATTACAATTTTCACATATTATATTTTTGTCACCAATTAAATCAAACCACATTAATATTAAATTTAAAAATCAAAATATTACAATTTTGTAATTTTTTGAATTTTAAAATCTACTAGGGATAAATGAATTGTCAATGCTCTATTGAATTTAAATTTTGCAATTTTTGGAATTGTCTCATTTGCCTCAACACAATTTGAAATCATTTATATAATTTTCAGCCAAATTACTTAAGAAAAAACAAAAGTAATGGACTATAATAAGAAGGTTTTACACTCCCATCTAGGGATATATACTTAACACAATAATGAAACTTGGGATTGCTATTTATAATATTCATTCACTAAATTGTATTTTATGCAATTGAGTTTTATTACTTGTATTTTTGTTCAATTAAGATATTTAAATATTGTATTTTTCTCACCAATCAAATCAAATGGCATTAACAATAAATTTAAAAATCAAAATATTGCATTTTTGCAATTTTTAGAATTTTAAAATCTGCTAAAGATAAATGAATTGTCAATACTCTGTTGAATATAAATTTTGCCATTTTCTGAATTTTCTCCTTTGCCTCAATGCAATTTGAAATGATTTATGTAATTTTTAGGCAAACTACTTAAGAAAAGGCAAAAGTAATGGACTATAAAAAGAAGATTCTATACTCCCATCTAGGAATATGTGCTTAACACTACATTGAAACTTGGGATTGCAATTTATAATATTCATCCACTATAGTGTGTTTTATGCAATTGCGTCCATTACTTGTATTTTTGTTCAATTAACTAATTCAAATATTGTATTTTTCTCGCCAATCAAATCAAACGACATTAACAACAAATTTAAAAATCAAAATATTGCATTCTTGCAATTTAAAATGATTTATATAATCTTCAGGCAAATTATTTAAGAAAAAGCAAAAGCAATGCATTCTAATAAGAAGGCTCTACACTCCCATCTAGGAATATGTGCTTAACACAACATTGAAACTTGGGATTGCTATTTATAATATTCATTCATTAAAGTGTATTTTATACAATTAAGTCCATTACTTGTAATTTTGTTCATTTAACTTATTCAAATATTGTATTTCTCTCATCAATCAAATCAAATGACATTAACAACAAATTTAAAAATCAAAATATTGCATTTTTGCAATTTTTAGGATTTTAAAATCAGCTAGGGATAAATAAATTGTCAACAATCTTTAGAATTTAAATTTTGTAATTTTCTTAATTGTCTCCTTTGCCTCAATGCAATTTCAAATGATTTATAGAATTCTTATCTTCAGACAAATTAGTTAAGAAAAAGGAAAAAGAATGGACGCAATTAAAATGGTTCCCCACTCCTATCTAGGGATATATGCTTCACACAAACTTGAAACTTGAGATTGTTATTTATAATATTCATCCACTAAAGTGTCTTTTATGCAATTGAGTCCATTACTTGTATTTTTGGTCAATTAACATATTCAAATATTATATTTTTCACATATTATATTTTTCTCACCAATTAAATCAAACGACATTAACATTAAATTTAAAAATCAACATATTTCCATTTTGGAATTTCTCGAATTTTAAAATCTGCTAGGGATAAATGAATTGTCAAAACTTTGTTGAATTTAAGTTTTGCACTTTTCAGAATTGTCTCCTTTGCCTCAATGCAATTTGAAATGATTTATATAATCTTCACTATAATAAGAAGTAATGCACTATAATAATGCACTATAATAAGAAGGTTCTGCACTCTCATCTAGGGATATGTTCTTAACACAACATTCAAACTTAGGATGGCTATTTATAATATTCATCCTCTAAAGTGTATTTTATGCGATTGAGTCCATTACTTGTACTTTTGTTCAATTAACTTAATCAAATATTGTATTTTTCTCATTAATCAAATCAAACGACATTAACAACAAATTTAAAAATCAAAATATTACATTTTTTCAATTTTTAGAATTTTAAAATCAGTTAAGGATAAATAAATTGTCAACAATCTATAAAATTTAAATTTTGCAATTTTCTTAATTGTCTCCTTTGCCTCAATGCAATTTGAAATGATTTATAGAATTCTTGTCTTCTGGCAAATTAGTTAGAAAAATGGAAAAGCAATCAACTCTAATAAGATGGTTCCCCACTCCCATCTAGGGATATATGCTTTACACAGCCTTGAAACTTGAGATTGCTATTTATAATATTCATCCACTAAAGTGTATTTTATGCAATTGAGTCCATTACTTGTAATTTTGTTCATTTAACTTATTCAAATATTGTATATTTCTCACCAATCAAATCAAACGACATTAACAACAAATTTAAAAATCAAAATATTGTGCTTTTGCAATTTTTATAATTTTAAAATCTGCTAGGGATAAATAAATTGTCAATAATCTGTTGAATTTAAATTTTGAAAATTTCTTAATTGTCTCATTTGCCTCAATGCAATTTGAAATGATTTATAGAATGCTTGTCTCCAAACAAATAAGTTAAGAGAAAGGAAAAGTAATGGACTCTAATAAGATGGTTGCCCACTCCCATCTAGGGATATATGCTTCACACAACCTTGAAACCTGAGATTAATATTTTATTTGTATTTTTGCTCAATTAATATATTCAAATATTATATTTTTCACATATTATATTTTTCTCACCAACTAAATCAAACGACATTAACAATAAATTTAAAAATCAAAATATTTCAATTTTGCAATTTTTAGAATTTTAAAATCTGCTAGGGATAAGTGAATTGTCAATACTTTGTTGAATTTAAATTTTGCAATTTTCTAATTTGTCTGCTTTCCCTAAACGCAATTTGAAATGATTTATATAATCTTTAGGCAAATTACTTAAGAAAAAGCAAAAACAATGGATTGTAATAAGAAGGTTTTGCACTCCCATATAGAGATATATGCTTAACACAACGATGAAACTTAGGATTGCTATTGATAATATTTGTCCACTAAATTGTATTTTATGCAATTGAGTTTATTACTTGTATTTTTGTTCAATTAAGATATTTAAATATTGTATTTTTCTCACCAATCAAATTAAACAACATTAACAATAAATTTAGAAATCAAAATATTGCATTTTTGCAATTTTTAAAATTTTAAAATCTGCTAGGGATAAATAAATTGTCAATACTCGGTTGAAATTAAATTTTGCTATTTTTTGAATTGTCTCCCTTGCCTCCATGCAATTTGAAACCTGAGATTGCTATTTATAATATTCAACCATTAAAGTCCATTTTATGCAATTGAGTCAATTACTTGTAATTTTGTTAAATTAACTTATTCAAATATTGTATTTTTCTTATCAATCAAATCAAACGACATTAACAACAAATTTAAAAATCAAAATATTGCATTTTTGGAATTTTTAGAATTTTAAAATCATTTAGGGATAAATAAATTGTCATCAATCTGTAGAATTTAAATTTTGCAATTTTGTTAATTGTCAACTTCGCTTCAATGCACTTTGAAATGATTTATAGAATTCTTGTCTTCTAGCAAATTAGTTAGAAAAAAGGAAAAGCAATGGACTCTAATAAGATGGTTCCCCACTCCCATCTAGGGATATATGCTTTACACAACCTTGAAACTTAAGATTGCTATTTATAATATTCATCCACTAAAGTGTATTCTATGCAATTGAGTCCATTACTTGTAATTTTGTTCAATTAACTTATTTAAATATTTTATTTTTCTCACCAATCAAATCAAACGACATTAATAAGAAATTTAAAAATCAAAATATTGCGCTTTTGCAATTTTTAGAATTTTAAAATCTGCTAGGGATAAACAAATTGTCAATAATCTATTGAATTTAAATTTTGACAATTTCTTCATTGTCTCCTTTGCCTCAATGTAATTTGAAATGATTTATAGAATTATTGTCTTTAGACAAATTACTTAAGAAAAAGGAAAAACAATAAACTCTAAGAAGATGGTTCTCCACTCCCATCTAGGGATATATGCTTCACACAACCTTGAAACTTGAAATTGCTATTTATAATATTCATCCAGTAAAGTGTCTTTTATGCAATTGTGTCCATTACCTGTATTTTTGCTCAATTAACATATTCAAATATTATATTTTTCACATATTATATTTTTCTCACCAATTAAATCAAAACGACATTAACAATAAATTAAAAAGTCAAAATATTTCAATTTTGCAATTTTTATAATTTTAAAATTTGCTAGGGATAAATGAATTGTCAATACTCTGTTGAAGTTAAAGTTTGCATTTTTCTCAATTGTGTCCTTTGCCTCAACGTAATTTGAAATGATTTATATAATCTTTAGGCAAATTACTTAAGAAAAAGTAAAAGCAACGGACTGTAATAAGACGGTTTTGCATTCTTATCAAGGGATATATACTTAACATAACATTGAAACCTGGGATTGTTATTTATAATATTCATCCACTAATATGTCTTTTACGCAATTGAGTCCATTACTTGTATTTGTGTTCAATTAACTTATTCAAATATTGTATTTTTCTCACCAATCAAGTCAAACGACATTAACAACAAATTTAAAAATCAAAATATTGCATTTTTGCAATTTTTTGAATTTTAAAATCACTTAGGGATAAATCAATTGTAAATCATCTGTAGAATTTAAATTTTGCAATTTTCTTCATTGTCTCTATTGCCTCAATGAAATTTAAAATGATTTATAGAATTCCTGTCTTCTGACAAATTACTTAGGAAAAAGGAAAAGCAATGGACTTTAATACGATGGTTCCCCACTCGCATCTAGGGATATATGCTTCACACAACCTTGAAACTTGAGATTGCTATTTATAATATTTGTCCACTAAAGTCTATTTTATGCAATTGTGTCCTTAACTTGTAATTTTGTTTAATTAACTTATTCAATTATTGTATTTTTCTCATCAATCAAATCAAATGACATTAACAACAAATTTAAAAATCAAAATATTGCATTTTTGCAATTTTTAGAATTTTAAAATCAGTTAGAGATAAATAAATTATCAACAATCTGTAGAATTTAAATTTTGTAATTTTGTTAATTGTCTCCTTTGCCTCAATGCAATTTGAAATGATTTATAAAATTCTTGTCTTCTGGCAAATTAGTTAGAAAAAAGGAAAAACAATGGACTCTAATAAAATGGTTCCCCACTTCCATCTAGGGATATATGCTTTACACAACGTTGAAACCTGAGATTGCTATTTATAATATTCATCCACTAAAGTCTATTTTATGCAATTTAGTCCATTACTTGTAATTTTGTTCAATTAACTTATTTAAATATTTTATTTTTCTCACCAATCAAATCAAACAATATTAATAAGAAATTTAAAAATCAAAATATTGCTCTTTTGCAATTTTTAGAATTTTAAGATGTGCTAGGGATAAATAAATTGTCAATAATCTGTTGAATTTAAATTTTGAAAATTTCTTAATTGTCTCCTTTGCCTCAATGGAATTTGAAATGATTTATAGAATTCTTATCTTCAGACAAATTACTTAAGAAAAAGGAAAAGCAATGGACTCTAACAAGGTGGTCCCCCACCCCTATCTAGGTATATATGCTTCATACAACCTTGAAACTTGAGATTGCTATTTATAATATTCATCCATTCACGTGTCATTTATGCAATTGAGTTCTTTATTTGTATTTTTGCTCCATTAATATATTCAAATATTATATTTTTCACATATTATATTTTTCTCACCAATTAAATCAAACGACATTAATAATAAATTTAAAAATCAAAATATTTCAATTTTGCAATTTTTCAAATTTTAAAATCTGCTAGGGATATATGCTTTACACAACCTTGAAACTTGAGATTGCTATTTATAATATTCATCCAATAAAGTGTATTTTATGCAATTGAGTCCATTACTTGTAATTTTGTTCAATTAACTTATTCAAATATTGTATTTTTCTTATCAATCAAATCAAACGACATTAACAACAAATTTAAAAATCAAAATATTGCATTTTTGCAATTTTTATATTTTTAAAATCAACTAGGGATAAATAAATTGTCAACAATTTGTAAAATTTAAATTTTGCAATTTTCTTAGTTGTCTCCTTTACCTTAATCCAATTTGAAATGGTTTATAGAATTCTTGTCTTTTAGCAAAATACTTCGAAAAAAGGAAAAGCAATGGACTCTAATAAGATGGTTCCCCACTCCCATCTAGGGATATATGCTTTACACAACCTTGAAACTTGAAATTGCTACTTATAATATTCATCTACTAAAGTGGCTTTTATGCAATTGTGTCCATTACTTGTATTTTTGCTCAATTAACATATTCAAATATTATATTTTTCTCACCAATTAAATTAAACGACATTAACAATAAATTTAAAAATCAAAATATTTCAATTTTGCAATTTTTATAATTTTAAAATTTGTTAGGGATAAATGAATTGTCAATACTTTGTTGAAGTTAAAGTTTGCATTTTTCTCAATTGCATTCTTTGCCTCAAAGCAATTTGAAATGATTTATATAATCTTCAGGCAAATTACTTAAGAAAAAGTAAAAGCAACGAACTGTAATAATGCATTCTTATCTGGGGATATATGCTTAACACAACATTGAAACCTGAGATTGCTATTTATAATATTTATCCACTAATGTGTCTTTTGTGCAATTGAGTCCATTACTTGTATTTGTGTTCAATTAACTTATTCAAATATTGTATTTTTCTCACCCATCAAGTCAAATGACATTAACAACAAATTTAAAAATCAAAATATTGCATTTTTGCAATTTTTAGAATTTTAAAATCACTTAAGGATAAATCAATTGTAAATAATCTGTAGAATTTAAATTTTGTAATTTTCTTCCTTGACTCCTTTGCCTCAATGCAATTTGAAATGATTTATAGAATTCTTGTCTTCTGACAAATTGCTTAGGGAAAAGGAAATGGAATGGAGTCTAATATGATGGTTCCACACTCGCATCTAGGGATATATGCTTCACACAACCTTGAAACTTGAGATTGCTATTTATAATATTCATCCACTAAAGTGTCTTTTATGCAATTGAGTCCATCACTTGTATTTGTGGTCAACTAACATATGAAAATGTTATATTTTTCTTACCAATCAAATTAAATGACATTAATATTAAATTTAAAAATCAAAATATTGCTTTTTTGCAACTTTTAGAATTTTAAAATCTGCTAAGGATAAATGCATTGTCAATAATCTATTGAATTTAAATTTTGCAATTTTCTTAATTATCACATTTGCCTTAATACAATTTGTAATGATTTATATAATTCTTGTCTGTAAACAATTACTTAGGAAAAAGGAAAAGCAATGGACTCTAATACGATGGTTCCCCACTCGCATCTAAGGATATATGCTTCATACAACCTTGAAACTTGAGATTGCTATTTATAATATTCATCCACTAAAGTCTATTTTATGCAATTGTGTCCATTACTTGTAATTTTGTTCAATTAACTTTTTCAAATATTGTATTTTTCTCATTAATCAAATCAAACGACATTAACAACAAATTTAAAAATCAAAATATTGCATTTTTGCAATTTTTAGAATTTTAAAATCAGCTAGAGATAAATAAATTATCAACAATCTGTAGAATTTAAATTTTGTAATTTTGTTAATTGTCTCCTTTGCCTCAATGCAATTTGAAATGATTTATAAAATTCTTATCTTCTGGCAAATTAATTAGAAAAAAGGAAAAGCAATGGACTCTAATAAGATGATTCCCCACTCCTATCTTGGGATATATGCTTTACACAGCCTCGAAACTTGAGATTGTTATTTATAATATTCATTCACTAAAGTGTCTTTTATGCAATTGAGTCCATTACTTGTATTTGTGTTCAATTAACTTATTCAAATATTCTATTTTTCTCACCAATCAAATCAAACGACATTAACAACAAATTTAAAAATCAAAATATTGTACTTTTTCAATTTTAAGAATTTTAAAATCTGTTAGGGATAAATAAATTGTCAATAATCTATTGAATTTAAATTTTGAAAATTTCTTAATTGTCTCCTTTGCCTCAAAGCAATTTGAAATGAGTTATAGAATTCTTGTCTTTAGACAAATTAGTTAAGAAAAAGGAAAAGGAAGGGATATATGCGTCACACAACCTTGAAACTTGAGATTGCTATTTATAATATTCATCCACTAAAGTGTATTTTATGCAATTGAGTCAATTACTTGTATTTTTGTTCAATTAACATATTCAAATATTATATTTTACACACCAATTAAATCAAACCACATTAATAATAAATTTAAGAAGCAAAATATTTCAATTTTGCAATTTTTAGAATTTTAAAATCTGTTAGGGATAAATGAATTGTGAAATACTTTGTTGAAGTTTAAATTTTGCAATTTTCTCAATTTTTCCCTTCACCTTAACGCAATTTGAAATGATTTGTATAATATTCAGGAAAATTACTTGAGAAAAAGCATAAGCAATGGACTATAATAAGGAAATTCTGCATTACTATCTAGAGATATATGCTTAACACAACATTGAAACCTAGGATTGCTATTTATAATATTCATCCACTAAAGTGTATTTTATGCAATTGTGTCCATTACTTGTAATTTTGTTCAATTTTCTTATTTAAATATTGTATTTTTCTCACCAATCAAATCAAACAACATGAACAATAAATTTAAAAATCAAAATATTCCATCTTTTCAATTTATAGAATTTTAAAATTTGCTAAGGATAAATGAATTGTCAACACTCTATTGAATTTAAATTTTGAAAATTTCATAATTGTCTCCTTTGCCTTAATGCAATTTGAAATGATTTATAGAATTCTTGTCTTCAGACAAATTTGTTAAGAAAAAGGAAAAGGAATGGACTCTGCCAAGATGGTTCCCCACTCCCATCTAGGGATATATGCTTCACACAACCTTAAAACTTGGGATTGCTATTTATAATATTCATCCACTAAAGTGTATTTTATGCAATTGAGTCCATTACTTGTATTTTTGTTCAATTACGATATTCAAATATTGTATTTTTCTCACCAATCAAATCAAAGGACATTAACAATAAATTTAAAAATCAAAATATTGCATTTTTTCAATTTTTAGAATTTTAAAATCTGTTAGGGATAAATGAATTGTCAATACTCTGTTGAATTTAAATTTTGCTATTTTCTAAATTGTCTCCTTTGACTCAACGCAATTTGAAATGATTTATATAATCATTAGGCAAATTACTTAAGAAAAAGCAAAAGCAATGGACTGTAATAAGAAGGTTCTGCACTCCCATCTGGAGATATATGCATAACACAACATTGCAACTTGGTATTGCTATTTATAATATTCATCCACTAAAGTGTCTTTTATGCAATTGAGTCCATTACATGTATTTTTGTTCAATTAACTTATTTAGATATTATATTTTTCACATATTATATTTTTCTCACCAATTAAATCAAACGACATTAACAATAAATTTGAAAATCTAAATATTTCAATTTTGCAATTTTTTGAATTTTAAAATCTGCTATGGATAAGTGAATTGTCAATACTCTATTGAATTTAACTTTTGCAATTTTCTAAATTGTCTCCTTTGCCTCAACGCAATTTGAAATGATTTATATAATTTTTAGGCAAATTACTTAAGAAAAAGCAAAAGTAATGGATTGTAATAAGATGGTTTTACACTCCCATCTAAGGATATATGCAAAACACAACATTGAAGCCTGGGATTGCTATTTATAATATTTATCCACTAAAGTGTAATTTATGCAATTGAGTCCTTTACATGTATTTATGTTCAACTCACTTATTCAAATATTGTATTTTTTTTCACCAATCAAATCAAACGACATTAACAACAAATTTAGAAATCAAAATATTGCATTTATGCAATTTTTAGAATTTTAAAATCTGCTAAGGATAAATAAATTGTCAATAATCTATAGAACTTAAATTTTGCAATTTTCTTAATTCTCTCATTTGCCTCAATGCAATTTCAAATGATTTATAAAATTATTGTCTTCAGACAAATTACTTAGGAAAAAGGAAAAGCAATGGGCACTAATATGATGGTTCCCCACTCCCATCTAGGGATACATGCTTTACACAACCTTGAAACTTAAGATTGCTATTTATAATATTCATTCACTAAAGTGTATTTTATACAATTGAGTCCATTACTTGTATTTTTATTCAATTAACATATTCAAATATTATATTTTCATATATTATATTTTTCTTACGAATTAAATCAAACGACATTAACAATAAATTTAAAAATCAACATATTGCATGTTTGCAATTTTTAGAATTTTACAATCTGCTAGGGATAAATGAATTGTCAGTACTCTGTTGAATTTAACTTTTGAAATTTTCTGAATTGTCTCCTTTGCCTCAACGTAATTTGAAATGATTTATATAATCTTCAGGCAAATTACTGAAGAAAAAGTAAAAGCAATGAATTGTAATAAGAAGGTTTTGCACTCCCATATAGGGATATATGCTTAGCACAATATTGAAACTTGGGATTGTTACTCATAATATTCATCCACTAAAGTGTATCTTATGCAATTGAGTCCATTACTTGTATTTTTCTCACCAATCAAATCAAACAACATTAACAACAAATTTAAAAATCAAAATATTACATTTTTGCAATTTTCAGAATTTTAAAATCTGCTAGGGATAAACAAATTGCCAATAATACGTTGAATTTAAATTTTGCAATTTTCTTAATTGTCTCCTTTGCCTCAATGGAATTTGAAAGGATTTATAGAATTCTTGTCTTGAGACAAATTACTTAGGAAAAAGGAAAAGCAATGGACTCTAATAAGATGGATCCCAACTCCAATCTAGGGATATATGCTTCAAACAACCTTGAAACTTAAGATTGTTATTTATAATATTCATCTAGTAAAGTGTCTTTTATGCAATTAAATCCATTACTTGTATTTTTGTTCAATTAACATATTCAAATATTATATTTTTCGTATATTGAATTTTTCTCACCAATTAAATCAAACGATATTAACAATAAATTTAAAAATCAAAATATTTCAATTTTGCAATTTTTAGAATTTTCAAATTTGCTAGGAATAAATGAATTGTCAATATTTTATTGAATTTAAATTTTGCGATTTCCTAAAATGTCTCCTTTGCCTTAACGGAATTTGAAATGATTTATATAATCTTCAGACAAATTACTTAAGAAAAAGCAAAAGCAATTGGCTCTAATAAGAAGGTTCTGCACTCCCATCTCCCATCTAGGGATATATCCTTAACACAACATTGAAACTTGGGATTGTGATTTCTAATATTCATCCACTAAAGTGTATTTTATGCAATTGAGTCCATTACTTGCATTTTTGTTCAATTAACTTATTCAAATATTGTATTTTTCTCACCAATCAAATCAAACAACATGAATAACAAATTTAAAAAACAAAATATTGTATTTTTGCAATTTTTAGAATTTTAAAATCTGTTGGAGATAAATAAATTGTCAATAATTTGTAGAATTTAAATTTTGCAATTTTCTTAATTGTCTCCTTTGCCTTAATGGAATTTGAAATGATTTATAGAATTCTTGTCCTCAAACAAATTACTTAAGAAAAAGGAAAAGCAATGGACTCAAATATGATGGTTCCCCACTCCCATCTAGGGATATATGCTTTACACAACCTTGAAACTTAAGATTGCTATTTATAATATTCTTCCACTAAAGTGTCTTTTATGCAATTGAGTCCATTACTTGTATTTTTGTTCAATTAAAATATTCAAATATTGTATTTTTAGAATTTTAAAATTTGCTAGGAATAAATAAATTGTCAATATTCTGTTGAATTTAAATTTTGAAATTTTCTTAATTATCTCCTTTGCCTCAATGCAATTTGAAATGATTTATAGAATACTTGTCTTCAAACAAATTACTGGAGAAAAAGCAAAAGCAATTGACTTTATAAGAAGGTTCCCCACTCCCATCTAAGGTATATGTTTAACACAACATTGAAATTTGGGATTGCTAGTTATAATATTTATCCAATAAAGTATATTTTATACAATTGAGTCCATTAGTTGTATTTTTGTTCAACTAACATATTAAAATGTTATATTTTTCTCACCAATCAAATTAAACGACATTAATAATAAATTTAAAAATCAAAATATTGCATTTTTGCAATTTTTATAATTTTAAAATCTGCTAAGGATAAATGCATTGTCAATAATCTGTTCAATTTAAATTTTGCAATTTTCTTAATTATCACGTTTTCCCCAATGCAATTTGTAAGGATTTATATAATTCTTGTCTTCAAACAATTGCTTAAGAAAAAGCAAAAGCAATTAGCTCTAATAAGAAGGTTCCTCTCTCCCATCTAGGGATATGTGCATAACGCAACATTGAAACTTCGGATTGCTACTTATAATATTCATCCACTAAAGTGTATTTTATGCAATTGAGTCCATTACTTGTATTTTTGTTCAATTAACTTATTGAAATATTGTATTTTTCTCACCAATCAAATCAAATGACATGAACAACAAATTTAAAAATCAAAATATTGTATTTTTGCAATTTTTAGAATTTTAAAATTTGCTAGAGATAAATAAATTGTCAATAATTTGTAAAATTTAAATTTTGCAATTTTGTTAATTGTCTCCTTTGCCTCAATGTAATTGGAAATGATTTATAGAATTCCCGTTTTCAGACAAATTACTTAGGAAAAAGGAAAACCAATGGACTTTAAAAAGATGGTTGCCCACTCCCATCTTGGGGTATATGCTTTACACAACCTTGAAACTTGAGGTTGCTATTTATAATATTCATCCACTAAAGTGTATTTTATGCACTTGAGTCCATTACTTTTATTTTTGTTCAATTAACATATTCAAATATTGTATTTTTAGAATTTTAAAATTTGCTAGGCATAAATAAATTGTCAATATTCTATTAAATTGAAATTTTGAAATTTTCTTAATTGTCTCCATTGCCTTAATTCAATTCGAAATGATTTATAGAATACTTGTCTTCAAACAAATTGCTGAAGAAAAAGCAAAAGCAATTGACTCTAATAAGAAGGTTCCCCACTCCCATCTAAGATATATGTTTAACACAACATTGAAACTTGGGATTGCTAGTTATAATATTTATCCACTAAAGTATATTTTATACAATTGAGTCCATTAGATGTATTTTTGTTCAACTAACATATTAAAATGTTATATTTTTCTTACGAATCAAATTAAATGACATTAACACTAAATTTAAAAATCAAAATATTGCTTTTTTGCAACTTTTAGAATTTTAAAATCTACTAAGGATAAATGCATTGTCAATAATCTGTTGAATTTAAATTTTGCAATTTTCTTAATTATCACATTTGCCTCAATACAATTTGTAATGATTTATATAATTCTTGTCTTTAAATAATTACTTAAGAAAAAGCAAAAGCAATGGACTGTAATAAGAAGGTTTTGCACTCCCATCTAGGGATATATGCTTAACACAACATTGAAACTTGGGATTGCTATTTATAATATTCATCCACTAAAGTGTATTTTATACAATTGAGTCCATTTGTTGTATTTTTGTTCAATTAACTTATTCAAATATTGTATTTTTCTGACCAATCAAATCAAACGACATTAACAACAAATTTAAAAATCAAAATATTGCATTTTTGCAATTTTTAGAATTTTACAATCTGCTAGGGATAAAGAAATTGTCAATAATCCGTAGAATTTAAATTTTGCAATTTTCTTAATTGTCTCCTTTGCCTCAATGTAATTTGAAAAGATTTATAGAATTCCTATCTTCAGATAAATTACTTAGGAAAATGGAAAACCAATGGACTCTAAAAAGATGGCTCCCTACTCCCATCTTGGGATATATGCTTTACACAACCTTGAAACTTGAGGTTGCTATTTATAATATTCATCCACTAAAGTGTCTTTTATGCAATTAAGTCCATTATTTGTATTTTTGATCAATTAACATATTCAAATATTGTATTTTTAGAATTTTAAAATTTGCTAGGCATAAATAAATTGTCAATATTCTGTTGAATTGAAATTTTGAAATTTTCTTAATTGTCTTCTTTGCCTCAATGCAATTCGAAATGATTTATAGAATACTTGTCTTCAAACAAATTACTAAAGAAAAAGCAAAAGCAATTGACTCTAATAAGAAGGTTCTCCACTCCCATCTAAGATATATGTTTAACACAACATTGAAACTTGGGATTGCTAGTTATAATATTTATCCACTAAAATATATTTTATACAATTGAGTCCATTAGTTGTATTTTTCTTCAACTAACATATTAAAATGTTATATTTTTCTCACCAATCAAATTAAATGACATTAACACTAAATTTAAAAATCAAAATATTGCTTTTTTACAACTTTTAGAATTTTAAAATCTGCTAAGGATAAATGCACTGTCAATAATCTGTTGAATTTAAATTTTGCAATTTTCTTAATTATCACATTTTCCGTAATACAATTTATAATGATTTATATAATTCTTGTCTTCAAATAATTGCTTAAGAAAAAGGAAAAACATGGACTGTAATAAGAAGGTTCTACACTCCCATCTAGGGATATATGCTTAACACAACATTGAAACTTGGAATTGTTATTTCTAATATTCATCCACTATAGTGTATTTTATGCAATTATGTCCATTACTTGTATTTTTGTTCAATTAACTTATTGAAATATTGTATTTTTCTCACCGATCAAATCAAACGACATGAATAACAAATTTAAAAATCAAAATATTGCATTTTTGCAATTTTTAGAATTTTAAAATCTGCTAGAGATAAATAAATTGTCAAGCATCTGTAGAATTTAAATTTTGCAATTTTCTTAATTGTCTCCTTTGCCTCAATGCAATTTGAAATGATTTTCAAAATTCTTGTTTTCAGACAAATTACTTAGGAAAAAGGAAAAGCAATGGACTCTAATAAGATGGTTCCGCACTCCCATCTAGGGATATATGCTTTACACAACCTTGAAACTTGAGATTGCTATTTATAATATTCTTCCACTAAAGTGTATTTTCTACAATTGAGTCCTTTACTTGTATTTTTGTTTAATTAACATATTCAAATATTGTATTTTTAGAATTTTAAAATTTGCTAGGCATAAATAAATTGTCAATATTCTGTTAAATTGAAAATTTGAAATTTTCTTAATTGTCTCTTTTTCATCAATGCAATTTGAAATGATTTATAGAATTCTTGTGTTCAAACAAATTGCTGAAGAAAAAGCAAAAGTAATGGACTCTAATAAGAAGGTTCCCCACCCCCATCTAAGATATATGTTTAATACAACATTGACACTTGGGATTGCTAGTTATAATATTTATCCACTAAAGTATATTTTATACAATTGAGTCCATTAGTTGTATTTTTCTTCAACTAACATATTAAAATGTTATATTTTTCTCACCAATCAAATCAAACGACATTAACACAAAATTTAAAAATCAAAATATTGCATTTTTGCAACTTTTAGAATTTTAAAATCTGCTAAGGATAAATGCATTGTCAATAATCTGTTGAACTTAAATTTTGCAATTTTCTTAATTATCACATTTGCCTCAATACAATTTGTAATGATTTATATAATTCTTGTCTTCAAACACTTACTTAAGGAAAAGCAAAAGCAATGGACTGTAATAAGAAGGTTCTGCACTCCCATCTAGGGATATATGTTCAACACAACATTGAAACTTGGGATTGCTATTTATAATATTCGACCACTAAAGTGTATTTCATGTAATTGAGTCCATTACTTGTATTTTTGTTCAATTAACTTATTCAAATATTGTATTTTTCTCACCAATCAAATCAAACGATATTAACAACAAATGTAAAAATCAAAATATTGCATTTTTGCAACTTTTAGAATTTTAAAATCTGTTTAGGATAAACAAATTGCCAATAATCTGTTGAATTTAAATTTTGCAATTTTCTTAATTGTCTCCTTTGCCTCAATGGAATTTGAAATGATTTATAGAATTCTTGTCTTCAGACAAATTACTTAAGAAAAAGGAAAAGTAATGGACTCAAATAAGATGGTTCCCCACTTCCATCTAGGGATATATGCTTTACACAACCTTGAAACTTGAGATTGCTATTTATAATCTTCTTCCACTAAAGTGTCTTTTATGCAATTGGGTCCATTACTTGTGTTTTTGTTCAATTAACATATTCAAATATTGTATTTTTAGAATTTTAAAATTTGCTAGGGATAAATAAATTGTCAATATTCTGTTGAATTTAAATTTTGAAATTTTCTTAATTGTCTCGTTTGCCTCAATGCAATTTGAAATGATTTATAGAATACTTGTTTTCAAACAAATTACTAAAGAAAAAGCAAAAGCAATTGACTCTAATAAGAAGGTTCCCCACTCCTATCTAAGATATATGCTTAACACAAACTTGGGATTGCTAGTTATAATATTTATCCACTATTGTGTATTTTATACAATTGAGTCCATTAGTTGTATTTTTGTTCGACTAACATATTCAAATGTTATATTTTTCTCACCAACCAAATTAAATGACATTAATAATAAATTTAAAAATCAAAATATTGCACTTTTGAAATTTTTAGAATTTTAAAATATGTTAAGGATAAATGCATTGTCAATAATTTGTCAAATTTAAATTTTGCAATTTTCTTAATTATCACGTTTGCCTCAATGCAATTTGTAATGATTTATATAATTATTGTCTTCAAACAATTACTTAAGAAAAAGCAAAAGCAATTGGCTTTAAAAAGAAGGTTCCTGTCTCCCATTTAGGGATATGTGCTTAACACAACATTTAAACTTGCGATTGCTATTTATAATATTCATCCACTAAAGTGTATTTTATGTAATTGAGTGCATTACTTGTATTTTTGTTCGATTAACATATTTGAATATTGTATTTTTCTCACCTATCAAATCAAACAACTTTAAAAACAAATTTAAAAATCAAAATATTGCATTTTTGCAATTTTTGGAAATTTACAATCTGCTAGGTATAAATGAATTGTTAATACTCCATTGAATTGAAATTTTGCAATTTTTTGAATTGTCTCCTTTGCCTCAACGTAATTTGAAATGATCTATATAATCTTCTGGCAAATTACTTAAGAAAAAGCAAAAGCAATGGATTGTAATAAGAAGGTTCTGCACTCCCATCTAGGGATATATGCTTAACACAACATTGAAACGTGGAATTTCTATTTGTAATATTAATCTACTAAAGTGTATTTTATGCAATTGAGTCCATTACTTGTATTTTTGTTCAATTAACATGTTCAAATATTATATTTCTCTCACTAATCAAATCAAACGACATTAACAATAAATTTATAAATCAAAATATTGCATTTTAGCAATTTTTAGAATTTTGAAATTTGCTAGGGATAAATGAATTGTCCATACTTTTTTGAATTTAAATTTTTCAATTTTCTAAATTGACTTCTTTGCCTTAACGTAAATTGAAATGATTTGTATAATCTTCAGGCAAATTACTTAGGAAAAAACAAAAGCAATGGACTGTAATAAGAAGGTTCTGCACTTCCATCTTACGATATATGCTTAACACAACATTAAAACTTGGGATTGTTATTTATAATATTCATCCACTAATGTGGATTTTATGCAATTGAGTCCATTACATGTATTTTTGTTCAATTAACTTATTCAAATATTGTATTTTTCTCACCAATCATATCAAATGACATTAACAATAAATTTAATAATGAAAATATTGCATTTTTGCAATTTTTAAAATTTTAAAATTTGTTATGGATAAATGAATTGTCAGTACACTGTTGAATTTAAATTTTGCAATTTTCTAAATTGTCTCATTTGCCTCAATGCAATTTGAAATGATTTGTATAATCTTGAGGCAAATTACTTAAGAAAAAGTAAAAACAATGGACTGTAATAGGAAAGTTTTATACTCCCATCTTGGGATACATACTTAACACAACATTGAAACTTGGGATTGCTATTTACAACATTCATCCACTAACTTATATTTTATCCAATTGAGTTCATTACTTGTATTTTTGTTGAATTAACTTATTAACATATTGCATTTTTCTCACCAATCAAATCTGACGACATTAACAACAAATTCAAAAATCAAAATATTCCATTTTGGTAATTTTTAGAATTTTAAAATCTACTAGGGATAAATAAATTGTCAATAATCTGTAGAATTAAAATTTTGCAATTTTCTTAATTGTCTCCTTTGCCTCAATGCAATTTGAAATGATTTATAGAATTCTTGTCGTCAGACAAATTACTTAAGAAAAAGGAAAAGTGATGGACTCTGATAAGATGGTTCCCTCCTCCCATCTAGGGATATATGCTTCACACAACCATAAAATACGAGATTGTTATTTATAAATAGCAATGGACTCAAATAAGATGGTGCCCCACTCCCATCTAAGGATATATGCTTCACACAACTTTGAAACTTGAGATTGTTATTTATAATATTCATCCACTAAAGTGTCTTTTATACAATTGAGTCCATTACTTGTATTTTTGTTCAATTAACATATTGAAATATTATATTTTTCTCACCAATTAAATCAAACGGCATTAACAATAAATTCAGAGATCAAAATATTTCAATTTTGCAATTTTTAGAATTTTAAATTCTGCTAGGGATAACTGAATTGTCAATACTCTGTTGAATTTAAATTTTGCAATTTTTTGAATTGTCTCCTTGGCCTCAATGCAATTTCAAATGATTTATATAATCATCTAGCAAATTACTTAAGAAAAAGCCAAAGCAATGGTTTGTAATCAGAAGGTTTTGCACTCTCATCTAGGGATATATCCTTAACACAACATTAAAACTTGGAATTGCTATTTATAATATTCATCCACTAAAGTGTATTTTATGCAATTGGGTCCATTACTTGTATTTTTGTTTAATTAACATATTCAAATATTATATTTTTCGCATATTATATTTTTCTCACCAATTAAATCAAACGACATTAACAATAAATTTAAAAATCAAAATATTTCAAGTTTGCAATGTTTAGAATTTTAAAATCTATTAGGGATAAATGAATTGTCAATACTCTGTTGAATTTAAATTTTGCAATTTTTGAATTGTCTCCCTTGCCTCAACGCAATTTGAAATGATTTATATAATCTTCTAGCAAATTACTTAGGAAAAAGCCAAAGCAATGGACTGTAATTAGAAGGTTTTGCACTCTCATCTAGGGACATATGCTTAACACAACATTGAAACTTGGGATTGTTATTTATAATATTCATCCACTAATGTGGATTTTATGCAATTGAGTCCATTACATGTATTTTTGTTCAATTAACTTATTCAAATATTGTATTTTTCTCTCCAATCAAGTCAAACGACATTAACAATAAATTTAATAATCAAAATATTGCATTTTTGCAATTTTAAGAATTTTAAAATTTGTTATAAATAAATGAATTGTCAATACTCTGTTCAATTTAAATTTTGCAATTTTCTAAATTGTCTCATTTGCCTCAATGCAATTTGAAATAATTTATATAATCTTCAGGCAAATTACTTAAGAAAAGGCAAAAGTAATGAACTGTAATAAGAAAGTTATGCACTCCCATCTTCAGATATATGCCTAACACAACATTGAAACTTGGGATTGCTATTTATAATTTTCATCCACTAACGTGTATTTTATGCAATTCAGTCCATTACTTGTATTTTTGTTCAATTGACTTATTAAGATATTGTATTTTTTTTCACCAATCAAATCTAATGACATTAACAACAAATTTAAAAGTCGAAATATTGCATTTTTGCAATTTCTAGATTTTTATAATTTGCTAGGGATAAATAAATTGTCAATAATCTGCAGAATTATAATTTTACAATTTACTTAATCGTCTCCTTTGCCTCAATGCAATTTAAAAGGATTTATAGAATTATTGTCTTCAGAAAAATTACTTAGGAAAATAGAAAAGCAATGGACTCAAATAAAATGGTTCCGCACTCCCATTTAGGAATATATGCTTCACATAACCTTGAAACTTGAGATTACAATTTATAATATTCATCCACTAAAGTGTCTTTTATGTAATTGAGTCCATTACTTATATTTTTTTTCAATTAACATATTCAAATATTATATTTTTCTCACCAATTAAATCAATCTACATTAACAATAAATTTAAAAATCAAAATATTTCAATTTTTCAATTTTTAGAATTTTAAAATCTGCTAGGAATAAATGAATTTTCAATACTCTGTTGAATTTGAATTTTGCAATTTTCTGAATTGTCTCCTTTGCCTTAACGCAATTTGAAATGATTTATATAATATTCAGGCAAATTACTAAAGAAAAAGCAAAACCAATCGACTGTAATAAGAAGGTTCTGCACCCTCATCTAGGGATATATGCTTAACACAACATTGAAACTTGAAATTATTATTTATAATATTCATCCACTAAGGTGTATTTTATACAATTGAGTTCATTACTTGTATTTTTGTTCAATTAACGTATTCACATATTATATTTTTCTCACCAATCAAATCAAACGACATTGACAATAAATTGAAAAATCAAAATATTGCATTTTTGCAATTTTTGGAAATTTACAATCTGCTAGGAATAAATGAATTGTCAATACTCTGTTGAATTTAAATTTTGCAATTTTTTGAATTGTCTCCTTTGCCTCAACGCAATTTGAAATGATTTATATAATATTCAAGCAAATTACTTAAGAAAAAGCAAAAGCTGTAATAAGAAGGTTCTGCACCTCCATTTAGGGATATATGCTTAACACAACGTCAATAGTTAGAATTTCTATTTATAATATTTATCCACTAAAGAGCATTTTATGCAATTAAGTTTATTACTTATATTTTTTGTTCAATTAACATATTCAAATGTTATATTTTTCTCATTAATAAATCAAACGACATTAATAATAAATTTAAAAATCAAAATATTGCATTTTTCCAATTTTTAGAATTTTAAAATTGACTAGGGATAAATGAATTGTCAATACTCTGTCAAATTTAAGTTTTGCAATTTTTTGAATTGTCTCGTTTGCCTCAACGCAATTTGAAATGATTTCTATAATGTTCAGGCAAATTACTTAAGAAAAAGCAAAAGCAATGGACTGTAATAAGAAGGTTCTGCACTCTCATCTTGGGGTATATGCTTAACACAACATTCAGACTTGGAATTGCTATTTATAATATTCACCCACTACAGTGTATTTTATGCAATTGAGTCCATTACTTGTATTTTTGTTCAATTAACGTATTCACATATTATATTTTTCTCATCAATCAAATCAAACGACATTAACAATAAATTTAATAATCAAAATATTGCATTTTTGCAATTTTTGGTAATTTACAATCTACTAGGGATAAATGAATTGTCAATACTCTGTTGAATTTAAATTTTATGATTTTTTGAATTGTCTCTTTTGCCTTAATGCAATTTGAAATGATTTATATAATCTTTTGGCAAATTACTTAAGAAAAAGCAAAAGTAATAGACTGTAATAAAAAGGTTCAGCACTCCCATCTTGGTATATATGTTTGACACAGCATTCAAACTTGGCATTGTTATTTATAATATTCATCAACTAATGTGGATTTTATGCAATTGGGTCCATTACATGTATTTTTGTTCAATTAACTTATTCAAATATTGTATTTTTCTCACTAATCAAGTCAAACGACATTAAGAATAAATTTAATAATCAAAATATTGCTTTTTTGCAATTTTTAGAATTTTAAAATTTGCTATAGATAAATGAATTGTCAATACTCTGTTTAATTTAAATTTTGCAATTTTCTAAATTGTCTCATTTGCCTCAACACAATTTGAAATGATTTATATAATCTTCAGGCAAATTACTTAAGAAAAAGCAAAAGCAATAGACTGTAATAAGAAGGTTCTGCACTGCCATCTTGAGATATATGTTTAACACAACATTGAAACTTGAGATTGCTATTGATAATATTCGTC
Organism: Bruguiera gymnorhiza; assembly: GCA_020883675.1. Taxonomy (NCBI): domain Eukaryota; kingdom Viridiplantae; phylum Streptophyta; class Magnoliopsida; order Malpighiales; family Rhizophoraceae; genus Bruguiera; species Bruguiera gymnorhiza. Next base: position 22,244 of record JAIRCJ010000477.1, read on the forward strand.
CACTAACGTGTATTTTATGCAATTGAGTCCATTACTTGTATTTAAAAATCAAAATATTGCATTTTTGCAATTTCTAGAATTTTATAATCTAATAGGGATAAATAAATTGTCAATAATCTGCAGAATTATAATTTTGCAATTTTCTTAATTATCTCCTTTGCCTCAATGCAATTTGAAACGATTTATAGAATTATTGTCTTCAGACAAATTACTTAGGAAAATGGAAAAGCAATGGACTCCAATAAAATGGTTTTGCACTCCCATCTAGGAATATATGCTTCACACAACCTTGAAACTTGAGATTGCAATTTATAATATTCATCCACTAAAGTGTCTTTTTTGTAATTGAGCCCATTACTTGTATTTTTGTTCAAGTAACATATTCAAATATTATATTTTTCACATATTATACTTTTCTCAGCAATTAAATCAATCTACATTAACAATAAATTTAAAAATCAAAATATTTCAATTTTGCAATTTTTAGAATTTTAAAATCTGCTAGCGATAAATGAATTGTCGATACTCTGTTGAATTTAAATTTTACAATTTTCTGAATTGTCTCCTTCATCTCAACACAATCTAAAATGATTTATATAATTTTCAGACAAATTACTTAAGAAAAAGCAAAAGAATCGACTGTAATAAGAAGGTCCTGCACCCCCATTTAAGGATATATGCTTAACGCAACATTAATACTTGGAATTGCTATTTATAATATTGATCCACTAAAGAGTATTTTACGTAATTAAGTATATTACTTGTATTTTTGTTCAATTAACATATTCAAATATTATATTTTTCTCTCTAATCAAATCAAACGACATTAACAATAAATCTAAAAATAAAAATATTGCATTTTTGCAATTTTTAAAATTTTACAATCTGCTAGGGATAATTGAATTGTCAATACTCTGTTGAATTTGAATTTTGCAATTTTCTGAATTGTCTCCTTTGCCTTAATGATATTTGAAATGATTTATATAATATTCAGGCAAATTACTGAAGAAAAAGCAAAAACAATCAACTGTAATAAGAAGGTTCTGTACCCCCATCTAGGGATATATGTTTAACACAACATTAAAACTTGAAATTAATATTTATAATATTAATCCTACTAAAGTGTATTTTATGCAATTGAGTCCATTACTTGTATTTTTGTTCAATTAACGTATTCACATATTATATTTTTCTCACCAATCAAATCAAACGACATTGACAATAAATTGAAAAATCAAAATATTGCATTTTTGCAATTTTTGGAAATTTACAATCTACTAGGGATAAATGAATTGTCAATACTTTGTTGAATTTAAATTTTGCACTTTTTTTAATTGTCTCCTTTGTCTCAAAGCAATTTGAAATGATTTATATAATCTTCAGACAAATTACTTAAGAAAAAGCAAAAGTAATGGACTGTAATAAGAAGGTTTTGTACTCTCATCTTGGGATATATGCTTAACACAAAATTGAAACTTGGGATTGCTATTTATAATATTCATCCGCTAAAGTGTATTTTATGCAATTGAGTCCATTACTTGTATTTTTGTTCAATTAACTTATTCAAATATTGTATTTTTCTCACTAATCAAATCAAATGACATTAATAACAAATTTAAAAATCAAAATATTGCATTTTTTCAATTTCTAGAATTTTATAATATGCTAGGGATAAATAAATTGTCAATAATATGCAAAATTATAATTTTTCAATTTTCTTAATTGTCTCCTTTACCTCAATGCAATTTGAAATGATTTATAAAATTTGAAACTTGAGATTGCAATTTATAATATTCATCCACTAAAGTGTCTTTTATGTAATTGAGCCCATTACTTGTATTTTTGTTCAATTAACATATTCAAATATTATATTTTTCTCACCAATTAAATCAATCTACATTAACAATAAATTTAAAAATCAAAATATTTCAATTTTGCAAGTTTTAGAATTTTAAAATCTGCTAGGGATAAATGAATTGTCAATACTCTGTTCAATTTAAATTTTGTGATTTTTTGAATCGTCTCCTTTGTCTTAACGCAATTTGAAATGATTTATATAATCTTCCGGCAAATTACTTAAGAAAAAGCAAAAGCAATGGACTGTAATAAAAAGGTTCTGCACTCCCATTTTGGGATATATGCTTAACACAACATTGAAACTTGGGATTGTTATTTATAATATTCATCCACTAACGTGAATTTTATGCAATTGAGTCCATTACTTGTATTTTTGTTCAATTAACTTATTAAGATATTGTATTTTTTTCACCAATCAAATCTAACAACATTAACAACAAATTTAAAAATCGAAATATTGCATTTTTGCAATTTCTAGAATTTTATAATCTGCTAGGGATACATAAATTGTCAATAATCTACAGAATTATAATTTTGTAATTTTTTAATTGTCTCCTTTGCCTTAATGCAATTTGAAATGATTTATAGAATTATTGTCTTCAGACAAATTACTTAGGAAAATGGAAAAGCAATGGACTCAAATAAAATGGTTCTGCACTGCCATCTAGGAAAATATGCTTCACACAACCTTGAAACTTGAGATTGCAATTTATAATATTCATCCACTAAAGTGTCTTTTATGTAATTGAGCCCATTACTTGTATTTTTGTTCAATTAACATATTCAACTATTATATTTTTCACATATTATATTTTTCTCACCAATTAAATCAATCTACATTAACAATAAATTTAAAAATCAAAATATTTCAATTTTGCAATTTTTAGAATTTTAAAATCTGCTAGGGATAAATGAATTGTCAATACTCTGTTGAATTTAGATTTTGCAATTCTCTGAATTGTCTCCTTTGCCTTAACGCAATTTGAAATGATTTATGTAATATGCAGGCAAATTACTGAAGAAAAAGTAAAAGCAATCGACTGTAATACGAAGCTTTTGCACCCCCATCTAGGGATATATGCTTAATACAACATTGAAACTTGAAATTGCTATTTACAATATTCATCCACTAAAGAGTATTTTATGCAATTAAGTCTATTACTTGTATTTTTGTCCGATTAACATATTCAATTATTATATTTTTCTAACCAATCAAATCAAACGACATTAACAATAAATTTAAAAATCAAAATATTGCATTTTTTGCAATTTTTAGAATTTTAAAATCTGATAGGGATAAATGAATTGTCAATACTCTGTTGAATTTAAATTTTACAATTTTTTGAATTGTCTCTTTTGCCTCAACGCAATTTGAAATGATTTATATAATCTTCAGGCAAATTTTTTAAGAAAAAGCAAAAGCAATCAACTGTAATAAGAATGTTCTGCACCCCCATCTAGGGATATATGCTTAACACAACATCGATACTTGGAATTTCTATTTATAATATTCATTCTCTAATGTGTATTTTATGCAATTGAGTCCATCACCTGTATTTTTGCGCAGTTAACATGTTCAAATATTATATTTTTCTCACCAATCAAATCAAACGACACTAACAATAAATTTAAAAATCAAAATATTGCATTTTGTGCAATTTTTAGAATTTTAAAATTTGCTAGGGATAAATGAATTGTCAATACTCTGTTGAATTTAAATTTTGCAATTTTCTGAATTGTCTCTTTTGCCTCAACGCAATTTGAAATGATTTATATAATCTTCAGGCAAATTTTTTAAGAAAAAGCAAAAGCAATCAACTGTAATAAGAATGTTCTGCACCCCCATCTAGGGATATATGCTTAACACAACATCGATACTTGGAATTTCTATTTATAATATTCATTCTCTAATGTGTATTTTATGCAATTGAGTCCATCACCTGTATTTTTGCGCAGTTAACATGTTCAAATGTTATATTTTTCTCACCAATCAAATCAAACGACACTAACAATAAATTTAAAAATCAAAATATTGCATTTTGTGCAATTTTTAGAATTTTAAAATTTGCTAGGGATAAATGAATTGTCAATACTCTGTTGAATTTAAATTTTGCAATTTTCTGAATTGTCTCTTTTGCCTCAACGCAATTTGAAATGATTTATATAATCTTCAGGCAAATTTTTTAAGAAAAAGCAAAAGCAATCAACTGTAATAAGAATGTTCTGCACCCCCATCTAGGGATATATGCTTAACACAACATCGATACTTGGAATTTCTATTTATAATATTCATTCTCTAATGTGTATTTTATGCAATTGAGTCCATCACCTGTATTTTTTCCCAATTAACATGTTCAAATATTATATTTTTCTCACCAATCAAATCAAACGACGTTAACAATAAATTTAAAAATCAAAATATTCCATTTTTTGTAATTTTTAGAATTTTAAAATCTTATAGGGACAAATGAATTGTCAATACTCTGTTGAATTTAAATTTTACAATTTTCTGAATTGCCTCGTTTGCCTCAATGCAATTTGAAATGATTTATATAGTATTCAGGCAAATTACTTAAGAAAAAGCAAAAGCAATCAACTTTAATAAGAAGGTCCTGCACCCCCATCTAAGGATATATGCTTAACACAACATTGATGCTAGGAATTTTATAATATTTATCCATTAAAGAGTATTTTATGCAATTAAATCTATTACTTGTATTTTGTTTCAATTAACATATTTATATAATCTTGTAGCAAATTACTTAGAAAAAGAGAAAGTAATGGACTGCAATCATAAGGTTATGCACTCCCATCTAAGGATATATGCTTAACATAACATTGAAACTTCGAATTGCTATTTATAATATTTATCCACTAAAGAGTATTTTATGCAATTAAGTCCATTACTTGTATTTTTGTTCGATTAACATAATCAAATATTATATTTTTCACATATTATATTTTTTTCACCAATCAAATCAAGTTACATTAACAATAAATTTAAAAATCAAAAGATTTCAATTTTGCAATTTTTAGAATTTTAAAATTTGCTAGGGATAAATGAATTGTCAAAACTCTGTTGAATTTAAATTTTTCAATTTTCTAAATTGTCTCATTTGCCATAACGCAATTTTAACTAATTTATATAATCTTCAGGCAAATTACTTAAGAAAAAGCAAAAGCAATCGACTGTAATAAGAAGGTTCTGCACCCCCATCTAGGGATATATGCTTAACACAACATTGATACTTGGAATTGCTATTTATAATATTTTTCCACTAAAGAGTTTTTTATGCAATTAAGTCTATTACTTGTATTTTTGTTTAATTAACATATTCAAATATTATATTTTTCTCACCAATCAAATCAAACGACATTAACAATAAATTTAAAAATCAAAATATTGCATTTTTTCAATTTTTAGAATTTTAAAATCTACTAGGGATAAATGAATTGTCAATACTCTGTTGAATTTAAATTTTGCAATTTTCTAAATTGTCTCATTTGCCAGAATGCAATTTTAACTAATTTATATAATCTTTAAGCAAATTACTTAAGAAAAAGCAAAAGCAATCGACTGTAATAAGAAGGTTTTGCACCCTCATCTGGGGATATATACTTCACACAACATTGATACTTGGAATTGCTATTTATAATATTTATCCACTAAAGTGTATTTAATGCAATTAAGTCTATTACTTGAATTTTTGTTCAATTAACATCTTCAAATATTATATTTTTCTCACCAATCAAATCAAATGACTTTCACAATAATTCTAAAAATCAAAATATTTCATTTTTGCAATTTTTAAAATTTTAAAATCTGCTAGGGATAAATGAATTGTCAATACTCTGTTGAATTTAAATTTTTCAATTTTTTGAATTGTCTCATTTGCCTCAACGCAATATGAAATGATTTATATAATCTTTAAGCAAATTACTTGAGATAAAGTGAAAGCAATGGACTATAATAAGAAGGTTCTGCACTCCCATCTAGGGATATATGCTTAACACAACATTGAAACTTGGAATATTTATTTATAATATTCATTCACTAATGCGTATTTTATGCAATTGAGTCCATCACCTGTACGTTTGCTCAATTAACATGTTTAAATATTATATTTTTCTCACCAATCAACTCAAACGAAATTAACAATATATTTAAAAATCAAAATATTGCGTTTTTTTGCACTTTTTAGAATTTTAAAATCGGATAGGGATAAATGAATTGTCAATACTCTGTTGAATTTAAATTTTGCAATTTTTTGAATTGTCTCCTTTGCCTCAATGCAATTTGAAATGATTTATATATTCTTCAAGTAAATTACTTAAGAAAAAGCCAAAGCAATGGACTGTAATCAGAAGGTTCTGCACTCCTATTTAGGCATATATGCTTAACACAACATTAAAACTTGGAATTGCTATTTGTAATATTCAGCCACTAAAGTGTATTTTATGCAATTGAGTCCATAACTTATATTTTTGTTTAATTAACATATTCAAATATTATATTTTTCACATATTATATTTTTCTCACCAATTAAATCGAGTTACATTAACAATAAATTTTAAAATCAAAATATTTCAATTTTGCAATTTTTAGAATTTTAAAATCTGCTAGGGATAAATGAATTGTCAATACTCTGTTCAATTTAAATTTTGCGATTTTTTGAATTGTCTCCTTTGTCTTAACTCAATTTGAAATGATTTATATAATCTTCTGGCAAATTACTTAAGAAAAAGCAAAAGCAATGGACTATAATAAGAAGGTTCTGCACACCCATCTAGGGATATATGCTTAACACAACATTAAAACTTGGAATATCTATTTATAATATTCATTCACTAATGTGCATTTTATGCAATTGAGTCCATCACCTGTATGTTTGCTCAATTAACATGTTTAAATATTATATTTTTCTCACCAATCAAATCAAACGAAATTAACAATATATTTAAAAATCAAAATATTGCATTTTTTGCAATTTTTAGAATTTTAAAATATGATAGGGATAAATGAATTGTCAATACTCTATTGAATTTAAATTTTGCAATTTTTTCAATTGTCTTCTTTGGCTCAACGCAATTTGAAATGACTTATGTAATCCTCAAGCAAATTACTTAAGACAAAGGAAAAGCAATAGAATGTAATTAGAAGGTTCTGTAGCCTCATCTAGGGATATATGCTTAACACAACATTGAAACTTGGAATTGCTATTTGTAATATTCATCCACTAAAGTGTCTTTTATGCAATTGAGTCCATTACTTGTACTTCTATTCAATTAACATATTCAAATATTATATTTTTCTCACCAATCAAATCAAACGACATTAACAATAAATTTCAAAATCAAAATATTGCATGTTTGCAATATTTAGAATTTTTCAATCTCCTAGGGATAACAGAATTGTCAATACTCTGTTGAATTTAAATTTTGCAATTTTTTAAATTGTCTCCTTTGCCTCAACGCAATATGAAATGATTTATATAATCTTCTAGCAAATTACTTAAGACAAAGCAAAAACAATGGATTGTAATAAGAAGGTTCTGCACTCCCATCTAGGGATATATGCTTAACACGACATTGAAACTTGGAATATCTATTTATAATATTCATTCACTAATGTGTATTTTATGCAATTGAGTCCATCACCTATATCTTTGCTCAATTAACATGTTCAAATATCATATTTTTCTCACCAATCAAATCAATCGACATTAACAATAAATTTTAAAATCAAAATATTGCATTTTTTGCAATTTTTTGAATTGTCTCCTTTGCCTGAATGCAATTTGAAATGATTTATATAATCTTCTATCAAATTACTTAAGAAAAAACCAAAGCATTGGACTGTAATCAGAAGGTTCTGCACTCCCATCTAGGGATATATGCTTAACACAACATTGAAACCTCAAATTGCTATTTGTAATATTCATCCACTAAAGTGTATTTTATGCAATTAAGTCCATTACTTGTATTTTTGTTCAATTAACATATTCAATTATCATATTTCTCTCACCAATCAAATCAAACGATATTAACAATAAATTTAAAAATCAAAATATTACATTTTTGCAATTTTTAGAATTTTAAAATCTCCTAGGGATAAATGAATTGTTAATACTTTGTTGAATTTAAATTTTGCAATTTTCTGAATTGTCTCCTTTGCCTCAATGCAATTTGAAATGATTTATATAATATTCAGGCAAATTACTTAAGAAGAAATAAAAGCAATCAACTGTAATAAAAAGGTTCTACACCCCCATCTAAGGATATATGCTTAACACAATATTGAAACTTGGAATTGCTATTTGTAATATTCATTCATTAAAGTGTATTTTATGCAATTGAGTCCATTACTTGTATTTCTGTTCAATTAACATATTCAAATATTATATTTCTCTCACCAATCAAATGAAACGACATTAACAATATATTTAAAAATCAAAATATTGCATTTTTGCAATTTTTAGAATTTTAAAATCTCCTAAGGATAAATGAATTGTCAATACTCTGTTGAATTTAAATTTTGCAATTTTCTGAATTGTCTCCTTTGCCTCAACGCAATTTGAAATGATTTATATAATATTCAGGCAAATTACTTAAGAAGAAGTAAAAACAATCGACTGTAATAAAAAGGTTCTGCACCCCCATCTAAGGATATATGCTTATCACAACATTGATGCTTGGAATTACTACTTATAATATTTATCCACTATAGAGTATTTTATGCAATTAAGTCTATTACTTGTATTTTTGTTCAATTAACATATTCAAATATTATATTTTTCTCACCAATCAAATCAATCGACATTAACAATAAATTTTAAAATCAAAATATTGCATTTTTTGCAAATTTTTGAATTGTCTCCTTTGCATCAACACAATTTGAAATGATTTATATAATCTTTTATCAAATTACTTAAGAAAAAGCCAAAGCAATGTACTGTAATCAAAAGGTTTTGCACTCCCGTCTAGGGATATATGCTTAACACAATATTGAAACTTGGAATTACTATTTGTAATATTCATCCACTAAAGTGTATTTTATACAATTCAGTCCATTACTTGTATTTTTGTTCAATTAACATATTCAATTATTATATTTTTCTCACCAATCAAATCACACGACATTAACAATAAATTTAAAAATCAAAATATTACATTTTTGCAATTTTTAGAATTTTAAAATCTACTAAGGAAAAATGAATTGTCAATACTCTGTTGAATTTAAATTTTGCAATTTTCTGAATTGTCTCATTTGCCACAATGCAATTTTAAATGATTTATATAATCTTCACGCAAATTACTTAAGAAAAAGTAAGAGCAATCGACTGTAATAAGAAGGTTCTGCACCCCCATGTAGGGATATATGATTAACACAACATTGATGCTTGGAATTGTTATTTATAATATTTATCCACTAAAGAGTATTTTATGCAATTAAGTCTATTACTTGAATTATTGTTCAATTAAAATATTCAAATATTATATTTTTCCCATCAATCAAATCAAACGACATTAACAATAAATGTAAAAATTAAAATATTGCATTTTTGCAATTTTTAGAATTTTAAAATCTTCCAGGGATAAATGAATTGTCAATACTCTGTTGAATTTAAATTTTGCAATTTTCTGAATTGTCTCATTTGCCACAATGCAATTTTAACAAATTTATATAATCTTCAAGCAAATTACTTAAGAAAAAGCAAAAACAATCGACTGTAATAAGAATGTTCTGCACCCTCATCTAGGGATATATGCTTAACACAACATTGATGCTTGGAATTACTATCTATAATATTTTTGCACTAAAGAGTATTTTATGCAATTGAGTCCATTACTTGTATTTTTGTTCAATTAACATATTCAAATATTATATTTTTCACATATTATATTTTTCTCACTAATTAAATCAAGTTACATTAACAATAAATTTAAAAATCAACACAATTTGAAATGATTTATATAATTTTCAGGCAAATTACTTAAGAAAAAGCAAAAGCAATCGACTGTAATAAGAAAGTTCTGCACTCTCCTCTAGGGATATATGCTTAACATAACATTGAAACGTGAGATTGCTATTTATAATATTCATCTATTAAAGTGTATTTTAAGTAATTGAGTCCATTACTTGTATTTTTATTCAATTAACATATTTAAATATTGTATTTTTCTCACCAATCAAATCAAGCGACTTGAACAATAAATTTAAAAATCAAAATATTCCATTTTTGCAATTTTTAGAATTTTAAAATCTGCTAGGAACAAATGAATTGTCAATACTCTGTTGAATTTAAATTTTGCAATTTTCTGAATTGTCTTCTTTGCCTCAACGCAATTTGAAATGATTTATATAATCTTCAGGCAAATTATTTAAGAAAAGCAAAAGCAATCGACTGTAATAAGAAAGTTCTGCACCCCTATATAGGGATATATGATTAACACAACATTAATGCTTGGAATTGCTATTTATAATATTTATCCACTAAAGAGTATTTTATGCAATTGAGTCTGTTACTTGTATTTTTGTTCAATTAACATATTCAAATATTATATTTGTCACATATTATATTTTTCTCACCAATTAAATTAAGTTACATTAACAATAAATGTAAAAATCAAAATATTTCAATTTTGAAATTTTTTGAATTTTAAAATCTGCAAGGGATAAATGAATTGTCAATACTCTGTTGAATTTAAATTTTGCAATTTTCTAAATTGTCTCCTTTGCCTCAAAGTGATTTGAAATGATTTATATAATCTTCAGGCAAATTACTTAAGAAAAGCAAAAGCAATCGACTATAATAAAAAGATTCTGCACCCCCATATAGGGATATATGATTAACACAACATTGATGCTTGGGATTGTTATTTATAATCTTCATCCACTAAAGTGTATTCCATGCAATTGAGTCCATTACCTATATTTTTGCTTAATTAACATATTCGAATATTATATTTTTCAGATATTATATTTTTCTCACCAATTAAATCAAGTGACATTAACAATAAATTTAAGAATCAAAATATTTCAATTTTGCAATTTTTTGAATTTTAAAATCTGCTAGGGATAGATGAATTGTCAAAACTCTGTTGAATTTAAATTTTGCCATTTTCTGAATTGTCTCCTTTGCCTCAATGCAATTTGAAATGACTTACATAATCATCAAGCAAATTACTTAAGACGAAGCAAAAGCAATGAACTATAATAAGAAGGTTCTGCACTTCCATCTAGGGATATATGCTTAACACAACATTGAAACTTAGAATTCCTATTTATAATATTGATCCACTAAGAAGTATTTTATGCAATTAAGTATATTACTTGTATTTTTATTCAATTAACATATTCAAATATTATATTTTACTCACCAATCAAATTAAACGACATTAACAACATTGAAACTTGGGTTTGCTATTTATAATATTCATCCACTAAAGTGTATTTTATGCATTTGAGTCCATTACTTGTATTTTTGTTCGATTCACATATTCAAATTTTACATTTTTCACATATTATATTTTTCTTAGCAATTAAATCAAACAACATTAATAATAAGTTTAAAAATGAAAATATTTCAATTTTCCAATTTTTAGAATTTTAAAATCTGTTAGGGATAAATGAATTGTCAATACTCTGTTGAATTTAAATTGTGCAATTTTATCAAATTGTCTCCTTTGCCTCAATGCAATTTGAAATGATTTATAGAATCTTCTGGCAAGTTACTTAAGAAAAAACAAAAGTAATGGACTGTAATAAGAAGGTTATGCACTCCCATCTAAGGATATCTGTTTAACACAACATTGAAACTTGGGATTGTTATTTATAATATCCATCCACTAAAGTGTATTTTATGCAATTGAGTCCATTACATGTATTTTTGTTCAATTAAGATATTCAAATATTGTATTTTTCTCACCAATCAAATCAAACAACATTCACAATAAATTTAAAAATCAAAATATTGCATTTTTGCAATTTTTAAAATTTTAAAATCTGCTAGGCATAAATGAATTGTTAATACTCTAGTGAATTGTAATTTTGCTATTTTCTGAATTGTCTCCTTTGCCTCACCACAATTTGAAATGATTTATATAATCTTCAGGCAAGTTACTTAAGAAAAAAGAAAAGTAATGGATTGTAATAAGAAGGTTCTGCACTCCTATCTAAGGATATCTGCTTAACACAACATTAAAACTTGGGATTGCTATTTATAATATTCATCCACTAAAGTGTATTTTCTGCAATTGAGTCCATTACTTGTATTTTTGAACAATTAAGATATTCAAAAATTGTATTTTTCTCACCAATCAAATCAAACGACATTCACAATAAATTTAAAAATCAAAATATTGCATTTTTGCAATTACTAGAATTTTAAAATCTACAAAGGATAATTGAATTGTCAATTCTCTGTTGATTTAAAATTTTGCTATTTACTAAATTGCCTCATTTACCTCAACGCAATTTGAAATGATTTACATAGTCTGCAGGCAAATTACTTGATAAAAAGTAAAAGCAATGGACTGTAATAAGAAGGTTCTGCAATCCCATCTAGGGATACATGCTTAAGACAATATTGAAACTTGGAATTGTTATTTATAAAATTCATCCACTAAAGTATATTTACTTGTATTTTTGTTCAATCAACTTATTCAAATAATGTATTTTTCTCACCAATCAAATCAAATGACATTAACAACAAGTTTAAAAATCAAAATATTGTATGTTTGCAATTTTTAGAATTTTAAAATCTTTTAGAAATAAATAAATTGTCAATAATCTGTTGAATATAAATTTTGCAATTTTCTTAATTGTCTCCTTTGCCTCAATGCAATTTGAAATGATTTATAGAATTCTTGACTTCAGACAAATTACTTACAAAAAAGGAAAAGCAATGGACTCTAATAAGATGGTTTCGCACTCCTATCTTGGGATATATGTTTTACCCAATCTTGAAACTTGGAATTGCTATTTATAATATTCATCCACTAAAGTGTCTTTTATGCAATTGAGTCCATTACTTGTATTTTTGTTCAATTCACATATTCAAATATTATATTTTTCACATATTATATTTTTCTCAGTAATTAAATCAAACGACATTAACAATTTTGTAATATCTGTTACGGATAAATGAATTTTCAATACTCTGTTGAATTTAAATTTTGCAATTTTATAAATTCTCTCCTTTGCCTCAATGCAATTTGAAATGATTTATATAATCTTCAGGCAAGTTACTTAAGAAAAAACAAAAGCAATGGACTGTAATAAGAAGGTTATGCACTCCCATATAAGGATATCTGTTTAACACAACATTGAAACTTGGAATTGCTATTTATAATATTCATCCACTATAGTGTTTTTTCTGCAATTGAGTCCATTACATGTATTTTTGTTCGATTAAGACATTCAAATATTGTATTTTTCTCACCAATCAAATCAAACGGTATTAACAATAAATTTGAAAATCAAAATATTGCATTTTTTCAATTTCTAAAATTTTAAAATCTACTAGGGATAAATGAATTCTAAATTCTCTGTTGCATTTAAATTATGCTATTTTCTGAATTGTCTCCTTTGCCTTAATGCAATTTGAAATGATTTATATTATCAGCAGACAAATTACTTATGAAAAAGCAAAAGCAATCGACGGTAATAAGAAGGTTCTGCACTCACATCTAGGGATATATGCTTAACACAACATTGAAACTTGGCACTGTTATTTATGATATTCATCCACTGAAGTGTCTTTTATGCAATTAAGTTCATTACTTGTATTTTTGTTCAATTAAGATATTCAAATATTGTATTTTTCTCACCAATCAAATCAAACAACATTAACAATAAATTTAAAAATCAAAATATTGCATTTTTGCTATTTTTAGAATTTTCAAATCTACTAGGGATAAATGAATTATCAATACTCTGTTGAATTTAAATTTTGCGATGTTCTTAATTGTCTCCTTTGCCTGAATGCAATATAAAATGATTTATAGAATTCTTGTCTTCAGACAAATTACTCAAGGAAAAGGAAAAGCAATGGATTCTAATAAAGTGGTTCCCCACTCCTATCTAGGGATATATGCTTCACACAACCTTGAAACTTGGGATTGCTATTTATAATATTGATCCACTAAAGTGTCTTTTAAGCAATTGAGTCCATTACTTGTATTTTTCTTCAATTGACATATTCAAATATTATATTTTTTGCATATTATATTTTTCTCACCAATGAAATCGAACGACATTAACAATAAATTTAAAAATCAAAATATTGCATTTTTGCAATTTTTAGAATTTTAAAATCTGCTAAGGATAAATGAATGGTCAATACTCTGTTGAATTGAAATTTTGCTATTTTCTGAATTATCTCATTTGCCTCAACGCAATTTGAAATGATTTATATAATTTCTAGGCAAATTATTTAACAGAAAGCAAAAGCAATGAACTGTAATAAGGAGGCTCTACACTCACATCTAGGGATATATGCTTAAGACAATATTGAATGTTGGGATTGTTATTTATAATATTCATGCACTAATGTGCATTTAATGCAATTGAGTCCATTACTTGTATTTTTGTTCAATTAACTTATTCAAATATTGTATTTTTCTCTCCAATAAGATTAAACGACATTAACAACAAATTTAAAAATCAAAATATTGCATTTTTGCAATTTTTAGAATTTTAAAATCTGTTAGGGATAAATAAATTGTCAATAATCTGTCGAATTTAAATTTTGCAATTTTCTAAATTATCTCCTTTGCCTCAACGCAATTTGAAATGATTTATATAATTTTTAGGCAAATTATTTAAAAGAAAGCAAAAGCAATGAACTGTAATAAGAAGGCTCTACACTCCCATCTAGGGATATATGCTTAAGACAATATTGAATGTTGGGATTGTTATTTATAATATTCATCCACTAAAGTGTATTTTATGCAATTAAGTCCATTACTTGTAATTTTGTTCAATTAAAATATTAAAATATTGTATTTTTCTCACCAATCAAATCAAACGGCATTAACAAGAAATTTAAAAATCAAAATATTGCATTTTTTCAATTTTTGGAATTTTAAAATCTTCTAGAGATAAATGAATTGTTAATACTCTGTTGAATTGAAATTTTGCTATTTTCTGAATTATCTCCTTTGCCTCAATGCAATTTGAAATGATTTATATAATTTCCAGGCAAATTACTTAAGAGAAAGCAAAAGCAATGGATTGTAATAAGAAGGCTCTACACTCCCATCTAAGGATATATGCTTAAGGCAATATTGAATCTTGGGATTGTTATTTATAATATTCATGTACTAAAGTGCATTTAATGCAATTGAGTCCATTACTTGTATTTTTGTTCAATTAACTTATTCAAATATTATATTTTTCTCTCCAATTAAATCAAACGACATTAACAACAAATTTAAAAATCAAAATATTGCATTTTTGCAATTTTTAGAATTTTAAAATCTGTTACAGATAAATAAATTGTCAATAATCTGTTGAATTTAAATTTTGCAATTTTCTTAATTGTCTCCTTTGCCTCAATGCAATTTGAAATGATTTATAGAATTCTTGACTTCAAACAAATTACTTAAGAAAAAGGAAAAACAATAGACTCTAATAAGAAGGTTCCGCACTCCCATCTAGGGATATATGCTTTACCCAATCTTGAAACTTGCAATTGCTATTTATAATATTCATCCACTAAAGTGTCTTTTATGCAATTGAGTCCATTACTTGTATTTTTGTTCAATTCACATATTCAAATTTTATATTTTTAACATATTATATTTTTCTCAGCAATTAAATTAAATGACATTAACAATAAATTTAAAAATGAAAATATTTCAATTTTGCAATTTTTAGAATTTTAAAATCTATTAGGGATAAATGAATTGTCAATACTCTGTTGAATTTAAATTTTGCAATTTTATAAATTGTCTCCTTTGTCCCAATGCAATTTGAAATGATTTATATAATCTTCAGGCAAGTTACTTAAGAAGAAACAAAA
The DNA here is from genome assembly GCA_020883675.1 of Bruguiera gymnorhiza. Classification (NCBI taxonomy): domain Eukaryota; kingdom Viridiplantae; phylum Streptophyta; class Magnoliopsida; order Malpighiales; family Rhizophoraceae; genus Bruguiera; species Bruguiera gymnorhiza. The sequence goes on from JAIRCJ010000477.1 coordinate 38,128, forward strand.
GCAATGGATTGTAATAAGAAGGTTATGCACTCCCATCTAAGGATATCTATTTAACACAACATTGAAACTTGTTATTGCTATTTATAATATTCATCCACTAAAGTGTATTTTATGCAATTGAGTCCATTACTTATATTTTTGTTCGATTAAGATATTCAAATATTGTAATTTTCTCACCAATCAAATCAAACGACATTAACAATAAATTTAAAAATCAAAATATTGCATTTTTGCAATTTTTAGAATTTTAAAATCTGCTAGGTATAATTGAATTGTAAATTCTCTGTTGCATTTAAATTATGTTATTTTCTGAATTCTCTCATTTGCCTCAATGCAATTTGAAATGATTTATATCATCAGTAGGCAAATTAGTTATGAAAAAGCAAAAGCAATCAACTGTAATAAGAAGGTTCTGCACTCCCATCTAAGGATATACGCTTAACACAACATTGAAACTTGGCACTGTTATTTATCATATTCATCCACTAAAGTGTATTTTATGCAATTAAGTCCATTACTTGTATTTTTGTTCAATTAAGATGTTTAAATATTGTATTTTTCTCACCAATCAAATCAAACGACATTAACAATAAATTTAAAAATCAAAATATTGCTTTTTTGCAATTTTTAGAATTTTAAAATCTGCTAGGGATAAATGAATTGTCAATGCTCTGTTGAATTTAAATTTTGCAATTTTCTTAATTGTCTCCTTTGCCTCAATGCAATTTTAAATGATTTATAGAATTCTTGTCTTCGGACAAAATTACTTAAGAAAAAGGAAAAGCAATGGACTCTAACAAGGTAGTTCCCCACTCTTATTTAGGGATATATGCTTTGCACAACCTTGAAACTTAAGATTGCTATTTATAATATTCATCCACTAAAGTGTCTTTTATGCAATTGAGTCCATTGCTTGTATTTTTGCTCAATTAAGATATTCAAATATTGCATTTTTCTCACCAATCAAATCAAACGACATTAACAACAAATTTAAAAATCAAAATATTGCATTTTTGCAATTTTTAGAATTTAAAAATCTACTAGGGACAAATAAAGCTATTAAATTTAAATTTTACAATTTTCTTAATTGTCTCCTTTGCCTCAATGCAATTTGAAATGATTTATAGAATTCTTGTCTTCAGATAAATTACTTAAGAAAACGGAAAAGCAATGGACCCTAATGAGATGGTTCCCCACTCCCATCTAAGAATATATGCTTCACACAACCTAGAAACTTGGGATTGTTATTTATAATATTGATCCACTAAAGTGTATTTTATGCAATTAAGTCCATTACTTATATTTTTGTTCAATTGACATATTCAAATATTATATTTTTCACATATTATATTTTACTTACCAATTAAATCAAACGACATTAACAATAAATTTAAAAATCAAAATATTGCATTTTTGAAATTTTTAGAATTTGAAAATCTGCTAGGTATAAATGAATTGTCAATACTTTGTTGAATTTAACTTTTGCAATATTATGAATTGTTTCCTTTGCCTCAACGCAATTTGAAATGATTTATATAATCTTTAGGCGAATTACTTAAGAAAAAGCAAAAGCACTGAACTGTAATAAAAAGGTTCTGCACTCCTATCTAGGGATATATGCTTAACACAACATTGAAACTTGGGTTTGCTATTTATAATATTCATCCACTAAAGTGTATTTTATGCAATTGAGTCCATTACTTGTATTTTTGTTCAATTAACATATTCAAATATTATTGTTGTTCCCACAGCCTTGTATGGGTTGTAATTGTTGTCAACTAGGGTTAAGTGTGCAAGAGAGTAAAGTCATATGGAAGGGCAGTAAAGTCACATGGAAGGGCAAGAAAGTAAATCTGCCGCGTAAGGGCAAGAACGTAAGTCTGCCATATATGCCCTATTAGGGTTTTATGGAAGAAAGTATATAAAGGCCTTGGAAGACAAAACTAGGGTAGAGGGCCGACACAATTGAATAAACAACAACCCTACAACAACCGGCCAAAAGGAAGAGAGAGCAGAACGGCAAGAGATCAGAAACGCCACCACTGGGAGAGCAAACCAGAAACGTCACCACCGGGAAAGCAAACCAGAAACACGTCCTGCAAGCAAACCTAAAACACCTCCTGCAAGCAAAACCAGAAACGCCTCCTACAAGCAAACCAGAAACAAATCCTGCAAGCAAACTAAAAACGCACAACCAGCAAGAGGAGAAATAAGAAACAGACCACCCGCAAGAGAAGACAGCAGACCTGGTATCCGTGAGACCACCCGGAAGAGAAGACAGCAGACTAGAAGCGTGAGGCAGGCCGAGAGACGTGAAACAGCAGACCAGAAGCGTGAGACCAGAACGTGCGACAGCGTGACTGATCAGAAGCGTGGGGTAGGTCGTGAGATGTGAAACGGCAAACCAGAAGCTTGAGTGGAAGCTGTGAAACCGTGAGACGGTGAAAGTAGGAGTTGTGTGAAACAACCTAGAGAAGGAATTCAGCGAAGCATCAGAAAGAACTCAACGTATTTCCAGATTTCTTCAAGAGAGGTTAGAGAGCGTTGCGGTGAACTTCTAAGCGGCAGTGGAGCAGCCTTTCAATTCAATAGAGGAAAGACAAGCTAGAAGAAGGGTAGACACAGTAAGTGACACTCTTTGTACTGTACTTGCTTAGTAATTGCAATAGTGAAAGGAGTAGAAGATTAAGACATCCATTGTAACTAGAATTCTCAAGTATAGTGGATAGTCTCGGTAAGGGAGAGTTCCTACCACCATGGATGTACGTCACATTGATGGAACCACGTAAATCTCGTGTGTCCTTAATTTGCTTTACATTCTGTGTTTTGAATTGAGTTGTGAATGCAGCTAAAGTATCAGCCAACCCATAACCTAACGAAGACCTAAACAAGAACATCCGAATTGTTTACTAGGCAAGGTGTCTGAAAGGTGACTTTAGGGACTATTGTGATTAATAGGTAGCAATAGATCTACCTTAGTCGAATCTGAGAAAGAGTTCGCTTTTAAGAAGATATTGAAGTTGTTCACTTTCCTGCAAATTGCGAATTGTGGTGATACTGATTCACCCCCCCTCTCAGTATCACAAACTAGTAGATCTTAGGGTGAAGTTGGGAACTTCAATTGGTATCAGAGCACAGGTTCACCAGGATAAAACTTAACAGCTTGGTGTACTAGTTTGAAGAGCTCCAGAAGTTTTAACTTGTTCAGCATACTGAGAAATGGACACCGGTACCAGCACCAGCACTACTTACAGCAAAAAGGTTCCAATCTTCAACGGAACCAACTACCATATGTGGAGAGCAAGAATGCAGGTGGTATTTGCAACCATGGGCATGAACGTGGTGAAATCTGTACAGGAGGGTTTTGAGTCTCCAGAAGAAGGTAAAGATCCAACCCCAGAGGAATTAAGACAGTTTGAGATAAATGGGAAGGCCTTGAACGTCATCATTTCAGCATTGGCAGATGCTGAATATGCTAAAGTTATGGACTGCAAATCTGCCAAGGAGATATGGGACAGATTGCAGAAAGTCTATGAAGGTGATGGCAGAATGAAGGAGGCCAAGCTTCAAGTTTTCAAGGAGAGATATGAATCTCTCAGAATGCAGAAAAATGAGACAGTCCAAGAGTTCTTCACCAGGGTTATTGATGCTGTAAACGATCTTAGAAGTCATGGGAAGAACAAGAAGGACTCATCTATTGTGAAGAAAATTCTGAGAATTCTGCCTGAGAGGTTTGCCTCAAAGGTGGCAGCCATAGAGGAGAGTAGAGATCTCAATTCTATGTCTCTGCATGATCTCCAATGCAATCTCATTGCATATGAGATGAGAATAAAGTCAACTGAGAGCTCCTCAATGTCAAAGGTATCAAAGGAGGCAGCTTTCAAAGCTATGAAACACTTGAAGATAAAAGAAGAGGAAGAATCATCCAGTGAGGATGATGATGATGATGAGGAAGAAAGTGAAGGTGAAGTGTTGGCATACTTCACAAGGAAATTCAAAAGGGGTCTAAGAAAGGAAAAGGACAGTTGTCCTTGAGATGTTATCGTTGTGGACAGACTGGACATTTTGCTTCTCAGTGCAAAGTGAAACTTGATGATGAAGATGAGGATGGTGATGATGAGCAGAATTCAAAATGGAGAAGACCATCATTCAAGTCAAGGAAGTCCAGCAAGAAGACTGCTAGCCCACAGAAGAAGAAGAGAGGCTCATTCAAGAGTTATGTGAGCCAGACAAAAGAAGCCGATGAGGAGGAAGATGTAGACTCATCAGATGAGCATGCCTTTATGGCATCAACTCAAGGTGGTAGTTCAACCTCTAAAGAGGAAGAGGAGGTTGATGAAGAAGAACCAGATCTTGAAGCTGAGTTGGAAGCAGCTTCAAAGGAGATAATCAGAAGGGGCAGAACCATAAGAAGGTTAGAGGCCCACATAAAACAAGTTGAAGCAAAGTCTGAGGAAGCTGAAAGTCAAAAGGATGAAATAAGGGCTGAACATATTGACTTGAAGAGAAGATTTGAAGAACAGATCAAAATATGTGAAGACCTTACTATGGAGCTTGGCTCAAGGACTTCAACAATTGAAGAAATGGAGATAGAGTTGCTGAGACTTCAGCAACAACTCAAAAGGAGTGAAGAGAATGTGCAGAAGCTTGAAATGATAGGAGAAACAAGTTCTGCAAGAGAAAAGAAGAATGAAGAGCAAGTGCAGCAATCTGAGGCTGCATTGCCTAAAGATAATAAGAATGTGCCACAGAAGTTGAAAGAGAAGGTTGTGACTCAGGAGAAGATAGCTGAGAATAAAGAGAATTTGAAGAAGCAACCTAGGGTGGCAAACAAAAATGAAGAAAAGAAGGTCAGCCAGCAAAGGGCTATAGCTGAACAGAAGAAGGAGAAAAAGGTGGCTAAAATAAAAGCCACACAAGCAAAGAAACCAGCCACGTTGCCTACACAGCAAGTAATGAACAAAAGAAAACAAGCTGTGATTAGACCCAAGATGAGGCAGTTTCAAGGTCACTGTCTTTATTGTGGAGTTTGGGGTCATAAGGCAAGTAACTGCTGGTGGAGAAGGCCAGTATATGTCTCCAACTTGAGAAGATACGATGCTGCATACAGGGGGAGACAATACAAAATTCAGAGGAGAACACCTGTCGTGAGTTCTTGCACATACTGTAAAAGGCAAGGACACACTGACAAGGATTGTTGGTGGAAGCCCAAACCAGTGGTTTCAAAGAACAAGTTTGCTATATTGGAACACTTGGAATAGTGTGAAAGGTGCAGGCAGGATGGCCATAATGCCAAGAGATGCATAACACTTCTCCCTGAGCAAGAGAAGGCACTCAATGGCACAGTGAAAGCAATTAGTACAGTCAAAGCTGAGAAAAAGGAGAAAGCTATCATTAAGCCAGTTCAAAAGAAGGAATATAAAGTTAAAAGGGAGGTGGCTAATATAGCTGAAATTGCATTAAAGGCTGACTACAAGGATAAGCAGTGGATCTTTGATAGTGGGTGCACTTCACACATGACAGGAGATAAGAGTAAATTATCAAAATTGAACAAGTCAAGAGAAGGCAAAGTCAAGTTTGGTAATGATGATTCACTCAACATCAGTGGTCAAGGGTCAATAAATATTGGAAAAGGAAAACTGAAAGATGTTCTGCATGTTGAAGGACTCAGATATAATCTAGCATCTGTTAGCCAACTATGCAATGAAGACCATAAAGTGATATTCACAAAAACAGGTTGCCAAGTAAAGAGTAAAGAAGGCAATACTATTGCAGCTGGGAAAAGAACAGCTGGAAATTTATATGTAATTGATGAGGACAAGACAAACAACTGTTTACTTACAAAGGAAGAAGAAAATCAACTCTGGCATAGGAGGCTGGGACACTTAACACAAAAGAACATGAGGAAGCTGACCACGACTCGTGCAATCAGAGACATTCCAGACCTTAAGAGAGAGAGGGAGTATGTCTGCTCAGCATGCTCTAAAGGAAAATAGGTTAGAAAGCAGTATAAGACCAAAGAGGTCAATTCTGAAGCAGTACTTGACATTGTACATACTGATTTGTGTGGGTCGATGAGAACAAATGGGTTGAATGGTGAGAGGTACTTCATCTTGTTTATTGATGATTATTCCAGAAGGACCTACATCATGCACCTCACACATAAGTCAGAAGTTTTGAAACGCTTCAAGAGATATAAAAGATGAGCTGAAAATGAGAGTGGAAAGAAGATCAAAGTATTGAGGTCAGATCAAGGCACTGAATTCACAAATGGAGCTTTTGAAGATTACCTTGAGAAGCATGGAATTCACCATCAGATAGCAGCAGCAAGAACTCCTTGACAGAACGGGGTGATAGAGAGGAAAAATAGAGCTGTGGTTGAAATGGCAAAAACTCTACTGCTGGAATCCAAGCTTCACACAAGATTTTGGACAGAAGCAACATTTACAGCCGTGCACCTATTGAACAAAGTTTCACTAAGGCCCAATACTGATAAGACTCCATATGAGCTAAGGAGTGGGAAGAAGACAACAACCAAGTATCTTAGAATCTTTGGCAGCCCATGTTTTGTGAAGAATAAGGAGCAAAACTTGGGAAAATTCCATGTTAGGTCAGATGAAGGCATCTTTGTGGGATACTCAGCAAAGACAAAAGGTTATAGAGTTTTTCTGCATAAACTGGGAAAAGTGGTCACTTCCAATGATGTGAGAATAGATGAAAACTGGAAAACAACGCATAATGGAGAAGCTGAGGATAGTGAAGAAGATGACTTCAAGATAGATGAAGAATCTGACCAACATGAAGAAGTGGGAAAAGAAGTAAGTTCAGATTCAGAGAAAAGTGAGTCTAAAGATGAAGAAGGAGATTCTCTTGCAACTAAGACTATGCAAGAGAGAAAGACAAAGAAGATATGGACCAGTGCTCATCAAGGAAATCAGATAATAGGTGACCCATCAGCAGGAGTTATAACAAGAAGAAGAATTGTGGGAGCTATTGCTTTACTCTCACAAGTTGAACCTAAATATGTTGAAGAGGCTGCACAAGACAAAGCCTGGATCAAAGCTATCAATGAGGAGCTGGATCAAATCGAGAAGAATGAAACATGGGAGCTGGTTCCAAGACCCACTAACAAGAATGTCATAGGAACAAAATGGGTGTTTAAAAATAAACACAATGAAGATGGCAAGGTGGTGAGGAACAAGGCTAGGCTGGTTTGCAAACGCTACACTCAGATAGAAGGAGTAGATGTTGATGAAACTTTTGCACCAGTAGCAAGGTTGGAAACTATCAGAATGTTCTTAGCTTTGGCAGCACATAAGAGGTATAAAGTTTACTAGATGGATGTGAAATCAGCCTTTCTAAATGGGCTCCTGAAAGAAGAAGTGTATATTGAACAACCCGATGGAGTACAAATTAGTGAGGATGAGACACATGTGTGCAAGCTGAAGAAAGCCTTGTATGGCCTTAAACAAGCCCCAAAAGTATGGTACAGCAGGCTGGACACGTATTTGAGAAGGTTGAACTTCAGAAGAGGAACAGTTGATAATAACCTATATGTGTTCAACTCAGAGAAAGGCCAACTGATAATCATAGTATACGTAGATGACATCATCTTTGGAGGGGATCACTCTGAGCTATGCCAAGAATTTGCACAGAAAATGAGTGAGGAATTTGAGATGTCATTAATTGGAGAAATGACTTACTTTCTTGGATTACAAATAAAACAATGTGAAGAAGGTATTTTTATTTCTCAGACAAAATATGCCAAAGAGATGCTGAAAAAGTTTGGCATGGAGGATAGCAGACCTGTCAGTACCCCTATGCCAATAGGCTACAAGTTAACAAAAGATCAGAAAGGAAGGAGTACAAGCCCTATAGAATACAGGAAGATGATAGGGAGCCTTCTGTACCTTACAGCATCAAGGCCTAATCTCATGCAAGCTGTGTGCATCGCCAGCAGATTCCAAGCTGATCGTAAGGAATCTCATGTGTTGGTAGTGAAAAGAATCCTAAGATACCTCAAGGGGACATTGGAAATGGGCTTGTGGTATCCTGTCATGGATTCTGTAAAACTACGAGCATACACTGATGCAGACTAGGCAGGAAGCACAGATGATAGAAAATCAACCAATGGTTGCAGCTTCTACTTGGGTTCAACGTGTGTTGCATGGCTAAGTAGAAAGCAAAACAGTGTTGCTTTGAGCACAACAGAGGCTGAGTATATGGCTGCTTGTGCAGCATGTACTCAGGTGATATGGATATAAAAACAATTGGCCGATTTGGGTGTTGAAGTGAAGTTACCAGTGAGTGTACTTTGTGATAATCAAAGTGCAATTGATCTTAGCAAGAATCCAGTTCAACATTCAAGGAGCAAGCATATTGACATCCGGTATCACTTTATCAAGGATCAAGTGGAAGAGGGCACAATTCAGTTGGAGTATGTCGGTACTAAAGATCAAATCTCATATATTCTAACTAAACCTTTGTCCACAGAGCTATTTGAAAAGCACAGAATGAGTCTGTCTGTGCAAATGCCTCCTCAAGCCTGAAGTTCAAGTGAATCCTCCATCTCTACTTTGCAGGTTTTTCAAATTTGTAATTAGTTGGCAAAGGGGGAGAGAAGCAACAATGCAGGGGGAGCTATTAAGGAAGGGGGAGTGCATATTTACGGGGAGTTGTAATCCATCTGCTTCTGGATTATTACTCTAAGAAATTATGAAAGACTGCTGCATAATGGCATTTGTTATGAGTGTTGCCAACAATTACAAAGGGGGAGATTGTTGTTCCCACAGCCTTGTATGGGTTGTAATTGTTGTCAACTAGGGTTAAGTGTGCAAGAGAGTAAAGTCATATTGAAGGGCAGTAAAGTCACATGGAAGGGCAAGAAAGTAAATCTGCCGCGTAAGGGCAAGAACGTAAATCTGCCATGTAAGCCCTATTAGGGTTTTATGGAAAGAGTATATAAAGACCTTGGAAGACAAAACTAGGGCAGAGGGCCAACACAATTGAATAAACAGCAACCTACAACAACCGGCCAAAAGGAAGAGAGAGCAGAACGGCAAGAGATAAAAAACGACACCACCGGGAGAGCAAACCAGAAACGTCACCACCGGGAAAGCAAACTAGAAACATGTCCTGCAAGCAAACCTGAAACGCCTCCTGCAAGCAAACCAGAAACACATCCTGCAAGCAAACCAGAAACGCCTCCTGCAAGCAAACCAGAAACGCCTCCTGCAAGCAAACCAGAAACACATCCTGCAAGCAAACCAGAAATGCACAACCACCAAGAGGAGAAATAAGAAACAGACCACCCGCAAGAGAAGACAGCAGACCTGGTATCCATGAGACCACTTGGAAGAGAAGACAACAGACTAGAAGCATGAGGCAGGCCGAGAGACGTGAAACAGCAGACCAGAAGCGTGAGACCAGAACGTGCAACAGCGTGACTGATCAGAAGCATGGGGCAGGCCGTGAGACGTGAAACGGCAGACCAAAAGCTTGAGTGGAAGCTGTGAAACCGTGAGACGGTGAAAGCAGGAGTTGTGTGAAACAACCTAGAGAAGGAATTCACGAAGCATCGGAAAGAACTCAATGTATTTCCAGATTTCTTCAAGAGAGGTTAGAGAGCGTTGCGGTGAACTTCTAAGCGGCGGTGGAGCAGCCTTTCAATTCAACAGAGGCAAGACAAGCTAGAAGAAGGGTAGACACAGTAAGTGACACTCTTTGTATTGTACTTGCTTAGTAATTGCAATAGTGAAAGGAGCAGAAGATTAAGACATCCATTGTAACTAGAATTCTCAAGTATAGTGGATAGTCTCGGTAAGGGAGAGTTCCTACCACCGTGGATGTACATCACATTGACAGAACCACGTAAATCTCGTGTGTCCTTAATTTGCTTTACGTTATGTGTTTTGAATTGAGTTATGAACGCAGCTAAAGTATCAACCAACCCATAACCTAACGAAGACCTGAACAAGAACATCCGAATTGTCTATTAGGCAAGGTGTCTGGATGGTGACTTTGGGGACTATTGTGATTAATAGGTAGCAATAGATCTACCTTAGTCGAATTTGAGAAAGAGTTTGCTTTTAAGAAGAGATTGAAGTTGTTCACTTTCTTGCAAATTGCGAATTGTGGTGATACTGATTCACCCCCCCTCTCAGTATCACAAACTAGTAGATCTTAGGGTAAAGTTGGGAACTTCAATTATATTTTTCACATATTATATTTTTCTTACCAATTAAATCAAACAACATTAACAATAAATTTAAAAATCAAAATATTCCATTTTTTCAATTTTTAGAATTTTAAAATCTGCTAGGGTGAAATGAATTGTCAATACTCTGTTGAATTTAAATTTTGCAATTTTCTTAATTGTCTCCTTTGCCTCAATGGAATTTGAAATTATTTATAGAATTCTTGTATTCAGACAAATTACCTAAGAAAAATGAAAAGCTATGGACTCTAATAAAATGGTTCCCCTCTTCTATCTAGGGATATATGCTTAACATAACATTGAAACTTGGGTTTGCTACTTATAATATTCATCCACTAAAGTTTATTTTATGCAATTAAGTCCATTACTTGTATTTTTGTTCAATTAACATATTCAAATATTATATTTTTCACATATTATATTTTTTTCAGCAATTAAATTAAATGACATTAACATTAAATTTAAAAATCAAAATATTTCAATTTTGCAATTTGAAATGATTTATATAATTTTCAGGCAAACTACTTAAGAAAAAGGAAAAGCAATGGACTATAATAAGAAGGTTCTGCACTCCCATGTAGGGATATATGCTTAACACGACATTGAAACTTGGGATTGCTATTTATAATATTCATCCACTAAAGTGTATTTTATGCAATTGAGTCCATTACTTGTATTTTTGTTCAATTAACTTATTCAGATATTCTATCTTTCTTACCAATCAAACCAAACGACATTAATAACAAATTTAAAAATCAAAATATTGCATTTTTGCAATTTTTAGAATTTTAAAATCTACTAGAGATAAGGGATAAAGAAATTGTTAATAATCTGTAGAATTTAAATTTTGCAATTTTCTTAATTGTCTCCTTTGCCCCAATGTAATTTGAAATGATTTGTAGAATTCCTGTCTTTAGACAAATTACTTAGGAAAAAGGAAAACCAATGGACTCTAAAAAGATGATTCCCTACTCCCATCTAGGGATATATGCTTTACACACCCTTGAAACTTAGAGATTGCTATTTATAATATTCATCCACCAAAATGTTTTTTATGGAATTGAGTCTATTACTTGTATATTTGTTCAATTGACATATTCAAATATTATATTTTTCACATATTATATTTTTCTCACCAAATAAATCAAATGACATTAACAATAAATTTAAAAATCAAAATATTGCATTTTTTGCAATTTTTCAAGTTTTAAAATCTGCTAGGGATAAATGAATTGTCAATACTCTATTGAATTTAACTTTTGCAATTTTCTGAATTATCTCTTTTGCCTCAACGCAATTCGAAATGATTTATATAATAAGAAGGTTCTGCACTACCATATAGGGATATATGCTTAACACAACATTGAAACTTGGGTTTGCTATTTATAATATTCATCCACTAAAGTATGTTTTATGCAATTGAGTCCATGACTTATATTTTTGTTCAATTAACATATTCAAATATTATATGTTTCACATATTATATTTTTCTCACCAATTAAATCAAACGACATTAACAATAAATTTAAAAATCAAAATATTTCAATTTTGCAATTTTTTGAATTTTAAAATCTGATAGAGATAACTGAATTGTCAATACTCTTTTGAATTTAAATTTTGCAATTTTCTAAATTGTCTCTTTTGCCTCAACGCAATTTGAAATGATTTATATAATCTTCAGGAAAATTATTTAAGAAAAAGTAAAAGCAAGGTTTTGCACTCCCATCTAGGGATATATGCTTAACTCAACATTGAAACTTGGGCTTGCTAATTATAATACTCATCCACGAAAGTGTATTTTATGTAATTGAGTGCATTACTTGTGTTTTTGTTCAATTAACATATTCAAATATTGTATTTTTCTCACCAATGAAATCAAACGACATTAACAACAAATTGAAAAATCAAAATATTGCATTTTTGCAATTTTTAGAATTTTACAATCTGCTAGGGATAAAGAAATTGTTAATAATCTGTAGAATTTAAATTTTGCAATTTTCTTAATTGTCTCCTTTGCCTCAATGTAATTTGAAATTATTTATTGAATTCCTTTCTTCAGACAAATTACTTAGGAAAAAGGAAAACCAATGGACTCTAAAAAGATGGTTCCCCACTCCCATTTAGGGATATATCCTTTGCACAACCTTAAAACTTGAGATTGCTATTTATAATATTCATCCACTAAAGTGTGTTTTATGGAACTAAGTCCATTACTTGTATTTTTGTTCAATTAACATATTCAAATATTGTATTTTTCCCATCAATCAAATCAAACATAAACAATAAATTTAAAAATCAAAATATCGCATGTTTGCAATTTTTAGAATTTTAAAATCTGCTAAGGAGAAATGAATTGTCAATACACTGTTGAATTCCACTTTTGCAATTTTCTGAATTGTCTCCTTTGCCTCTACGCAATTTGAAATGATTTATATAATCTTCAGGCAAATTACTTAAGAAAAAGAAAAAGCGATGGACTATAATAATAAGGTTCTGCACTCTCATCTAGGGATATATGCTTAACACAATATTGAAACTCGGAATTGCTATTTATAATTTTATCCACTAAAGTGTCCTTTATGCAATTGAGTCCATTACTTGTATTTTTGTTCAATTAACATATTCAAATATTGTATTTTTCTCACCAATCAAATCAAACGACATTAACAATAAATTTAAAAATTAAAATATCGCATTTTTGCAATTTTTAGAATTTTAAAATCTGCTAGGGAGAAATGAATTGTTAATATTCTATTGAATTTAACTTTTGCAATTCCCTAAATTGTCTCCTTTAGGCAAATTACTTAAGGAAAAGCAAAAGAAATCGATAATAATAAGAAGGTTCTGCACTCTTATTTAGGGATATATGCTTAACACAACATTGAAACTTAGGATTACTATTTACAATATTCATCAACTAAAGTGTATTTTATGGAATTGAGTCCATTACTTGTATTTTTGTTCAATTAACTTATTCAAATATTCTATTTTTTTGACCAATCAAATTAAACGACATTAACAACAAATTTAAAGATCAAAATATTGCATTTTTGCAATTTTTAGAATTTTACAATCTACTAGGGATAAAGAAATTGTCTCCTTTGCCTCAATGTAATTTGAAATCATTTATAGAATTCCTTTCTTCAGACAAATTACTCAGGAAAAGGAAAACCAATGGACTCTAAAAAGATGGTTCCCCACTCTCATCTAGGGATATATGCTTTACACAACTTTGAAACTTGAGATTGCTATTTATAATATTCATCCACTAAAGTGTGTTTTATGGAATTAAGTCCATTATTTGTATTTTTGTTCAATTGACATATTCAAATATTATATTTTTCACATATTATATTTTCTCACCAATTAAATCAAATGACATTAACAATAAATTTAAAAATCAAAATATTGCATTTTTGTAATTCTTAGAATTTTGGAATCTGCTAGGGATAAATGAATTGTCAATACTCTGTTGAATTTAAATTTTGCAATTTTCTTAATTGTCTCCTTTGTCTCAATGCAATTTGAAATGATTTATAAAATTCTTATCTTCAGACAAATTACTTAAGAAAAAGGAAAAGCAATGGAATCTAACAAGGTAGTTCCCCACTCCTATCTAGGGATATATGCTTCACACAACCTTGAAACTTGAGATTGCTATTTATAATATTCATCCACTAAAGTGTGTTTTATACAATTGAGTCCATTGTTTGTATTTTTGGTCAATCAAGATATTCAAATATAATATTTTTTTCACCAATCAAATCAAACGACATTAACAATAAATTTAAAAATCAAAATATTGCATTTTTGCAATTTTTAGAATTTTAAAATCTGCTAGGGATAAATGAATTGTCAATACACTGTTGACTTTAAGTTTTGCAATTTTCTTAATTGTCTCCTTTGCCTCAATGCAATTTGAAATAATTTATAGAATTCTTGTCTTCAAACAAATTACTTAAGAGAAAGGAAAAGCAATGCACTCTAATATGGTGGTTCCCCACTCCTATCTAGGGATATATGTTCACACAACCTTAAAACTTGTGATTGCTATTTATAATATTCATCTACTAAATTGTCTTTTATGCAATTGAGTTCCATTACTTGTATTTTTGTTCAATTAACATATTCAAATATTATATTTTTCACATATTATATTTTCTCACCAATTAAATCAAACGACATTAACAATAAATTTAAAAATGAAATATTTCAATTTTGCAATTTTTAGAATTTCAAATCTATTATGGATAAATGAATTGTCAATACTCTGTTGAATTTAAATTTTGCAATTTTCTAAATTGTCTACTTTGCCTCCACGCAATTTGAAATAATTTATATAACCTTCAGGCCAAATACTTATGAAAAACAGAGCCAAATGGACTGTATATTAGAAGTGTCTTACACTCCCAGTATAGGGATATTATTGCTTACACAACATTGAAACTTGGGATTGCTGTTTATAATATTCATCCATTAAAGTGTATTTTGCGATTTGAGTCCCATTACTTGTAATTTTGTTCAATTAAGATATATCAAATATTGTATTTTTTCTCACCCAATCAAATGCAAATGACAATAACAACAAAATTAAAATCAAAATATTGCATTTTTGCAATTTTTAGAATTTTAAAATCTGCTAGGGATAAATGAATTGTCAATACTCTGTTGAATTTAAATTTTGCAATTTTCTGAATTGTCTCCTTTGCCTCAACGCAATTTGAAATGATTTATATAATCTTCAGGCAAATTACTTAAGAAAAAGCAAAAGCAATGGACTGTAATAAGAAGGTTCTGCACTCCCATCTAGGGATATATGCTTAACACAACATTGAAACTTGGGATTGCTATTTATAATATTCATCCACTAAAGTGTATTTTATGCAATTGAGTCCATTACTTGTATTTTTGTTCAATTAACATATTCAAATATTATATTTTTCACATATTATATTTTCTCACCAATTAAATCGAACGACATTAACAATAAATTGAAAAATCAAATTATTTCAATTTTGTAATTATTTGAATTTTAAAATCTACCATGGATAAGTGAAATGTCAATAGTCTGTTCAATTTAAATTTTGCAATTTTCTAGATTGTCTCCTTTGCCTCAAAGTAATTTGAAATGATTTATATAATCTTCAGGCAAATTACTTAAGAAAAAGCCAAAGCAATGGATTGTAATAAGAAGGTTATGTAATCCCATCTAGGGTTATATCCTTAACAAAACATTGAAACTTGGGATTGTTATTTATAATATTCATTCACTAAAGTTTATTTTATGCAATTGAGTCCATTACTTGTATATTTGTTTGATTAAGATATTCAAATATTATATTTTTCACTTATTATATTTTTCTCACCAATCAAATCAAACGACATTAACAACAAATTTAAAAATCAAAATATTGCATTTTTGCAATTTTTAGAATTTTAAAATCTGCTAGGGATAAATGAATTGTCAATATTCTGTTGAATTGAAATTTTGCTATTTTCTGAATTGTCTCCTTTTCCTCAACGCAATTTGAAATGATTTATATAATCTTCAGGCAAGTTACTTAAGAAAAAGCAAAAGCAATGGATTGTAATAAGAAGGTTCTGCACTCTCATCTAGGGATATATGCTTAACACAACATTGAAACTTGGGATTGCTATTTATAATATTCATCCACTAAAGTGTATTTTATGCAAATGAGTCCATTTCTTGTAATTTTTTTCAATTAAGATATTCAAATATTGTATTTTTCTCACCAATCAAATCAAATGACGTTAAAAATAAATTTAAAAATCAAATTATTACATTTTTGCAATTTTTAGAATTTTAAAATCTGCTAAGGATAAATGATTGTCAATTCTCTGTTGAATTTAAATTTTGTCATTTTATGAATTATCTCCTTTACCTCAATGCAATTTGAAATGATTTATATAATTTTCAGGCAAATTACTTAAGAGAGAGCAAAAGCAATGTACTATAATAAGAAGGCTCTACACTCCCATTTAGGGATATATGCTTAAGACAACATTGAATCTTGGGATTGTTATTTATAATATTCATCCATTAAAGTGCATTTAATGTGATTGAGTCCATTACTTGTATTTTTGTTCAATTAACTTCTTCAAATATTGTATTTTTCTCACCAATCAAATCAAACGACATTAATAACAAATTTAAAAATCAAAATATTGCATTTTTGCAATTTTTAGAATTTTAAAATCTATTAGGGATAAATAAATTGTTAATAATCTGTTGAATTTAAATTTTGCAATTTTCTTAATTGTCTCCTTTGCCTCAATGCAATTTGCAATGATTTATAGAATTCTTGACTACAAACAAATTACTTAAGTAAAAGGAAAAGCAATGGACTTTAATAAAATGGTTCTACACTGCCATCTAGGGATATATGTTTCGCCCAATCTTGAAACTTGGAATTGCTATTTATAATATTCATCCACTAAAGTGTCTTTTATGCAATTGGGTCCATTACTTGTATTTTTGTTCAATTCACATATTCAAATATTATATTTTTCACATATTATATTTTTCTCACCACTCAAATTAAACGACATTAGCAATAAATTTGAAATATGCTAAGGATAAATGAATTGTCAATACTCTGTTGAATTTAAATTTTGCAATTTTCTAAAGTGTCTACTTTGCCTCCACCCAATTTGAAATGATTTATAGAATTCTTGACTTCAAACAAATTACCTAGGAAAAAGGAAAACCAATGGACTCTAAAAAGATAACCATCTTTTGGGATACATGCTCTACACAACCTTGAAGTTTGAGATTGCTATTTATAATATTCATCCACTAAAGTGTCTTTTATGGAATTGTGTCCATTACTTATATTTTTGTTCAATTGACATATTCAAATATTATATTTTTCACATATTATATTTTTCTCACCGATTAAATCAAACGACATTAAAAATAAATTTAAACATCAAAATATTGCATTTTTGCAATTTTTAGAATTTTAAAATCTGCTAGGGATAAATGAATTGTCAATACTCTGTTGAATTTAACTTTTTCAATTTTCTGAATTCTCTCATTTGCCTCAACACAATTTGAAATGATTTTTATAATTTTTAGGCAAATTACATAAGAAAAAGCAAATGTAATGGACTGTAATAAGAAGGTTCTGCACTCCTATCTAGGAATATATGCTTAACACAACATTGAAACTTGGGTTTGCTATTTATAATATTCATCCACTAAAGTGTATTTTATGTAATTGAGTCCATTACTTGTATTTTTGTTCAATTAACATATTCACATATTATATTTTTCACATATTATATTTTTCTCACCAATGAAATCGAACGACATTAATAATAAATTTAAAAATCAAAATATTCCATTTTTGCAATTTTTAGAAATTTAAAATCTGCTAGGGATAAATAAATTGTTAATAATCTGTAGAATCTAAATTTTGCAATTTTCTTAATTGTCTCCTTTGCGTCAATGTAATTTGAAACGATTTATAGAATTCTTGTCTTCAAACAAATTACTTAGGAAAAAGGAAAACCAATGGACTCCAAAAAGATGGTTCCCTACTCCTATTTGGGATACATGCTTTAGACAACCTTGAAACTTGATATTGCTATTTATAATATTCATCCATTAAAGTGTCTTTTATGGAATTGTGTCCATTACTTATATTTTTATTCAAGTGACATATTCAAATATTATATTTTTCACATATTATATTTTTTCACCAATTAAATCAAACAACATTAAAAATAAATTTAAAAATCAAAATATTGCATTTTTACAATTTTTAGAATTTTAAAATCTACTAGGGATAAATGAATTGTCAATACTTTATTGAATTTAACTTTCACAATTTTCTGAATTGTTTCCTTTGCCTCAACGCAATTTGAAATGATTTATATAATCTTTAGGCAAATTATTTAAGAAAAAGCAAAAGCAATGGACTGTAATAAGAAGGTTCAGCACTCCCATATAGGGATATATGCTTAACACAACATTGAAACTTGAATTTACTATTTATAATATTCATCCACAAAAGTGTATTTTATGCAATTGAGTCCATTATTTATATTTTTGTTCAATTAACATATTCAAATATTATATTTTTCACAGATTATATTTTTCTTACCAATTAAATCAAATGAAATTAACTTTATATTTAAAAATCAAAATATTTCAATTTTGCATTTTTTCGAATTTTAAAATCTGCTAGGGATAAATGAATTGTCAATACTCTGTTGAATTTAAATTTTGCAATTTTTGGAGTTGTCTCCGTTGCCTCAACACAATTTGAAAAGATTTATATAATCTTCAAGCAAATTACTTCTGAAAAAACAAACACAATCGATTGTAAAAAGATGGTTCTGCACTCCCATCTAAGGATATATGCTTAACACAACATTGAAATTTGGGACTGCTATTTATAATATTCATCCACTAAAGTGTATTTTACGCAATCGAGTCCATCACTTGTATTTTTGCTCAATTAACATATTCAAATATTATATTTTTCACATATTATATTTTTCTCACCAATTAAATCAAACAAAATTAACAATAAATTTAAAAATCAAAATATTTCAATTTTGCAATTTTTTGAATTTCAAAATCTACTAGGGATAAGTGAATTGTCAATGCTTTGTTGAATTTAAATTCTGCAATTTTCTAAATTGTCTCCTTTGCCTAGACACAATTTGAAATGATTTATATAATTTTCAGGTAAATTACTTAAGAAAAAACAAAGGCAATGGACTGTAATAGAAAGGTTCTGCACTCCCATCTAGGGATATATGCTTAACACAATAATGAAACTTGGGATTTCTATTTATAATAGTGATCCACTAAATTGTATTTTATACAATTGAGTCCATTACTTGTATTTTTGTTCAGTTAAGATATTCAAATATTGTATTTTTCTCACCAATCAAATGAAACGACATTAACAATACATTTAAAAATCAAAATATTCCATTTTTGCAAGTTTTAGAATTTTAAAATCTATTAGGGATAAATGAATTGTCAATACTCTCTTGAATTTAAATTTTGCAATTTTCTTAATTGCCTCCTTTGTCTCAATGCAATTTGAAATGATTTATAGAATTCTTGTCTTCAGAGAAATTACATAGGAAAAAGGAAAAGCAATGGACTCTAATAAAATGGTTCTCCACTCCCATCTAGGGATATATGCTTCATACAACCTTGAAACTTGAGATTGCTATTTATAATATTCATCCACTTAAATGTCTTTTATGCAATTGAAGTTCCCAACTTCACCCTAAGATCTACTAGTTTGTGATACTTAGAGGGGGGTGAATCAGTATCACCACAATTCGCAATTCGCAGGAAAGTGAACAACTTCAATCTCTTCTTAAAAGCGAACTCTTTCTCAGATTCGACTAAGGTAGATCTATTGCTACCTACTAATCACAATAGTCCCCAAAGTCACCTTTCAGACACCTTGCCTAATAGACAATTCGGATGTTCTTGTTGAGGTCTTCGTTAGGTTATGGGTTGGCTGATACTTTAGCTGCGTTCACAACTCAATTCAAAACACAGAACGTAAAGCAAATTAAGGACACACGAGATTTACGTGGTTCCGTCAACGTGACGTACATCCACGGTGGTAGGGACTCTCCCTTACCGAGACTATCCACTATACTTGAGAATTGCAGTTACAATGGATGTCTTAATCCTCTGCTCCTTTCACTATTGCAATTACTAAGCAAGTACAATACAAAGAGTGTCACTTACTGTGTCTACCCTTCTTTTAGCTTGTCTTGCCTCTGTTGAATTGAAAGGCTGCTCCACTGCCGCTTAGAAGTTCACCGCAATACTCTCTAACCTCTCTTGAAGAAATCTAGAAATACGTTGAGTTCTTTCCGATGCTTCGCCAAATTCCTTCTCTAGGTTGTCTCACACAGCTCCTGCTTTCACCGTCTCACAGTTTCACAGCTTGCACTCAAGCTTCTGGTCTGCCGTTTCACGTCTCACGGCCTGCCCCACGCTTCTGATCAATCACGCCATTGTACGTTCTGGTCTCACGCTCCTGGTCTGCTGTTTCACGTCTCTTGGCCTGCCTCACACTACTGGTTTTTCTGGTTCACGTCTCTCGGCCTGCCTCACGCTTCTAGTCTGCTGTCTTCTCTTTCGGGTGGTCTCACGGATACCAGGTCTGCTGTCTTCTCTTCCGGGTGGTCTGTTTCTTATTTCTCCTCTTGTTGGTTGTGCGTTTCTGGTTTGGTTGCAGGATGTGTTTCTGGTTTGCTTGCAGGAGGCGTTTCTGGTTTGCTTGCAGGAGGCGTTTCTGGTTTGCTTGCAGGAGGCGTTTCTGGTTTGCCTGCAGGATGTGTTTCTGGTTTGCTTGCAGGACGTGTTTCTGGTTTGCTTGCAGGACGTGTTTCTGGTTTGCTTGCAGGAGGCGTTTCTGGTTCGCCTGCAGGATGTGTTTCTGGTTTGCTTGCAGGACGTGTTTCCGGTTTGCTTGCAGGAGGTTGCACGTTCTGGTTTGCTCTCCCGGTGGTGACGTTTCTGGTTTGCTCTCCTGGTGGTATTGTTTCTGATCTCTTGCCGTTCTGCTCTCTCTTCCTTTTGGCCGGTTGCTGTAGGGTTGCTGTTTATTCAATTGTGTTGGCCCTTTGCCCTAGTTTTGTCTTCCAAGGCCTTTATATACTCTCTTCCATGAAACCCTAATAGGGCTTACATGGCAGATTTACGTTCTTGCCCTTATGCTGCAGATTTACTTTCTTGCCCTTCCATGTGACTTTACTCTCTTGCACACTTAACCCTCGTTGACAACAATTACAACCCATACAAGGCTGTGGGAACAACAATCTCCCCCTTTGTAATTGTTGGCAACATTCATAACAAAAGCCATTATGCAGTAGTCTTTCATAATTTTCTTAGAGTAATAATCCAGAAGCAGATGGATTACAACTCCCCCTAAATATGCACTCCCCCTTCCTTAACAGCTCCCCCTGCACTGTTGCTTCTCTCCCCCTTTGCCAACCAATTACAAATCTGAAAAACTCGCAAAGTAGAGATGGAGGATTCACCTGATTTTTAGGCTTGAGGAGGCATTCGCACAGACAGACTCATTCTGTGCTTTTCAAACAGCTCTGTGGACAGAGATTTAGTTAGATCTTGTGTATCCTCTTCAACAAATTTAGGTTCAACTTGTGAGAGTAAAGCAGTAGCTCCCACAATTCTTCTTCTTGTTGTAACTCCTGCTGATGGGTCACCTATGATCTGATTTTCTTGATGAGCACTGGTCCATGTTTTCTTTGTCTTTCTTTCTTGCACAAAGTTGCAAGAGAATCTCCTTCTTCATCTTCAGACTCACTCTTCTCTGAGTCTGAACTTACTTCTTTTCCCACTTCTTCATGTTGGTCAGATTCTTCATCTATCTTGAAGTCATCTTCTTCACTATCCTCAACTTCTCCATTATGCGTTGTTTTCCAGTTTTCATCTATTCTCACATCACTGGAAGTGACCACTTTTCCCAGTTTATGTAGAAAAACTCTGTAACCTTTTGTCTTTGCTGAGTATCCCATAAAGATGCCTTCATCTGACCTAGCATGGAATTTTCCCAAGTTTTGCTCCTTGTTCTTCACAAAACATGGGCTGCCAAAGATTCTAAGATACTTGGCTGTTGTCTTCTTCCCACTCCATAGCTCATATGGAGTCTTATCAGTATTGGGCCTTAGTGAAACTCTGTTCAATAGGTGCACGGCTGTAAATGTTGCTTCTGTCCAAAATCTTGTGTGAAGCTTGGATTCCAGCAGTAGAGTTCTTGCCATTTCAACCACAGCTCTATTTTTCCTCTCTACCACCCCATTCTGTTGAGGAGTTCTTGCTGCTGCCATCTGATGGTGAATTCCATGCTTCTCAAGGTAATCTTCAAAAGCTCCATTTGTGAATTCAGTGCCTTGATCTGACCTCAATACTTTGATCTTCTCTCCACTCTCATTTTCAGCCAATCTTCTGTATCTCTTGAAGCATTTCAAAACTTCTGACTTATGTGTGAGGTGCATGATGCAGGTCCTTCTAGAATAATCATCAACAAACAAGATGAAGTACCTCTCACCATTCAACCCTTTTGTTCTCATCGGCCCACACAAATCAGTATGCACAATGTCAAGCACTGCTTTAGAACTGACCTCTTTGGTCTTATACTGCTTTCTGACCTGTTTTCCTTTAGAGCATGTTGAGCAGACATACTCCCTCTCTCTCTTAAGGTCTGGAATGTCTCTGATTGCATGAGTAGTGGTCAGCTTCCTCATGTTCTTCTGTGTTAAGTGTCCCAGCCTCTGATGCTAGAGTTGATTTTCTTCTTCTTTTGTAAGTAAACAGCTGTTTGTCTTGTCCTCATCAATTACATATAAATTTCCAGCTGTTCTTTTCCCAGCTGCAATAGTATTGCCTTCTTTACTCTTTACTTGGCAACCTGTTTTTGTGAATATCACTTTATGGTCTTCATTGCATAGTTGGCTGACAGATGCTAGATTATATCTGAGTCCTTCAACATGCAGAACATCTTTCAGCTTTCCTTTTCCAATATTTACTGACCCTTGACCACTGATGTTGAGTGAATCATCATTGCCAAACTTGACTCTGCCTTCTCTTGACTTGTTTAGCTTTGACAATTTACTCTTGTCTCCCGTCATGTGTGAAGTGCATCCACTGTCAAGGATCCACTGCTTATCCTTGTAGTCAGCTTTGAGTGCAATTTCAGCTATATTAGCCACCGCCCTTTTAGCTTTATATTCCTTCTTTTGAATTGGCTGGAAGATAGCTTTCTCCTTTTTCTCAGCTTTGACTACACTGCTTGTTTTCACTATGCTATTGAGTGCCTTCTCTTGCTTAGGGAGAAGTGTCATGCATCTCTTGGCATTATGGTCATCCTGCCCACACCTTTCACACTGTTCCAAGTCTCCCAATATAGCAAACTTGTTCTTTGAAACCACTGGTTTGGGCTTCCACCAACAATCCTTGTCAGTGTGTCCTTGCTTTTTACAGTATGTGCAAGAACTCATGACAGGTGTTCTCCTCTGAATTTTGTATTGTCTCCCCCTGTATGCAGCATCATATCTTCTCAAGTTGGAGACATATACTGGCCTTCTCCACCAGCAGTTACTTGCCTTATGACCCCAAACTCCACAATAAAGACAGTGACCTTGAAACTGCCTCTTCTTGGGTCTAATCACAGCTTGTTTTCTTTTGTTCATTACTTGCTGTGTAGGCAACGTGGCTGGCTTCTTTGCTTGTGTGGCTTTCATTTCAGCCACCTTTTTCTCCTTCTTCTGTTCAGCCATAGCCGTTTGCTGGCTGACCTTCTTTTCTTCATTTTTGTTTGCCAACCTAGGTTGCTTCTTCAAATCCTCTTTATTCTCAGCTATCTTCTCCTGAGTCACAACCATCTCTTTCAACTTCTGTGGCACATTCTTATTATCTTTAGGCAATGCAGCCTCAGATTGCTGCACTTTCTCTTCATTCTTCTTTTCTCTTGCAGAACTTGTTTCTCCTATCATTTCAAGCTTCTGCACGTTCTCTTCACTCCTTTTGAGTTGTTGCTGAAGTTTCAGCAACTCTTTCTCCATTCCTTCAATTTTTGAAGTCCTTGAACCAAGCTCCATTGTAAGGTCTTCACATATTTTGATCTGTTCTTCAAATCTTCTCTTCAAGTCAATATGTTCAGCCCTTATGTCATCCTTTTGACTTTCAGCTTCCTCAGACTTTGCTTCAACTTGTTTTATGTGGGCCTCCAACCTTCTTATGGTTCTGCCCCTTCTCATTATCTCCTTTGAAGCTGCTTCCAACTCAGCTTCAAGATCTGGTTCTTCTTCATCAACCTCCTCTTCCTCTTCAGAGGTTGAACTATCACCTTGAGTTGATGCCATAAAGGCATGCTCATCTGATGAGTCTACATCTTCCTCCTCATCGGCTTCTTTTGTCTGGCTCACATAACTCTTGAATGAGCCTCTCTTCTTCTTCTGTGGGCTAGCAGTCTTCTTGCTGGACTTCCTTGACTTGAATGATGGTCTTCTCCATTTTGAATTCTGCTCATCATCACCATCCTCATCTTCATCATCAAGTTTCACTTTGCACTGAGAAGCAAAGTGTCCAGTCTGTCCACAACGATAACATCTCAAGGACAAACCACATTTGTAGCAAAGAGTGTCACTTAGAAGTTCACCGCAACACTCTCTAACCTCTCTAGAAGAAATCTAGAAATACGTTGAGTTCTTTCCGATGCTTCGCCAAATTCCTTCTCTAGGTTGTCTCACACAGCTCCTGCTTTCACCGTCTCACGGTTTCACAGCTTGCACTCAAGCTTCTGGTCTGCCGTTTCACGTCTCACGGCCTGCCCCACGCTTCTGATCAATCACGCCATTGTACGTTCTGGTCTCACGCTCCTGGTCTGCTGTTTCACGTCTCTTGGCCTGCCTCACTCTACTGGTTTTTCTGGTTCACGTCTCTCGGCCTGCCTCACGCTTCTAGTCTGCTGTCTTCTCTTTTGGGTGGTCTCACGGATACCAGGTCTGCTGTCTTCTCTTCCGGGTGGTCTGTTTCTTATTTCTCCTCTTGCTGGTTGTGCGTTTCTGGTTTGGTTGCAGGATGTGTTTCTGGTTTGCTTGCAGGAGGCGTTTCTGGTTTGCTTGCAGGAGGCGTTTCTGGTTTGCTTGCAGGAGGCGTTTCTGGTTTGCTTGCAGGAGGCGTTTCTGGTTTGCCTGCAGGATGTGTTTCTGGTTTGCTTGCAGGACGTGTTTCTGGTTTGCTTGCAGGAGGCGTTTCTGGTTCGCCTGCAGGATGTGTTTCTGGTTTGCTTGCAGGACGTGTTTCCGGTTTGCTTGCAGGAGGTTGCACGTTCTGGTTTGCTCTCCCGGTGGTGACGTTTCTGGTTTGCTCTCCTGGTGGTATTGTTTCTGATCTCTTGCCGTTCTGCTCTCTCTTCCTTTTGGCCGGTTGCTGTAGGGTTGCTGTTTATTCAATTGTGTTGGCCCTTTGCCCTAGTTTTGTCTTCCAAGGCCTTTATATACTCTCTTCCATGATACCCTAATAGGGCTTACATGGCAGATTTACGTTCTTGCCCTTATGCTGCAGATTTACTTTCTTGCCCTTCCATGTGACTTTGCTGCCCTTCCATGTGACTTTACTCTCCTGCACACTTAACCCTCGTTGACAACAATTACAACCCATACAAGGCTGTGGGAACAACAACAATTAAGTCCATTATTTGTATTTTTGTTTAATTAACATATTCAAATATTATATTTTTCACCTATTATATTTTTATCACCAATTAAATCAAACAACATTAACAATAAATTTCAAAATCAAAATATTTCAATTTTGCAATTTTTTGAATTTTAAAATTTGCTATGGATAAGTGAATTATGAGTACTCTGTTGAATTTAAATTTTGCAATTTTATAAATTGTCTCCTCTGCCTAAACGCAATTTGAAATGATGTATATAATCTTCGGGAAAATTACTTAAGAAATAGTAAAAGTAAGGGACTGTAATAAGAAAGTTCTGCACTCCCATATAGAGATATATGCTTAACACAACAATGAAATTAGGGATTGCTATTTAAAATATTCATCCACTAAATTGTATTTTATGCAATTAAGTCCATTATTTGTATTTTTGTTCAATTAAGATATTCAAATATTGTATTTTTCTCACCAATCAAATCAAACGACATTAACAATAAATTTAAAACTCAAAATATTCCATCTTTGCAATTTTTAGAATTTTAAAATCAGCTAGGGATAAAAGAATTGTCAAAACTCTGTTGAATTTAAATTCTGAAAATTTCTTAATTGTCTCCTTTGCCTTAATGCAATTTGAAATGATTTATAGAATTCTTGATTTCTGACAAATTACTTAGGAAAAAGGAAAAGCAATGGACTCTAATAAGATGCCTTCCCACTCCCATCTAGGGATATATGCTTTACACAACCTTGAAACTTGAGATTGCTATTTATAATATTCATCCACTAAAGTGTCTTTTATGCAATTAAGTCCATTACTTATATTTTTGATCAATTAAGATATTCAAATATTATATTTTTCACATATTATATTTTTCTCACCAATTAAATCAAACGACATTAAAATTAAATTTAAAAATCAAAATATTTCAATTTTGCAATTTTTCGAATTTCAAAATCTACTAGGGATAAATGAATTGTCAATACTCTGTTGAATTTAAATTTTGCAATTTTTGGAATTGTCTCCTTTGCCTCAGCGCAATTTGAAATGATTTATATAATCTTCAAGCAAATTACTTAAGAAAAAAAAAAGCAATGGACGGTAATAAGAAGGTTTTGCACTCCCATCTAGGGATATGTGCTTAACACAACATTAAAACTTGAGATTGTTATTTATAATATTCATCCACTAAAGTGTATTTTATGCAATTAAGTCCACTACTTGTAATTTTGTTCAATTAAGATATTCAAATATTGTATTTTTCTCACCAATCAAATCAAACAACATAAATAATAAGTTTAAAAATCAAAATATTGCATTTTTGCAGTTTCTAAAATTTTAAAATCTACTAGGGATAAATGAATTGTCAATTCTTTGTTGAATTTAAATTTTGCTATTTTTTGAATTGTCTCCTTTACCTCAACGCAATTTGAAATGATTTATATAATCTTTAGGCAAATTACTTAAGAAAAAGCAAAAGGAATGAATTGTAATAAAAAGGTTCTACACTCCCATTTAAGGATATATGCTTAACACAACATTGAAATGTTGGATTGCTATTTATAATATTCATCCACTAAAGTGTATTTTACGCAATTGAGTCCATTACTTGTAATTTTGTTCAATTAACTTATTCAAATATTGTATTTTTCTCACCAATCGAATCAAACGACGTTAAGAAAAAATTTAAAAATCAAAATATTGCATGTTTGCAATTTTTAGAACCTTAAGATTAGCTAGGGATAAATAAATCGTGAATAATCTTCAGAATTTAAATTTTGCAATTTTCTTAATTGTCTCCTCTGCCTCAATGCAATTTAAAATGATTTATAGAATTCTTGTTTTCTAACAAATTACTTAGGAAAAAGGAAAAGCAATGGACTTGAATAAGATGGTTCCTCACTCCCATCTAGGGATATATGCTTAGCACAACATTGAAACTTGCCACTGTTATTTATGATATTCATCCACTGAAGTGTATTTTATGCAATTAAGACCATTACTTGTTTTTTTGTTCAATTAAGATATTCAAATATTGTATTTTGCTCACCAATCAAATCAAACGACATTAACAATAAATTTAAAAATCAAAATATTGCATTTTTGCAATTTTTAGAATTTT
Organism: Bruguiera gymnorhiza; assembly: GCA_020883675.1. Lineage (NCBI taxonomy): Eukaryota > Viridiplantae > Streptophyta > Magnoliopsida > Malpighiales > Rhizophoraceae > Bruguiera > Bruguiera gymnorhiza. The sequence continues at coordinate 65,679 of JAIRCJ010000477.1, forward strand.
AAAATCTGTTAGGGATAAATGAATTATCAATACTCTGTTGAATTTAAATTTTGCAATTTTCTTAATTGTCTCCTTTGCCTCAATGCAATTTGAAATGAAAAGCAATGGAATCTAATAAGATGGTTCCCCACTCCTATCTAGGGATATATGCTTCACACAACCTTGAAACTTGAGATTGCTATTTATAATATTCATCCACTAAAGTGTCTTTTATGCAATTGAGTCCATTGCTTGTATTTTTGCAATTTTCTTAATTGTCTCCTTTGCCTCAACGCAATTTGAAATGATTTATATAATCTTCAAGCAAATTACTTAAGTAGAAGCAAAAGCAATAGACTCTAATAAGAAGATTCTCCACTCCAATCTAGAGATATATGTTTAACACAACATTGAAACTTGGGTTTGCTATTTATAATATTCATCCACTAAATTGTATTTTATGCAATAGAGTTCATTACTTGTATTTTTGGTCGATTAACATACTCAAATATTATATTTTTCTCACCAATTAAATCGAATGACATTAACAATAAATTGAAAAATCAAAATATTTCAATTTTGTAATTATTTGAATTTTAAAATCTACTATGAATAAGTGAATTGTCAATACCATCAATTTAAATTTTGCAATTTTCTAAATTGCCTCTTTTGCCTCAACGTAATTTGAAATGATTTATATAATCTTCAGGCAAATTACATAAGAAACAGCAAATGCAATAGACTATAATAAGATGGTTCCCCACTCCTATCTAGAGATATATGCTTAACACAACGTTGAAACTTGAGTTTGCTACTTATAATATTCAACACAACGTTGAAACTTGAGTTTGCTACTTATAATATTCATCCACTAAATTGTATTCTATGTAATTGAGTCCATTAGTTGTATTTTTGTTCAATTAACATATTCAAATATTATATTTTTCACATATTATATTTTTCTCAGCAATTAAATTAAACGACATTAACAATAAATTTAAAAATCAAAATATTTCAATTTTGCAATTTTTGAAATTTTAAAATCTGCTAGGGATAAATAAATTGTCAGTACTTTATTGAATTTAAATTCTACAATTTTCTGAATTGTCTCATTCGCTTCAAAGTAATTTGAAATGATTTATATAATCTTTAGGAAAATTACTTAAGAAAAAGCAAAAGCAATGGATTGTAATAAGAAGGTTCTGTAATCCCATCTAGGGTTATATCCTTAACACAACATTGAAACTTGGGATTGCTATTTATAATATTAATCCACTAAAGTGTATTTTATGCAATTGGGTCCATTACTTGTATTTTTGTTCGATTAAGATATTGAAATATTGTATTTTTCTCACCAATCAAATCAAACGACATTAACAATAAATTTAAAAATCAAAATATTGCATTTTTACAATTTCTAGAATTTTAAAATCTACTAGGGATAAATGAATTGTAAATTCTCTGTTGCATTTAAATTTTGCTATTTTCTGAATTGTCTCCTTTGTCTCAACGCAATTTGAAATGATTTATATCATCAACAGAAAAATTACTTATGAAAAAGCATAAGCAATTGACTGTAATAAGAAGGTTCTGCACTCCCATCTAAGGATATATGCATAACACAACATTGAAACTTGGCACTGTTATTTATGATATTCATCCACTGAAGTGTATTTTATGCAATTAAGTCCATTACTAGTATTTTTGTTCAATTAAGATATTTAAATATTGTATTTTCTCACCAATCAAATCAAACGACATTAACAATAAATTTAAAAATCAAAATATTGCATTTTTGCAATTTTTAGAATTTTAAAATCTACTAGGGATAAATGAATTGTCAATACTCTGTTGAATTTAAATTTTGCAATTTTCTTAATTGTCTCCTTTACCTCAATGCAATTTGAAATGATTTATAAAATTCTTGTCTTCGGACAAATTACTTAAAAAAAAGGAAAAGCAATGGACTCTAACAAGGTAGTTCCCCACTCCTATCTAAGGATATATGTTTCACACAACTTTGAAACTTGAGATTGCTATTTATAATATTCATCCACTAAAGTGTCTTTTATGCAATTGAGTCCATTACTTGTATTTTTGCTCAATTAAGGTATTCAAATATTGTATTTTTCTCACCAATCAAATCAAACGACATTAACAACAAATTTAAAAAACAAAATATTGCATTTTTCCAATTTTGAGAATTTTAAAATCTGCTAGGGATAAATAAATGGTCAATTATCTGATGAATTTAAATTTTGAAATTTTATTAATTGTCTCCTTTGCCTCAATGTAATTTGAAATGATTTATAGAAATCTTGTCTTCAGACAAATTAGTTAAGAAAAAGGAAAAGGAATTGACTCTAATAAGATGGTTCTCCACTCCCATCTAGGGATATATGCTTCACACAATCTTAAAACTTGAGATTGCTATTTATAATATTCATCCACTAAAGTGTCGTTTATGCAATTAAGTCCATTGCTTGTATTTTTGTTCAATTAACATATTCAAAAATTATATTTTTCACATATTATATTTTTCTCAGCAATTAAATTAAATGACATTAACAATATATTTAAAAATCAAAATATTTCAATTTTGCAATTTTTTGAATTTTAAAATCTGCTAGGGATAAAAGAATTGTCAATAGTCTATTGAATTTAAATTCTACAATTTTCTGAATTATCTCCTTTGCCTCAAAGGAATTTGAAATGATTTATATAATCTTCAACCAAATTACTTAAGGAAAAGCAAAAGTAATGGATTATAATAAGAAGGTTCTGTAATCCTACCAAGGGTTATATCCTTAACACAACATTGAAACTTGGGATTGCTATTTATAATATTAATCCACTAAAGTGTATTTTATGCAATTGGGTCCATCACTTGTATTTTTGTTCGATTAAGATATTGAAATATTGTATTTTTCTCACCAATCAAATCAAACGGCATTAACAATAAATTTAAAAATCAAAATATTGCATTTTTACAATTTCTAGAATTTTAAAATCTACTAGGGATAAATGAATTGTAAATTCTCTGTTGCATTTAAATTTTGCTATTTTCTGAATTGTCTCCTTTGTCTCAACGCAATTTGAAAAGATTTATATCATTAGCAGGAAAATTACTTATGAAAAAGCATAAGCAATCGACTGTAATAAGAAGGTTCTACACTCCCATCTAGGGATATATGCTTAACACAACATTGAAACTTGGCACTGTTATTTATGATATTCATCCACTGAAGTGTATTTTATGCAATTAAGTCCATTACTAGTATTTTTGTTCAATTAAGATATTTAAATATTGTATTTTTCTCACCAATCAAATCAAACGACATTAACAATAAATTTAAAAATCAAAATATTGCATTTTTGCAATTTTTAGAATTTTAAAATATACTAGGGATAAATGAATTGTCAATACTCTGTTGAATTTAAATTTTTTAATTTTCTTAATTGTCTCCTTTACCTCAATGCAATTTGAAATGACTTATAGAATTCTTGTCTTCGGACAAATTACTTAAGAAAAAGGAAAAGCAATGGACTCTAACAAGGTAGTTCCCCATTCCTATCTAAGGATATATGTTTCACACAACTTTGAAACTTGAGATTGCTATTTATAATATTCATCCACTAAAGTGTCTTTTATGCAATTGAGTCCATTACTAGTATTTTTGCTCAATTAAGGTATTCAAATATTGTATTTTTCTCACCAATCAAATCAAACGACATTAACAACAAATTTAAAAAACAAAATATTGCATTTTTCCAATTTTGAGAATTTTAAAATCTACTAGGGATAAATAAATGGTCAATTATCTGATGAATTTAAATTTTGAAATTTTCTTAATTGTCTCCTTTGCCTCAATGTAATTTGAAATGATTTATAGAAATCTTGTCTTCAGACAAATTAGTTAAGAAAAAGGAAAAGGAATTGACTCTAATAAGATGGTTCTCCACTCCCATCTAGGGATATATGCTTCACACAATCTTAAAACTTGAGATTGCTATTTATAATATTCATCCACTAAAGTGTCCTTTATGCAATTGAGTCCATTGCTTGTATTTTTGTTCAATTAACATATTCAAAAATTATATTTTTCACATATTATATTTTTCTCAGCAATTAAATTAAATGGCATTAACAATAAATTTAAAAATCAAAATATTTCAATTTTGCAATTTTTTGAATTTTAAAATCTGTTAGGGATAAAAGAATTGGCAATAGTCTATTGAATTTAAATTCTATAATTTTCTGAATTATCTCCTTTGCCTCAAAGGAATTTGAAATGATTTATATAATCTTCAGCCAAATTACTTAAGGAAAAGCAAAAGCAATGGATTGTAATAAGAATGTTCTGTAATCCCGCCAAGGTTTATATCCTTAACACAACATTGAAACTTGGGATTGCTATTTATAATATTAATCCACGAAAGTGTATTTTATGCGAGTGAGTCCATTACTTGTATTTTTGTTCGATTAAGATATTCAAATATTGTATTTTTCTCACCAATTAAATCAAATGACATTAATAATAAATTTAAAAATCAAAATATTGCATTTTTACAATTTCTAAGATTTTAAAATATGATAAGGATAAATGAATTTTAAATTCCCTGTTGCATTTAAATTTTGCGATTTTCTGAATTGTCTCCTTTTCCTCAACACAATTTGAAATGATTTATATAATCTTCAGACAAGTTATTTAAGAAAAAACAAAAGCAATGGACTATAACACAACATTGAAACTTGGCACTGTTATTTATGATATTCATCCACTGAAGTGTATTTTATGCAATTAAGTCCATTACTAGTATTTTTGCTCAATTAAGATATTTAAATATTGTATTTTTCTCACCAATCAAATCAAACGACATTAACAACAAATTTAAGAATCAAAATATTGCATTTTTGCAATTTTGAGAATTTTAAAATCTGCTAGGGATAAATAAATTGTCAATTATTTGATGAATTTAAATTTTGAAATTTTATTAATTGTCTCCTTTGCCTCAATGTAATTTGAAATGATTTATAGAAATCTTGTCTTCAGACAAATTAGTTAAGAAAAAGGAAAAGGAATTGACTCTAATAAGATGGTTCTCCACTCCCATCTAGGGATATATGCTTCACACAATCTTAAAACTTGAGATTGCTATTTATAATATTCATCCACTAAAGTGTTTTTTATGCAATTGAGTCCATTGCTTGTATTTTTGTTCAATTAACATATTCAAAAATTATATATTTCACATATTATATTTTTCTCAGCAATTAAATTAAATGGCATTAACAATAAATTTAAAAATCAAAATATTTCAATTTTGCAATTTTTTGAATTTTAAAATCTGCTAGGGATAAAAGAATTGTCAATAGTCTATTGAATTTAAATTCTACAATTTTCTGAATTATCTCCTTTGCCTCAAAGGAATTTGAAATGATTTATATAATCTTCAGCCAAATTACTTAAGGAAAAGCAAAAGCAATGGATTGTAATAAGAATGTTCTGTAATCCCGCCAAGGTTTATATCCTTAACACAACATTGAAACTTGGGATTGCTATTTATAATATTAATCCACGAAAGTGTATTTTATGCGAGTGAGTCCATTACTTGTATTTTTGTTCGATTAAGATATTCAAATATTGTATTTTTCTCACCAATTAAATCAAATGACATTAATAATAAATTTAAAAATCAAAATATTGCATTTTTACAATTTCTAAGATTTTAAAATATGATAAGGATAAATGAATTTTAAATTCCCTGTTGCATTTAAATTTTGCGATTTTCTGAATTGTCTCCTTTTCCTCAACACAATTTGAAATGATTTATATAATCTTCAGACAAGTTATTTAAGAAAAAACAAAAGCAATGGACTATAACACAACATTGAAACTTGGCACTGTTATTTATGATATTCATCCACTGAAGTGTATTTTATGCAATTAAGTCCATTACTAGTATTTTTGCTCAATTAAGATATTTAAATATTGTATTTTTCTCACCAATCAAATCAAACGACATTAACAACAAATTTAAGAATCAAAATATTGCATTTTTGCAATTTTGAGAATTTTAAAATCTGCTAGGGATAAATAAATTGTCAATTATTTGATGAATTTAAATTTTGAAATTTTATTAATTGTCTCCTTTGCCTCAATGTAATTTGAAATGATTTATAGAAATCTTGTCTTCAGACAAATTAGTTAAGAAAAAGGAAAAGGAATTGACTCTAATAAGATGGTTCTCCACTCCCATCTAGGGATATATGCTTCACACAATCTTAAAACTTGAGATTGCTATTTATAATATTCATCCACTAAAGTGTTTTTTATGCAATTGAGTCCATTGCTTGTATTTTTGTTCAATTAACATATTCAAAAATTATATATTTCACATATTATATTTTTCTCAGCAATTAAATTAAATGGCATTAACAATAAATTTAAAAATCAAAATATTTCAATTTTGCAATTTTTTGAATTTTAAAATCTGCTAGGGATAAAAGAATTGTCAATAGTCTATTGAATTTAAATTCTACAATTTTCTGAATTATCTCCTTTGCCTCAAAGGAATTTGAAATGATTTATATAATCTTCAGCCAAATTACTTAAGGAAAAGCAAAAGCAATGGATTGTAATAAGAATGTTCTGTAATCCCGCCAAGGTTTATATCCTTAACACAACATTGAAACTTGGGATTGCTATTTATAATATTAATCCACGAAAGTGTATTTTATGCGAGTGAGTCCATTACTTGTATTTTTGTTCGATTAAGATATTCAAATATTGTATTTTTCTCACCAATTAAATCAAATGACATTAATAATAAATTTAAAAATCAAAATATTGCATTTTTACAATTTCTAAGATTTTAAAATATGATAAGGATAAATGAATTTTAAATTCCCTGTTGCATTTAAATTTTGCGATTTTCTGAATTGTCTCCTTTTCCTCAACACAATTTGAAATGATTTATATAATCTTCAGACAAGTTATTTAAGAAAAAACAAAAGCAATGGACTATAACACAACATTGAAACTTGGCACTGTTATTTATGATATTCATCCACTGAAGTGTATTTTATGCAATTAAGTCCATTACTAGTATTTTTGCTCAATTAAGATATTTAAATATTGTATTTTTCTCACCAATCAAATCAAACGACATTAACAACAAATTTAAGAATCAAAATATTGCATTTTTGCAATTTTGAGAATTTTAAAATCTGCTAGGGATAAATAAATTGTCAATTATTTGATGAATTTAAATTTTGAAATTTTATTAATTGTCTCCTTTGCCTCAATGTAATTTGAAATGATTTATAGAAATCTTGTCTTCAGACAAATTAGTTAAGAAAAAGGAAAAGGAATTGACTCTAATAAGATGGTTCTCCACTCCCATCTAGGGATATATGCTTCACACAATCTTAAAACTTGAGATTGCTATTTATAATATTCATCCACTAAAGTGTTTTTTATGCAATTGAGTCCATTGCTTGTATTTTTGTTCAATTAACATATTCAAAAATTATATATTTCACATATTATATTTTTCTCAGCAATTAAATTAAATGGCATTAACAATAAATTTAAAAATCAAAATATTTCAATTTTGCAATTTTTTGAATTTTAAAATCTGCTAGGGATAAAAGAATTGTCAATAGTCTATTGAATTTAAATTCTACAATTTTCTGAATTATCTCCTTTGCCTCAAAGGAATTTGAAATGATTTATATAATCTTCAGCCAAATTACTTAAGGAAAAGCAAAAGCAATGGATTGTAATAAGAATGTTCTGTAATCCCGCCAATGTTTATATCCTTAACACAACATTGAAACTTGGGATTGCTATTTATAATATTAATCCACGAAAGTGTATTTTATGCGAGTGAGTCCATTACTTGTATTTTTGTTCGATTAAGATATTCAAATATTGTATTTTTCTCACCAATTAAATCAAATGACATTAATAATAAATTTAAAAATCAAAATATTGCATTTTTACAATTTCTAAGATTTTAAAATATGATAAGGATAAATGAATTTTAAATTCCCTGTTGCATTTAAATTTTGCGATTTTCTGAATTGTCTCCTTTTCCTCAACACAATTTGAAATGATTTATATAATCTTCAGACAAGTTATTTAAGAAAAAACAAAAGCAATGGACTATAACACAACATTGAAACTTGGCACTGTTATTTATGATATTCATCCACTGAAGTGTATTTTATGCAATTAAGTCCATTACTAGTATTTTTGCTCAATTAAGATATTTAAATATTGTATTTTTCTCACCAATCAAATCAAACGACATTAACAACAAATTTAAGAATCAAAATATTGCATTTTTGCAATTTTGAGAATTTTAAAATCTGCTAGGGATAAATAAATTGTCAATTATTTGATGAATTTAAATTTTGAAATTTTATTAATTGTCTCCTTTGCCTCAATGTAATTTGAAATGATTTATAGAAATCTTGTCTTCAGACAAATTAGTTAAGAAAAAGGAAAAGGAATTGACTCTAATAAGATGGTTCTCCACTCCCATCTAGGGATATATGCTTCACACAATCTTAAAACTTGAGATTGCTATTTATAATATTCATCCACTAAAGTGTTTTTTATGCAATTGAGTCCATTGCTTGTATTTTTGTTCAATTAACATATTCAAAAATTATATATTTCACATATTATATTTTTCTCAGCAATTAAATTAAATGGCATTAACAATAAATTTAAAAATCAAAATATTTCAATTTTGCAATTTTTTGAATTTTAAAATCTGCTAGGGATAAAAGAATTGTCAATAGTCTATTGAATTTAAATTCTACAATTTTCTGAATTATCTCCTTTGCCTCAAAGGAATTTGAAATGATTTATATAATCTTCAGCCAAATTACTTAAGGAAAAGCAAAAGCAATGGATTGTAATAAGAAGGTTATGTAATCCCGCCAAGGGTTATATCCTTAACACAACATTGAAACTTGGGATTGCTATTTATAATATTAATCCACTAAAGTCTATTTTATACAAATGAGTCCATTACTTGTATTTTTGTTCGATTAAGATATTCAAATATTGTATTTTTCTCACCAATCAAATCAAACAACATTAATAATAAATTTAAAAATCAAAATATTGCATTTTTGCAATTTCTAAAATTTTAAAATCTGATAAGGATAAATGAATTGTAAATTCCCTGTTGCATTTAAATTTTGCGATTTTATGAATTGTCTCCTTTGCCTCAACACAATTTGAAATGATTTATATAATCTTCAGGCAAGTTATTTAAGACAAAACAAAAGCAATGGACTGTAACACAACATTGAAACTTGGCACTGTTATTTATGATATTCATCCACTGAAGTGTATTTTTTGCAATTAAGTCCATTACTAGTATTTTTGCTCAATTAAGATATTTAAATATTGTATTTTTCTCACCAATCAAATCAAACGACATTAACAATAAATTTAAAAATCAAAATATTGCATTTTTTCAATTTTTAGAATTTTAAAATCTGCTAGGGATAAATGAATTGTCAATACTCTGTTGAATTTAAATTTTGCAATTTTCGTCATTGTCTCCTTTGCCTCAATGCAATTTGAAATGATTTATAGAATTCTTGTCTTCGGACAAATTACTTAAGAAAAAGGAAAAGCAATGGACTCTAACAAGGCAGTTCCCCACTCCCATCTAGAGATATATCCTTAACACAACATTGAAACTTGGGATTGCTATTTATAATATTAATCCACTAAAGTGTATTTTATGCAATTGAGTCCATTACTTGTATTTTTGTTCAATTAAGATATTCAAATATTGTATTTTTCTCACCAATCAAATCAAACAACATTAACAATAAATTTAAAAATCAAAATGTTGCATTTTTGCAATTTATAGAATTTTAAAATCTGATAAGGATAAATGGATTGTAAATTCCCTGTTGCATTTAAATTTTGTGATTTTCTAAATTGTCTCCTTTGCCTCAACGCAATTTGAAATGATTTATATAATCTTCAGGCAAGTTACTTAAGAAAAAAGAAAAGTAATGGATTGTAATAAGAAGGTTCTGCACTCTTATCTAAGGATATCTGCTTAACACAACATTAAAACTTGGGATTGCTATTTATAATATTCATCCACTAAAGTGTATTTTATGCAATTAAGTCCATTACTTGTATTTTTGAACAATTAAGATATTCAAAAATTGTATTTTTCTCACCAATCATATCAAACGACATTAACAACAAATTTAAAAATCAAAATATTGCATTTTTGCAATTTTAAGAATTTTAAAATCTGCTAGAGATAAATGAATTGCTAATACTTTGTTGAATTGAAATTTTGCTATTTTTTGAATTGTCTCCTTTGCCTCAATGCAATTTGAAAATATTTCTATAATCTTCAGGCAAGTTACTTAAGAAAAAACAAAAGCAATGAACTGTAATAAGAAGGTTCTGCACTCCCATCTAAGGATATCTGCTTAACACAACATTGAAACTTGGGATTGCTATTTATAATATTCATCGACTAAAGTGTATTTTATGCAATTGAGTCCATTACTTGTAATTTTGTTCAATTAAGATATTCAAATATT
>JAIRCJ010000477.1:86381-113610 GCA_020883675.1 Bruguiera gymnorhiza
ATATTTTTCTCACCATTAAATCAAAGACATTAACAATAAATTTAAAAATCAAAATATTACATTTTTGGCAATTTTTAGAATTTTAAAATCTGCTAGGGATAAAAAATTGTCAATACTCTGTTGAATTTAAATTTTGCAATTTTTTGAAATTGTCTCCTTTGCCTCAACGCAATTTGAAATGATTTATATAATCTTCAGGCAAATTACTTAAGAAAAAGCAAAAGCAATGGACTGTAAATAAAAGGTTCTGCACTCCCATCTAGGGATATATGCTTAACACAACATTGAAACTTGGGTTTGCTATTTATAATATTCATCCACTAAAGTGTATTTTATGCAATTGAGTCCATTACTTGTATTTTTGTTCAATTAACATATTCAAATATTTATATTTTTCACATATTATATTTTCTCACCAATTAAATCAAACGACATTAACAATAAATTTAAAATCAAAATATTTCAATTTTGCAATTTTTTAGAATTTTAAAATCTGCTAGGATAAATGAATTGTCAATACTCTGTTGAATTTAAATTTTGCAATTTTCTTAATTGTCTCCTTTGCCTCAAAACAATTTGAAATGATTTATATAATCTTCAGGCAAATTACTTAAGAAAAAGCAAAAGCAATGAACTGTAATAAGAAGGTTCTGCACTCCCATCTAGGGATATATGCTTAACACAACATTGAAACTTAGGATTGCTATTTATAATATTCATCCACTAAAGTGTATTTTATGCAATTGAGTCCATTACTTGTATTTTTTGTTCAATTAACATATTCAAATTATATTTTTCACATATTTATTTTTCTCACCAATTAAATCAAACGACATTAACAATAAATTTAAAAATCAAAATATTTCAATTTTGCAATTTTTAGAATTTTAAAATCTGCTAGGGATAAATGAATTGTCAATACTCTGTTGAATTTAAATTTTGCAATTTTTGAATTGTCTCCCTTGCCTCAACGCAATTTGAAATGATTTATATAATCTTTCAGGCAAATTACTTAAGAAAAGCAAAAGCAATGGACTGTAATAAGAAGGTTCTGCACTCCCATCTAGGGATATATGCTTAACACAACATTGAAACTTGGATTGCTATTTATAATATTCATCCACTAAAGTGTATTTTATGCAATTGAGTCCATTACTTGTATTTTTGTTCAATTAACTTATTCAAATATTATATTTTCTCACCAATCAAATCAAACGACATTAACAATAAATTTAAAAATCAAAAATATTGCATTTTGCAATTTTTAGAATTTTAAAATCTGCTAGGGATAAATGAATTGTCAATACTCTGTTGAATTTAAATTTTGCAAATTTCTTAATTGTCTCCTTTGCCTCAATGCAATTTGAAATGATTTATAGAATTCATGTCTTTCAGACAAATTACTTAAGAAAAGGAAAAGCAATGGACTCTAATAAGAGGTTCATGCTATTTATAATATTCATCCACTAAAGTGTATTTTATGCAATTGAGTCCATTACTTGTATTTTTGTTCAATTAACATATTCAAATATTATTTTTTCTCATATTATATTTCTCACCAATTAAATCAAACGACATTAACAATAAATTTAAAAATCAAAATATTTCAATTTTGCAATTTTTAGAATTTTAAAATCTGCTAGGGATAAATGAATTGTCAATACTATATTTGAATTTAAATTTTGCAATTTTCTGAATTGTCTCCTTTGCCTCAACGCAATTTGAAATGATTTATATAATCTTCAGGCAAATTACTTAAGAAAAAGCAAAAGCAATGGATGTAATATAAAGGTTCTGCACTCCCATCTAAGGATATATGCTTAACATAACATTGAAACTTGGGATTGCTATTTATAATATTCATCCAAAGTGTATTTTATGCAATTGAGTCCATTACTTGAATTTTTGTTCAATTAACATATTCAAATTTGTACTTTTCTTCCAAATCAAATAAACGACATTAACAATAATTTAAAAATCAAATATTGCATTTTTGCAATTTTTAGAATTATAAAATCTATAAGGGATAAATGAATTATAGAATTCTTGTCTTCAGACAAATTATATTCGGAAAAAGGAAAAGCAATGGACTCTAATAAGAAGGTTCTGCACTCCCATCTAGGGATATATGCTTCACACAACCTTGAAACTTGAGATTGCTATTTATAATATTCATCCACTAAAGTGTATTTTATGCAATTGAGTCCATTACTTGTATTTTTGTTCAATTAACATATTCAAATATTATATTTTCACATATTATATTTTTCTCACCAATTAAATCAAACGACATTAACAATAAATTTAAAAATCAAAATATTTCAATTTTGCAATTTTTAGAATTTTAAAATCTGCTAGGGATAAATGAATTGTCAATACTCTGTTGAATTTAAATTTTGCAATTTTCTCAATTGTCTCCTTTGCCTCAACGCAATTTGAAATGATTTATATAATCTTCAAGCAAATTACTTAAGAAAAAGGAAAGCAATGGACTGTAATAAGAAGGTTTTGCACTCCCATCTAGGGATATATGCTTAACACAACATTGAAACTTGGGATTGCTATTTATAATATTCATCCACTAAAGTGTATTTTATGCAATTGAGTCCATTACTTGTATTTTGTTCAATTAACATATTCAAATATTGTATTTTTCTCACCAATCAAATCAAACGACATTAACAACAAATTTAAAAATCAAAATATTGCATTTTTGCAATTTTTAGAATTTTAAAATCTGCTAGGGATAAATGAATTGTCAATAATCTGTTGAATTTAAATTTTGCAATTTTCTTAATTGTCTCCTTTGCCTCAATGCAATTTGAAATGATTTATAGAATTCATGTTTTCAGACAAATTACTTAAGAAAAAGGAAAAGCAATGGACTCTAATAAGATGGTTCCGCACTCCTATCTAGGGATATATGCTTCACACAACATTGAAACTTGAGTTTGCTATTTATAATATTCATCCACTAAAGTGTTTTTATGCAATTGAGTCCATTACTTGTATTTTTGTTCAATTAACATATTCAAATATTATATTTTTCACATATTATATTTTCTCACCAATTAAATCAAACGACATTAACAATAAATTTAAAAATCAAAATATTTCAATTTTGCAATTTTTAGAATTTTAAAATCTGCTAGGGATAAATGAATTGTCAATACTCTGTTGAATTTAAATTTTGCAATTTTTGAATTGTCTCCTTTGCCTCAACGCAATTTGAAATGATTTATATAATCTTCAGGCAAATTACTTAAGAAAAAGCAAAAGCAATGGACTGTAATAAGAAGGTTCTGCACTCCCATCTAGGGATATATGCTTAACACAACATTGAAACTTGGATTGCTATTTATAATATTCATCCACTAAAGTGTATTTTATGCAATTGAGTCCATTACTTGTATTTTTGTTCAATTAACTTATTCAAATATTGTATTTTTCTCACCAATCAAATCAAACGACATTAACAATAAATTTAAAAATCAAAATATTGCATTTTTGCAATTTTTAGAATTTTAAAATCTGCTAGGGATAAATAAATTGTCAATAATCTGTTGAATTTAAATTTTGCAATTTTCTTAATTGTCTCCTTTGCCTCAATGCAATTTGAAATGATTTATAGAATTCTTGTTTTCAGACAAATTACTTAAGAAAAAGGAAAAGCAATGGACTCTAATAAGATGGTTCTGCACTCCCATCTAGGGATATATGCTTCACACAACCTTGAAACTTGAGATTGCTATTTATAATATTCATCCACTAAAGTGTCTTTTATGCAATTGAGTCCATTACTTGTATTTTTGTTCAATTAACATATTCAAATATTATATTTTTCACATATTATATTTTTCTCACCAATTAAATCAAACGACATTAACAATAAATTTAAAAATCAAAATATTTCAATTTTGCAATTTTTAGAATTTTAAAATCTGCTAGGATAAATGAATTGTCAATACTCTGTTGAATTTAAATTTTGCAATTTTCTGAATTGTCTCCTTTGCCTCAACGCAATTTGAAATGATTTATATAATCTTCAGGCAAATTACTTAAGAAAAAGCAAAAGCAATGGACTGTAATAAGAAGGTTCTGCACTCCCATCTAGGGATATATGCTTAACACAACATTGAAACTTGGGATTGCTATTTATAATATTCATCCACTAAAGTGTATTTTATGCAATTGAGTCCATTACTTGTATTTTTGTTCAATTAACTTATTCAAATATTGTATTTTTCTCACCAATCAAATCAAACGACATTAACAACAAATTTAAAAATCAAAATATTGCATTTTTGCAATTTTTAGAATTTTAAAATCTGCTAGGGATAAATAAATTGTCAATAATCTGTTGAATTTAAATTTTGCAATTTTCTTAATTGTCTCCTTTGCCTCAATGCAATTTGAAATGATTTATAGAATTCTTTTCAGACAAATTACTTAAGAAAAAGGAAAAGCAATGGACTCTAATAAGAAGTTCCGCACTCCCATCTAGGGATATATGCTTCACACAACCTTGAAACTTGAGATTGCTATTTATAATATTCATCCACTAAAGTGTATTTTATGCAATTGAGTCCATTACTTGTATTTTTGTTCAATTAACATATTCAAATATTATATTTTTCTCACCAATTAAATCAAACGACATTAACAATAAATTTAAAAATCAAAATATTTCAATTTTGCAATTTTTAGAATTTTAAAATCTTATAGGGATAAATGAATTGTCAATACTCTGTTGAATTTAAATTTTGCATTTTCTTAATTGTCTCCTTTGCCTCAATGCAATTTGAAATGATTTATAGAATTCTTTTCAGACAAATTACTTAAGAAAAAGGAAAAGCAATGGACTCTAATAAGAAGGTTCCGCACTCCCATCTAGGGATATATGCTTAACACAACCTTGAAACTTGAGTTTGCTATTTATAATATTCATCCACTAAAGTGTCTTTTATGCAATTGAGTCCATTACTTGTATTTTTGTTCAATTAACATATTCAAATATTTTATTTTTCACATATTATATTTTTNTTAAAAATGAAAATATTTGAATTGTGCAATTTTTGAATTTTAAAATCTGGTAGGATAAATTAATTGTTAATACTCCGTTGAATTTTAAGTTTTGCAATTTTCTGAATTGTCTCCTTTGCCTCATACAATTTGAAATGATTAATATAATCTTCAGGCCAAATTACTTAAGAAGAAGCAAAAGCAATGGACCTCTAATAAGAAGGTTCTGCACTCCCATCTAAGGATATATGCTTAACACAACATTGAAACTTAGGATTGCTAATTTATAATATTCATCCACTAAAGTATATTTTATGCAATTAAGTCCATTACTTCTATTTTTGTTCAATTAACTTTTTCAAATATTGTATTTTTCTCACCAATCAAATCAAACGACATTAACAACAAATTTAAAAATCTAAATATTGCATTTTTGCAATTTTTAGAATTTTAAAATTTGCTAAAGATAAATAAATTGTCAATAATCTGTTGAATTTAAATTTTGTAATTTTCTTAATTCTCTCCTTTGACTCAATGCAATTTAAAATGATTTATAGAATTCATGTTTTCAGACAAATTACTTAAGAAAAAGGAAAAGCAATGGACTCTAATAAGATGGTTCCGCACCCCCATCTAGGGATATATACTTCACACAAGCTTGAAACTTGAGTTTGCTATTTATAATATTCATCCACTAAAGTGTCTTTTATGCAATTGAGTCCATTACTTGTATTTTTGTTCAATTAACATATTCAAATATTATATTTTTCTCACCAATTAAATCAAACGACATTAACTATAAATGTAAAAATCAAAATATTTTAATTTTGCAATTTTTAGAATTTTAAAATCTGCTAAGGATAACTGAATTGTCAATACTCTGTTCAATTTAAATTTTGCAATTTTCTGAATTGTCTCCTTTGCCTCCACGCAATTTGAAATGATGTATATAATCTTCAAGCAAATTATTTAAGAAAAAGCAAAAGTAATGGACTGTAATAAGAAGGTTCTGCACTCCCATCTAAGGATATTGAAGTTCCCAACTTCACCCTAGGATCTACTAGTTTGTGATACTGCGAGGGGGGGTGAATCAGTATCACCACAATTCGCAATTCGTAGGTAAGTGAACAACTTCAATCTCTTCTTAAAAGCAAACTCTTTCTCAGATTCGACTAAGGTAGATCTATTGCTACCTACTAATGACAATAGTCCCCAAAGTCACCTTTTAGACACCTTGCCTAATAGACAATTCGGATGTTCTTGTTTAGGTCTTCGTTAGGTTATGGGTTGGCTGATACTTTAGCTATGTTCGTAACTCAATTCAAAACACAGAACGTAAAGCAAATTAAGGACACACGAGATTTACGTGGTTCCGTCAATGTGACGTACATCCACGGTGGTAGGGACTCTCCTTTACTAAGACTATCCACTATACTTGAGAATTCTAGTTACAATGGATGTCTTAATCTTCTGCTCCTTTCACTATTGCAATTACTAAGCAAGTACAATACAAAGAGTGTTACTTACTGTGTCTACCCTTTTTTTAGCTTGTCTTGCCTCTATTGAATTGAAAGGCTGCTCCACTGTTGCTTAGAAGTTCACTGCAACGCTCTTTAACCTCTCTTGAAGAAATTTGGAAATACGTTGAGTTATTTCTGATGCTTCGCCGAATTCCTTCTCTAGGTTGTCTCACACAGCTCCTACTTTCACTATCTTACGGTCTCACCCGTCTCCTATTTCACAGTCTTACTGTTTCACTGTCTGTCCTCACGCTTCTGGTCTGTCATGCCGTTGCACGTTTTGGTCTCACGCTGTCTCCTGACGTACACCTACGCTTCTGGCCTGCCATTTCATGTCTTTTGGCCTACCTCATGCTACTGGTTTTTCTGGTTCACGTCTCTCGACTTGCCTCAAGCTTCTGGTCTGCTGTCTTCTCTTCCAGGTGGTCTCACGGATACCAGGTCTGTTGTCTTCTCTTCCGAGTGGTCTCACAGATACCAGGTCTGCTGTCTTCTCTTCCAGGTGGTCTCACAGATACCAGGTCTGCTGTCTTTTCTTCCGAGTGGTCTTACGGATACCAGGTCTGCTGTCTTCTCTTCCAGGTGGTCTCACAAATACCAGGTCTGCTGTCTTCTCTTTCGGGTGGTCTTACAGATACCGGGTCTGTTGTCTTCTCTTCCGAGTGGTTTGTTTCTTATTGCTCCTTTTGCTGGTTGTTCGTTTCTGGTTTGCTTGTAGGAGGTGTTTCTGGTTTGCTCGCAGGACGTGTTTCTGATTTGCTTGCAGAAGGCGTTTCTGGTTTGCTTGCAGGACGTGTTTCTAGTTTGTTTTTCTCTTCTTTTTGGCCAGTTGTTGTAGGGTTGCCATTTATTCAATTGTGTTGGCCTTGCCCTAGTTTTGTCTTCCAAGGCCTTTATATATTCTCTTCCATGAAACCCTAATTGGGCTTACGTGGCGGATTTACGTTCTTGCCCTTATGTGACGAATTTACTTTCTTGCCCTTCCATGTGGCTTTACTTTCTTGCACACTTAACCCTAGTTGACAACAATTACAACCCATACGAGGCTGTGGGAACAACAATCTCCCCTTTTGTAATTGTTGGCAACACTCATAACAAAAACCATTAGGCAGTCCTTCATAATCTTCTTAAAGTAATAATCAAGAAGCAGGTGGATTATAACACCCCCTAAATATGCACTCCCCCTTCCTTAATAGCTCCCCCTGCACTGTTGCTTCTCTCCCCTTTTGCCAACCAATTACAAATTTGAAAAACTTGTAAAGTAGAGATGGAGGATTCACCTGATTTTCAGGCTTGAGGAGTCATTCGCACAGACAGACTCATTTTGTGCTTTTCAAACAGCTATGTGGACAAAGATTTAGTTAGATCTTGTGTAGCCTCTTCAACAGATTTAGGTTCAACTTGTGAGAGTAAAGCAGTAGCTCCCACAATTCTTCTTCTTGTTGTAACTCCTGCTGATGGGTCACCTATGATCTGATTTTCTTGATAAGCACTGGTCCACGTTTTCTTTGGCTTTCTTTCTTGCACAGTCTTAGTTGCAAAAGGATCTCTTTCTTCATCAATCACATACAAATTTCAGTTGTTCTCTTCCCAGCTGCAACAATATTGCCTTCTTTACTCTTTACCTGGCAACCTGGTTTTGTGAATATTACCTTTTAGTCTTCATTGCATAGTTTGTTGACAGATGCTAGATTATATCTGAGTCCTTCAACGTGCAGAACATCTTTCAGCTTTCCTCTTCAAATGTTTATTGACCCTTGACCATTGATGTTGAGTGAATCATCATTGCCAAACTTGACTCTATTTTCTCTTGACTTGTTTAGCTTTGACAATTTACTCTTGTCTCCCATCATGTGTGAAGTGCATCCACTGTCAAGGATCCACTGCTTATCCTTGTAGTTAGCTTTGAGTGCAATTTCAGCTATATTAGCCACCTCCCTTTTAGCTTTATATTCCATCTTTTGAACTGGCTGGAAGATAGCTTTCTCTTTTTTCTCAGCTTTGACTACACCGCTTGTTTTCACTGTGACATTGAGTGCCTTCTCTTACTCAGGGAGAAGTGTCATACATCTCTTGGCATTATGGCCATCTTGCCCGCACCTTTCATACTATTCCAAGTCTGCCAATACAGCAAACTTATTCTTTGAAACCGCTGGTTTGGGCTTCCACCATCACTTCTTGTCAGTGTGTCCTTGCTTTTTACAGCATATGCAAGAACTCACGACAGGTGTTCTCCTCTGAATTTTGTATTGTCTCCCCCTGTATGCAGCATCGTATCTTCTCAAGTTGGAGACATATACTGACCTTCTCCACCAGCAGTTACTTGCCTTATGACCCCAAACTCCACAATAAAGACAGTGACCTTGAAATTGCCTCTTCTTGGGTCTAATCACAGTTTGTTTTCTTTTGTTCATTACTTGCTGTGTAGGCAATGTGGCTGGCTTCTTTGCTTGTGTGGCTTTCATTTCAGCCACTTTCTTCTCCTTCTTCTGTTCAGCTGTAGCCCTTTGCTGGCTGACCTTCTTTTCTTCATTTTTGTTTCCCTAGGTTGCTTCTTCAAATCCTCTTTATTCTCAGCTATCTTCTCCTGAGTCACAACCTTCTCTTTCAGCTTCTGTGGCACATTCTTATTATCTTTAGGCAATGCAGCCTCAGATTGCTGCACTTTCTCTTCATTCTTCTTTTCTCTTGCAAAACTTGTTTCTCCTATCATTTCAAGCTTCTGCACGTTCTCTTCACTCCTTTTGAGTTGTTGTTGAAGTCTCAGCAACTCTTTCTCCATTCCTTCAATTTTTGAAGTCCTTGAGCCAAGCTCCATTGTAAGGTCTTCACATATTTTGATATGTTCTTCAAATCTTCTCTTCAAGTCAATATGTTCAGCCCTTATTTCATCCTTTTGACTTTCAGCTTCCTCAGACTTTGCTTCAACTTGTTTTATATGGGCCTCCAACCTTCTTATGGTTCTACCCCTTCTGATTATCTCCTTTGAAGCTGCTTCTAACTCAGCTTCAAGATCTGGTTCTTCTTCATCAACCTCCTCTTCCTCTTTAGAGGTTGAACTACCACCTTGAGCTGATGCCATAAAGGCATGCTCATCTGATGATTCTTCATCTTCCTCCTCATCGGCTCTTTTATTTGACTCACATAACTC
This sequence comes from Bruguiera gymnorhiza, assembly GCA_020883675.1. Lineage (NCBI taxonomy): Eukaryota > Viridiplantae > Streptophyta > Magnoliopsida > Malpighiales > Rhizophoraceae > Bruguiera > Bruguiera gymnorhiza. Next base: position 96,075 of record JAIRCJ010000477.1, read on the forward strand.
TTGAATGAGCCTCTCTTCTTCTTCTGTGAGTTGGCAGTCTTCTTGCTGGACTTCTTTGATTTGAATGATGGTTTTCTCCATTTTGAATTCGGCTCATCATCACCATCCTCATCTTCATCATCAAGTTTCACTTTGCACTCAGAAGCAAAGTGTTTAGTCTGCCCACACCGATAACATCTCAAGGACAACTGTCCTTTTCCCTTCTTAGACCCCTTTTTGAACTTCCTTGGGAAGTATGCCAACACTACACCTTCACTTTCTTCCTCGTCATCATCATCATCCTCACTGGATGATTCTTCCTCTTCTTTTATTTTTAAGTGTTTCATGGCTTTGAAAGTTGCCTCCTTTGATACCTTCGATGTTAAGGAGCTCTCCGTTGACTTTATTCTCATCTCATATGCAATGAGATTGCACTGGAGATCATGCAGAGACATAGAATTGAGATCTCTACTCTCCTCTATGGCTGCCACTTTTGAGGCAAACCTTTCAGGCAGAATTCTCATAATTTTCTTCACAATAGATGAGTCCTTCTTGTTCTTCCCATGACTTTTAAGATCGTTTACAGCATTAATAACCCTGGTGAAGAACTCTTGGACTGTCTCATTTTTCTGCATTCTGAGAGATTCATGTCTCTCCTTGAAAACTTGAAGCTTGGCCTCCTTCATTTTGCCATCACCTTCATAGACTTTCTGCAATCTGTCCCATATCTCCTTGGTAGATTTGCAGTCCATAACTTTAGCATATTAAGCATCTGTTAATGCTAAAATGATGACGTTTGAGGCCTTTCCATTTATCTCAAACTGCCTTAATTCCTTTGGGGTTAGATCTTTACCTTCTTTTGGGGCCACAAAACCCTCCTGTACGGCTTTCACCACATTCATGCCCATGGTTGCAAATACCACCTGCATTCTCGCTCTCCACATATGATAATTGGTTCCATTAAAGATTGGAACCTTCTTGCTGTAAGTAGTGCTGGTGCTGGTACTGGCATCCATTTCTCAATATGCTAAACAAGCTAAAACTTCTGAAACTCTTCAAACTAGTACACCAAGCTCTTAAGCTTTATCCTAGTGAACTTGTGCTCTGATACCAATTGAAGTTCCCAACTTCACCCTAGGATCTACTAGTTTGTGATACTGAGAGGGGGGGTGAATCAGTATCACCACAATTCTCAATTTGCGGGTAAGTGAACAACTTCAATCTCTTCTTAAAAGCAAACTCTTTCTCAGATTCGACTAAGGTAGATCTATTGCTACCTACTAATCACAATAGTCCCCAAAGTCACCTTTCAGACATCTTGTTTAGGTCTTCGTTAGGTTATGGGTTGGTTGATACTTTAGCTGCATTCATAACTCAATTCAAAACACAAAACATAAAGCAAATTAAGGACACACGAGATTTACGTGGTTCCGTCAACGTGACGTACATGCACGGTGGTAGGGACTCTCCCTTACCAAGACTATCCACTATACTTGAGAATTCCAGTTACAATGGATGTCTTAATCTTCTGCTCCTTTCACTATTGCAATTACTAAGCAAGTACAATACAAAGAGTGTCACTTACTGTGTCTACCTTTCTTATAGCTTGTCTTGCCTCTGTTGAATTGAAAGGCTGCTCCACTACCCCTTAGAAGTTCACCGCAATGCTCTCTAACCTCTCTTGAAGAAATCTAGAAATACGTTGAGTTCTTTCCGATGTTTCGTCGAATTCCTTCTCTAGGTTATCTCACACAGCTCTTACTTTCACTGTCTCACGGTCTCACCCATCTCCTATTTCACGGTCTTACTATTTCACGGCCTATCCTCACGCTTCTGGTTTGTCACGCCGTTGCACGTTCTGGTTTTACGTCATCTCCTGATGTACACCCACACTTCTGGTATGGGTAAGACCGTGAGGATAGGGATATTTCAATTTTTCATTTTTTCGAATTTTAAAATATGCTAGGGATAAATGAATTGTCAATACTCTGTTGAATTTAAATTTTGCAATTTTCTGAATTATCTCCTTTGCCTCAACGCAATTTGAAATGGTTTATATAATCTTCAGGCAAATTACTTAAGAAAAAACAAAAGCAATCGACTATAATAAGAAGGTTCTGCACTCCCATCTAGGGATATATGTTTAACACAACATTGAAACTTGGGATTGATATTTCTAATACTCATCCACTAAAGTGTATTTTATGCAATTGAGTTCATTACTTGTATTTTTGTTCAATTAACTTATTCAAATATTGTATTTTTCTCACCAATCAAATCAAATGACACTAACAAATTTCAAAATCAAAATATTGCATTTTTACAATTTTTAGAATTTTAAAATCTACTAGTGACAAATAAATTGTCCATAATCTGTTAAAATTAAATTTTGCAATTTTCTTAATTGTCTCCTTTGCCGCAATGCAATTTGAAATGATTTATAGAATTCTTGTCTTCAGACAAATTACCTAAGAAAAAGGAAAAGCAATAGACTCTAATAAGATGGTTCCTCACTCCCATCAAGGGATATATGCTTCACAGAACCTTGAAACTTCAGATTGTTATTTATAATATTCATCCACTAAAGTGTCTTTTATGCAATTGAGTCCATTACTTGTATTTTTGTTCAATTAACATATTCAAATATTATATTTTTCACATATTATATTTTTCTCACCAATTAAATCAAATGACATTAACAATAAATATAAAAATCAAAATATTTCAATTTTGCATTTTTAGAATTTTAAAATTTGCTAGGGATGACTGAATTGTCAATACTCTGTTGAATTTAAATTTTGCAATTTTCTTAATTGTCTCCTTTGTCTCAATGCAATTTGAAATTATTTATAGAATTTTTGTCTTCAGACAAATTACTTAAGAAAAACGAAAAGTAATGAACTCTAATAAGATTGTTCCCCACTCTCATCTAGGGATATATGCTTCACATAATCTTGAAACCTGAGATTACTATTTATAATATTCATCTACTAAAGTGACTTTTGTGTAATTGTGTCCATTACTTGTATTTTTATTCAATTAACATATTCAAATATTATATTTTTCACATATTATATTTTTCTCACCAATTAAATCAAACGACATTAATATTAAATTTAAAAATCAAAATATTTCAATTTTGCATTTTTTCGAATTTTAAAATCTGCTAGGAATAAGTGAATTGTCAATGCTTTGTTGAATTTAAATTTTGCAATTTTCTGAATTGTCTCCTTTGCCTCAACGCAATTTGAAATGATTTATATAATCTTCAGGCATATTACTTAAGAAAAACCAAAAGCAATCGACTATAATAAGAAGGCTCTGCACTCCCATCTAGGGATATATGCTTAACACAACATTGAAACTTAGGACTGCTATTTATAATATTCATCCACTAAAGTGTCTTTTATGCAATTGAGTTCATTACTTGTATTTTTGTTCAATTAACAATTTCAAATATTATATTTTTCACATATTATATTTCTCTCACCAATTAAATGAAACGACATTAACAATAAATTTAAAAATCAAAATATTTCAATTTTGCAATTTTTCAAATTTTAAAATCTGCTAGGGATAAGTGAATTGTCAATATTCTGTTGAATTTAAATTTTGCAATTTTCAGAATTGTCTCCTTTGCCTTAACGCAATTTGAAATGATTTATATAATCTTCAGGCAAATTACTTAAGAAAAAGCAAAATCAATGGACTGTAATAAGAAGGTTCTGCACTCCCATTTAAGGATATATGCTTAATACAACATTGAAACTTGGGACTGCTATTTATAATATTCATCCACTAAAGTGTATTTTATGCAATTGAGTCCATTACTTGTATTTTTGTTTAATTAAAAATTTCAAATATTATATTTTTCACATATTATATTTCTCTCACCAATTAAATGAAACGACATTAATAATAAATTTAAAAATCAAAATATTTCAATTTTGCAATTTTTCAAATTTTAAAATCTGCTAGGGATAAGTGAATTGTCAATACTCTTTTGAATTTAAATTTTGCAATTTTCGGAATTGTCTCCTTTGCCTCAACGCAATTTGAAATGATTTATATAATCTTCAGGCAAATTACTTAAGAAAAAGTAAAAGCAATGAGTTGTAATAAGAATGTTCTGCACTCCCATTTAAGGATATATGCTTAACACAACATTGAAACTTAGGTGTGCTATTTATAATATTCATCCACTAAAGTGTATTTTATGCAATTGAGTCCATTACTTCTATTTTTGTTCAATTAACTTATTCAAATATTATATTTTTCTGACCAATCAAATCAAACGACATTAACAACAAATTTAAAAATCAAAATATTGAATTTTTGCAATTTTTAGAATTTTAAAATCTGCTAGGGATAAATAAATTGTCAATAATCTGTTGAATTTAAATGTTGCAATTTTCTTAATTATCTCCTTTGCATCAATGCAATTTGAAATGATTTATAAAATTCCTGTTTTTAGACAAATTACTTAAGAAAAAGGAAAAGAAATGGACTCTAATAAGATGGTTCCACACTCCCATCTAGGGATATATGCTTCACACAACCTTGAAACTTAAGATTGCTATTTATAATATTCATGCACTAAAGTGTCTTTTATGCAAGTGAGTACATTACTTGTATTTTTGTTCAATTAGCATATTCAAATATTATATTTTTCACATAGTATATTTTTCTCACCAATTAAATCAAACGACATTAACGATAAATTTAAAAATCAAAATATTTCAATTTTGCAATTTTTAGAATTTTAAAATTTGCTATGGATAAGTGAATTGTCAATACTCTGTTGAATTTAAATTTTGCAATTTTTTGAATTGTCTCCTTTACCTCAACGCAATTTGAAATATTTTATATAATCTTCAGGCAAATTACTTAAGAAAAAGCAAAACAATAGACTGTAATAAGAAGGTTCTGCACTCCCATCTAGGGATATATGCTTAACACAACATTGAAACTTGAGTTTGCTATATATAATATTCATCCAATAAAGTGTATTTTATGCAATTGAGTCCATTAATTGTATTTTTGTTCAATTAACATATTCAAATATTATATTTTTCTCATATTATATTATTGTCACCAATTAAATCAAACGACATTAACTTTAAATTTAAAAATCAAAATATTTCAATTTTGGACTTTTTCAAATTTTAAAATCTGCTAGGGATAAATGAATTGTCAATACTCTGTTGAATTTAAATTTTGCAATCTTCGGAATTGTCTCCTTTGCCTCAACGCAATTTGAAATATTTTATGTAATCTTTAGACAAATTACTTAAGAAAATGCAAAAGTAATCGACTGTAATAAGAAGGCTCTACACTCCCATCTAGCGATATATGCTTAACACAACATTGAAACTTGGGACTGCTATTTATAATATACATCCACTAAAGTGTATTTTATGCAATTGAGTACATTATAGTTGATGAAATATTATAAATAGTATTCCCAAGTTTCAATGTTGGGTTAAGCATATATCCTAAATGGGAGTGGAGAACCTTCTTATTAGAGTTAATTGCTTTTACTTTTTCTTAAGTAATATGTTTAAAGACACGAATTATATAAATCATTTCAAATTGCATTAAGGCAAAGGAGACATTTAAGAAAATTGCAAAATTTCAATGGAACAGATTATTGGCAATTTATTTATCCCTAGCAAAGCTTAAAATTCTAAAAATTGCAAAAATGCAATATTTTGATTTTTAAATTTTTTGTTAATGTCGTTGGATTTTATTGGTGCGTAAAATTTAATATTCGAAAATGTTTATTGGACAAAAAGATAAGTAATGGACTCAATTGTATAAAATACACTTTAATGGATGAATATTATAAATTGCAATCCCAAGTTTTAGCGTTGCGTTAAGCATATATCCCTAGAGGAGAGTGCAGAAACATCTTATTAGAGTCATTTGCTTTTACTTTTTCTGAACTAAATTGTTTGAACATGCGAATTATATAAATCATATCAAATTGCATTGAGGCAAAGGAGACAATTAAGAAAATTGCAAAATTTAAAATCAAAAGGTTATTGGCAACTCATTTATTCCTAACAGATTTTAAAATTGTAAAAATTGCAACAATGCAATATTTTGACTTTTAAATTTATTGTTAATGTTGTTGCATTTGATTGGTGTGAAAAATATAATATTTCAATAAGTTAATTGAACAAAAATACAAGTAATGAACTTAATTGTATGAAATACATTTTAGTGGATGAATATTATAAATAGCATTCCTAAGTTTTAATGTTGTGTTAAGCACATATCCTAGATAGGAGTGGCAAACCTTCTTATTAGAGTCAATTGCTTTTGGTTTTTCTTAAGTAATACGTTTGAACACAAGAATTATATAAATTATTTCAAATTGCATTGAGGCAAAGGAGACATTTAAGAAAATTGCAAAATTTAAATGCAACAGATTATTGACAATTTATTTATCCCTAGCAAATCTTAAAAATCTAAAAATTGCAAATATGCAATATTTTGATTTTTAAATTTATTGTTAATGTCGTTGGATTTGATTAGTGAGAAAAATATAATATTTGAAAATGTTTAATGGACAAAAAGACAAGTAATGGACTCAATTGTATAAAATACACTTTAATGGATGAATATTATAAATTGCAATCCCAAGTTTCAACGTTGCATTAAGCATATATCCCTAGAGGGGAGTGCAAAACCTTCTATTTAGAGTCATTTTTTTTTTGCTTTTTCATAACGAAATTGTTTGAACATGCAAACTATATAAATCATATCAAATTGCATTGAGGCAAAGGAGACAATGAGGAAAATTGCAAAATTTGAAATCAACAGGTTATTGACAAGTCATTTATCGCTAGTAGATTTTAGAATTGTAAAAATTGCAACAATGCAATATTTTGACTTTTAAATTTGTTGTTAATGTTGTTGCATTTGATTGGTGAGAAAAATATAATATTTCAATATGTTAATTGAACAAAAAGACAAGTAATGGACATAATTGTATAAAATACATTTTAATGGATGAATATTATAAATAGCATTCCCAAGTTTTAATGTTGTGTTAAACACATATCCTAGATAGGAGTGACGAACCTTCTTATTAGAGTCAATTGCTTTTGCTTTTTCTTAAGTAATACGTTTGAAGACAAGAATCATATAAATCATTTCAAATTGCATTGAGGCAAAGGAGACATTTAAGAAAATTGCAAAATTTAAATGCAACAGATTATTAACAATTTATTTATCCCTAGCAAATTTTAAAATTCTAAAAATTGCAAAAATGCAATATTTTGACTTTTAAATTTATTGTTAATGTTGTTGCATTTGATTGGTGAGAAAAATATAACACTTGAAATATATAATATTAGAAGATGTTAATTGAACAAAAATACAAGTAATGGACTCAATTGAATGAAATACATTTTAGTGGATGAATATTATAAATAGCATTCCCAAGTGTTAATGTTGTTTTAAAAACATATCCTAGATGGGAGTGGTGAATCTTTTTATTAGAGTCAATTGCTTTTGCTTTTTTTGATGTAATACGTTTGAAGACAAGAATCATATAAATCATTTCAAATTGCATTGAGGCAAAGGAGACATTTAAGAAAATTGCAAAATTTAAATGCAACAGATTATTAACAAATTATTTATCGCTAGCAAATTTTAAAATTCTAAAAATTGCAAAAATACAATATTTTGACTTTTAAATTTATTGTTAATGTCATTGGATTTTCTTAGTGAGTAAAATTTAATATTCGAAAATGTTTATTGGACAAAAAGACAAGTAATGGACTCAATTATATAAAATACACTTTAATGGATGAATATTATAAATTGCAATCCCAAGTTTCAGCGTTGTGTTAAGCATATATCCCTAGAGGGGAGTGCAGAAACATCTTATTAAAGTCATTTGCATTTACTTTTTCTGAACTAAATTATTTGAACATGCGAATTATATAAATCATATCGAATTACAATGAGGCAAAGGAGACAATTAAAAAAATTGCAAAATTTAAAATCAAAAAGTTATTGGCAAGTCATTTATCCCTAACAGATTTTAAAATTGTAAAAATTGCAACAATGCAATATTTTGACTTTTAAATTTATTGTTAATGTTGTTGCATTTGATTGGTAAGAAAAATATAATATTTCAATAAGTTAATTAAACAAAAATACAAATAATGAACTTAATTGTATGAAATAAATTTTAGTGGATGAATATTATAAATAGCATTCCTAAGTTTTAATGTTGTGTTAAGCACATATCCTAGATGGGAGTGGCAAACCTTCTTATTAGAGTGAATTACTTTTGCTTTTTCGTAAATAATACATTTGAAGACAAGAATTATATAAATCATTTCAAATTGCATTGTGACAAAAGAGACATTTAAGAAAATTGCAAAATTTAAATACAACAAATTATTGAAAATTTATTTATCTCTAGCAAATCTTAAAATTCTAAAAATTGCAAAAATGCAATATTTTGACTTTTAAATTTATTATTAATATTGTTGCATTTGATGGGTGAGAAAAATATAACACTTGAAATATATAATATTAGAAGATGTTAATTGAACAAAAATACAAGTAATAGACTCAATTGTATGAAATACATTTTAGTGGATGAATATTATAAATAGCATTCCCAAGTGTTAATGTTCTTTTAAGCATATATCCTAGATGGGAGTGGTGAACCTTTTTATTAGAGTCAATTGCTTTTGCTTTTTTTGATGTAATACGTTTGAAGACAAGAATCATATAAATCATTTCAAATTACATTAAAGCAAAGGAGACATTTAAGAAAATTGCAAAATTTAAATGCAACAGATTATTAACAATTTATTTATCGCTAGCAAATCTTAAAATTCTAAAAATTGCAAAAATGCAATGTTTTGACTTTTAAATTTACTATTAATGTTGTTGCATTTGATTGGTGAGAAAAATATAACACTTGAAAAATATAATATTTGAATATGTTAATTGAACAAAAAAACGAGTAATGGACCCAATTGTAAATAACATTGCAATTTGAGTGGAAGAATATTATAAATAACATTCCCAAGTTTCAATGTTGGGTTAAGCATATATCCTAGATGAGAGTGAGGATCCTTCTTATTAGAGTCAATTGCTTTTGTTTTTTCTTAAGTAATACGTTTAAAGACAAGAATTATATAAATCATTTCAAATTGCATTGGGGCAAAGGAGACATTTAAGAAAATTGCAAAATTTAAATGCAACAGATTATTGACAATTTATTTATCCCTATCAAATCTTAAAATTCTAAAAATTGCAAAAATTCAATATTTTGACTTTTCAATTTATTGTTAATGTTGTTGCATTTGATTGGTGAGAAAAATATAATACTTGAAAAATATAATATTTGAATATGTTAATTGATAAAAAATACAAGTAATGGACTCAATTGTATGAAATATATTTTAGTGGATGAATATTATAAATAGTATTCCTAAGTTTTAATGTTGGGTTAAGCATATATCCTAGATGGGAGTGGGGAACTTTCTTATTAGAATCAATTGCTTTTGCTTTTTCTTAAGTAATACGTTTGAAGACAAGAACAATATAAATCATTTCAAATTGCATTGAGGCAAAGGAGACATTTAAGAAAATTGTAAAACTTAAATGCAACAGATTATTAACAATTTATTTATCCTAAGCAAATCTTAAAATTCTAAAAATTGCAAAAATGCAATATTTTGACTTTTAAATTTATTGTTAATGTTGTTGCATTTGATTGGTGAGGAAAATATAATACTTGAAATATATAATATTTGAATATGTTAATTCAACAAAAATACAAGTAATGGACTCAATTGTATGAAATACATTTTAGTGGATGATTATTATAAATAGCATTCCCAAGTTTCAATGTTGGATTAAGCATATATCATAGATGGGAGCGGAGAACCTTCTTATTAGAGTCAATTGCTTTTGCTTTTTTTTAAGTAATACGTTTGAAGACAAGAATTATATAAATCATTTCAAATTGCATTGGGGCAAAGGAGACATTTAAGAAAATTGCAAAATTTAAATGCAACAGATTATTGACAAGTTATTTATCCCTAGCAAATATTAAAATTCTAAAAATTGCAACAATGTAATATTTTTGACTTTTTAATTTATTGTTAATGTTGTTACATTTGATTGGTGAGAAAAATATAATACTTGAAAAATATAATATTTGAATATGTTAATTTATCAAAAATACAAGTAATGGACTCAATTGTATGAAATATATTTTAGTGGATGAATATTATAAATAGCATTCCCAAGTTTCAATGTTGGGTTATATCCTAGATGGGAGTGGGGAACTTTCTTATTAGAGTCAATTGCTTTTGCTTTTTCTTAAGTAATACGTTTGAAGACAAGAACAATATAAATCATTTCAAATTGCATTGAGGCAAAGAAGACAATTAAGAAAATTGAAAATTTTAAATTCAACAGATTATTGACAATTAATTTATCCCTAGCAGATTTTAAAATTCTAAAAATTGCAAAAATGCAATATTTTGATTTTTAAATTTATTATCAATGTCGTTGGATTTGATTGGTGAGAAAAATATAATATTCGAAAATGTTTATTAGATAAAAAGACAAGTAATGGACTCAATTGTATAAAATACACTTTAATGGATGAATATTATAAATTGCAATCCCAAGTTTCAACGTTGCGTTTAGCATATATCCCTAGAGGGGAGTGCAGAACCTTCTTATTAGAGTCATTTGCTTTTCCTTTTTCTTAACTAAATTGTTTGAACATGTGAATCATGTAAATCATATCAAATTGCATTGAGGCGAAGGAGACAATGAAGGAAATTGTCAAATTTAAAATCAATAGGTTATTGACAAGTCATTTATCCCTAGTAGATTTTAAAATTTTAAAAATTGCAACAATGCAATATTTTGACTTTTAAATTTATTGTTAATGTTGTTGCATTTGATTGGTGAGAAAAATGTAATACTTGAAAAATATAATATTTCAATAAGTTAATTAAACAAAAATATAAGTAATGAACTTAATTGTATGAAATACATTTTAGTGGATGAATATTATAAATAGCATTCCTAAGTTTTAATGTTGTGTTTAACACATATCCTAGATGGGAGTGGCGAACCATCTTATTAGAGTCAATTGCTTTTGCTTTTTCTTAAGTAATACGTTTGAAAACAAGAGTTATATAAATCATTTCAAATTGCATTGAGGCAAAGGAGACATTTAAGAAAATTGCAAAATTTAAATGCAACAGATTATTGACATTTTATTTATACCTAGCAAATCTTAAAATTCTAAAAATTGCAAAAATGCAATATTTTGACTTTTAAATTTATTGTTAATGTTGTTGCATTTGATTGGTGAGAAAAATATAATACTTGAAAAATATAAAATTTGAATATGTTAATTGAACAAAAATACAAGTAATGGACTCAATTGTATGAAATACATTTTAATGGATGAATATTATAAATTCCAATCCCAAGTTTCAATGTTGTGTTAAGCATATATCCTAAGATGAGAGTGCGGAACCTTTTTATTAGAGTCATTTGCTTGTGCTTTTTCTTAACTAAATTGTTAGAGGAAACGAATTATATAAATCATTTCAAATTACATTGCGGCAAAGGAGACAATTAAGAAAATTGCAAAATTTAAAATCAACAGATTATTAACAAGTCATTTATCCTTAGCAAATTTTAAAATTCTTAAAATTGCAACAATGCAAGATTTTGACTTTTACATTTATTGTCAATGTCGTTGCATTTGATTTGGAAGAAAAATATAATACTTCAAAAATATAATATTTGAATATGTTAATTGAATAAAAATACAAGTAATGGACTCAATTGTATAAAATACACGTTAGTGGATGAATCTTATAAATAGCAATCCCAAATTTTAATGTTGTGTTAAGCACATATTATAAATGGAAGTGGGGAACCTTCTTATTAGAGTCATTTGGTTTTGCTTTTTCTTAAGTAAATTGTTTGAACACATGAATTATATAAATCATTTCAAATTGCTTTGAGGCAAAGTAGACAATTAGGAAAATTGCAAAATTTAAATTCAATAGATTATTGACAAATCATTTATTCCTAGCCGATCTGAAAATTCTAAAAATTGTAAAAATGCAATATTTTGACTTTTAAATTTATTGTTAATGTTGTTGCATTTGATTGGTGAGAAAATATAATACTTGAAAAATATAATATTTCAATAAGTTAATTGAACAAAAATACAAGAAATGGACTCAATTGTATGAAATACATTTTAGTGGATGAATATTATAAATAACATTCTCAAGTTTCAATGTTGTGTTAAGCACATATCTAAGATAGGAGTAGGGAACCTTTTTATTGGAGTCATCTGGTTTTACTTTGTCTTAAGTAAATTGTTTGAACACACGAATTATATAAATCATTTCAAATTGCATTGAGGCAAAGCGGACAATTAAGAAAATTGCAAAATTTAAGTTCAACAGATTATTGATAATTCATTTATCCCTAGCAGATCTTAAAATTCTAAAATTGCAAAATGCAATATTTTGAATTTAAAATTATTGTTAATGTTGTTAGATTTGATTGATGAGAAAAATATTATATTTGAAATTGTTAATTGAACAAAAATACAAGTAATGGACTCAGTTGTGTAAAATACACTTTAGTGGAGAATCTTATAAATAGCTATCCCAAGTTTCAATGTTTTGTTAAGCACATATCCTAAATGGAAGTGGGGAACCTCTTATTAGAGTCATTTGCTTTTGCTTTTTCTTAAGTAACTTGTTTGAATACAAGAATTACATAAATCATTTCAAATTGCATTGACGCAAAGGAGACAATTAAAAAAATTACAAAATTTAAATTCAACAGATTATTGACAATTCATTTATCTCTAGCAGATTTTAAAATTTTAAAATTGCAAAAATGCAATATTTTGACTTTTAAATTTATTTTAATGTCATTGCTTATGATTGGTGAGAAAAATATAATATTTGAAAAATATAATATTTGAATATTTAATTGAACAAAAATACAAGTAATGGACTCAATTGTATAAAATACACTTTAGTGATAAATCTTATAAATAGCAATCCCAAGTTTCAATGTTGTGTTAAGCATATATCCCTAGATGGGAGTGTAGAACCTTCTTATTACAGTCCATTGCTTTTGCTTTTTCTTAAGTAATTTGCCTGAAGATTATATAAATCATTTCAAATTGCGTTGAGGCAAAGGAGACAATTCAGAAAATTGCAAAATTTAAATTCAACAGAGTATTGACAATTCATTTATCCCTAGCAGATTTTAAAATTCTAAAAATTGCAAAATTGAAATATTTTGATTTTTAAATTTATTGTTAATGTCGTTTGATTTAATTGGTGAGAAAAATATAATATGTGAAAAATATAATATTTGAATATGTTAATTGAACAAAAATACAAGTAATGGACTCAATTGCATAAAAGACACTTTAGTGGATGAATATTATAAATAGCAATCTCAAGTTTCAAGGTTGTGTGAAGCATATATCCCTAGATGGGAGTGGGGAACCATCTTATTAGAGTCCATTGCTTTTCCTTTTTCTTAAGTAATTTGTCTGAAGACAAGAATTCTATAAATCATTTCAAATTGCATTGAGGCAAAGGAGACAATTAAGAAAATTGCAAAATTTAAATTCAACAGAGTATTGACAATTCATTTATCCCTAGCAGATTTTAAAATTCTAAAAATTGCAAAATTGAAATATTTTGATTTTTAAATTTATTGTTAATGTCGTTTGATTTAATTGGTGAGAAAAATATAATATGTGAAAAATATAATATTTGAATATGTTAATTGAACAAAAATACAAGTAATGGACTCAATTGCATAAAAGACACTTTAGTGGATGAATATTATAAATAGCAATCTCAAGTTTCAAGGTTGTGTGAAGCATATATCCCTAGATGGGAGTGGGGAACCATCTTATTAGAGTCCATTGCTTTTCCTTTTTCTTAAGTAATTTGTCTGAAGACAAGAATTCTATAAATCATTTCAAATTGCATTGAGGCAAAGGAGACAATTAAGAAAATTGCAAAATTTAAATTCAACAGATTATTGACAATTCATTTATCCCTAGCAGATTTTAAAATTCAAGAAATTGCAAAAATGCAATATTTTGACTTTTAAATTTATTGTTAATGTTGTTGGATTTGATTGGTGAGAAAAATATAATATTCAAAAATGTTAATTGAACAAAAATACAAGTAATGGACTCAATTGGATAAAATACACTTTAGTGGATGATATTATAAATAGCAATCCCAAGATTCAATGTTGTGTTATGCATATATCTTAGATGGAAGTAGGGAACCTTCTTGTTAGAGTCATTTCCTTTTGGCTTTTCTTAAGTAATTTGTTTCAAGACAAGAATTATATAAAATCATTTCAAATTGCATTGAGGCAAAGGAGACAATTAAGAAAATTGCAAATTTAATTCAACAGATTATTGACAATTCATTTATCTGTAATAGCAAATTTTAAAATTCTAAAAAAAAAAATGCAATATTTTGACTTTTAAATTTATTGTTAATACTGTTGCATTTGATTGGTGAGAAAAATATAATACTTGAAAAAATAAATTATTAATATGTTTAGAACACCAAATACATTTAAAGGACATAATTATAGAAAATAAATTTTAGTGCATGAATATTATAAATAGCAATCCAGTTTCAATGTTGTGTTATGCTATATCTTAGTTGGAATGGGGAACCTTCTTATTAGTGTCATTTGCTTTTGCTTTTTCTTAAGTAATACGTTGAAGAGAAGAATTATATATAAATCATTTAAATTGCATTGAGGCAAAAGAGACAATTAGGAAAATTGAAAAATTTAAAATCATTATATTATTGACAAGTTATTTATTCCTAGTAGTAATTCTAAAAATTGCAAAAATGCAATATTTTGACTTTTAAATTTATTATTAATGTCGTTGCATTTGATTGTGAGAAAAATATAATACTCGAAAAATATGATATTTGAATATTTTAAATCAATAAAAATACAAGTAATGGACTCAATTGTGTAAAATACACTTTAGTATATTTTGAATATTTGATTCGTTGCATTTGAAATTGCATTGAGGCAAAGGAGACAATTAAGAAAATTGCAAAATTTAACAATTACAAATTGACAAGTCATTGATCACTAGCACATTTTAAAATTCTAAAAATTTCAAATATGCAATATTTTGACTTTAAATTTATTGTTAATGTCGTTGCATTTGATTGGTGAGAAAAATATAATACTCAAAAAAATATGATATTTGAATATGTTAATTGAATAAAAATACAAGTAATGGACTCAATTGTGTAAAATACAGTCTAGTGGATGAATCTTATAAATAGCAATCCCAAGTTTCAATGTTGTGTTAAGCACATATCTAGATGGGAGTGGGAAACCTTCTTATTTGAGTCATTTGCTTTTGCTTTTTTTAAGTAACTTGTTTGAAAACACGAATTATATAAATCATTTCAAATTGCATTGAGGTGAAAGAGACAATTAAGAAAATTGCAAAATTTAAATTCAAAAGATTATTGACAACGCATTTATCCCTAGCAGATTTTAAAATTCTAAAAATTGCAAAAATGTAATATTTTGATTTTTTAATTTATTGTTAATGTCATTGGATTTGATTGGTAGAAAAAAATATAATATTCGAAAATGCTAATTGATCGACAATACAAGTAATGGACTCAATTGTATAAAATACACTTTAGTGGACGAATACTATAAGTAGCAATCCCAAGTTTCAATGTTGTCTTAAACATATATCCAAGAGGAGTGCGGGACCTTCTTATTGGCATCCATTGCTTTTGTTTTTTCTTAAGTAATTTGTCTGAAGACAGAATTATATAAATCTTTTCAAATTGCATTGAGGCGAAGGAGACAATTAAGAAAATTGGAAAATTTAAATTTAACAGATTATTGATAATTCATTTATCTCTAGCAGATTTTAAAATTCTTAAAATTGCATTAATGCATATTTTGATTTTTAATTTATTGTTAATGTGGTTGGATTTGATTGGTGAGAAAAATATAATATTCAAAAATGTTAATTGAACAAAAATACAAGTAATGGACTCGATTATATAAAATACATTTTAGTGGATGAATATTATAAATAGCAATCCAAGTTTCAACGTTGCGTTAACCATATATCCTAGATGGGAGTAAGGAACCTTCTTATAGAGCCACTTGCTTTTGCTTTTTCTTAAGTATTTTGTTTGAAGACAAGAATTATATAAATCATTTCAAATTGCTTTGAGGCAAAGGAGACAATTAAGAGAATTGCAAAAATTAAATTGAAGAGATCATTGACAATTCATTTATCCCTAACAGATTTTCAAATTCTAAAAATTGCAAAAATGCAATATTTTAATTTTTTAAATTTATTGTTAATGTCGTTGGGTTTGATTGGTGAGAAAAATATAATATTCGAAAATGTTAATTGAACAAAAATACAAGTAATGGACTCAATATATAAAATACACTTTAATGGATGAATATTATAAATAGCAATCACAAGTTTAATGTTGTGTTAAGCATCTATCCTGCATGGGAGTGGGAACCTTCTTATTAGAATCAATTGCTTTTGCTTGCTTTTTCTAAAGTAATACTTTTGAAGACAAAATTATATAAATCATTTCAAATTGCATTGATGCAAAGGAGACAATTAAGAAAATTGCAAAATTTAAATTCAACAGATTATTGACAATTCATTTATCTCTAACAGATTTTAAAATTTTTAAAAATTGCAAAAATCCAATATTTTGATTTTTAAATTTATTGTTAATGTCGTTGGATTTGATTGGTGAGAAAAATATAATATTTTGAAAATGTTAATTGAACAAAAATATAAGTAATTCACTCAATTGTGTAAAATACACTTTAGTGGATGAATCTTATAAATAGCAATCTCATGTTTCAATGTTGTGTTAAGCACATGTCTGAGATTGAAGAGGGAACCCTCTTATTAGAGTCATTTGCTTTTGCTTTTTCTTAAGTAACTTGTTTGAAGATACGAATTATATAAATCTTTTCAAATTGCATTAGGCAAAGGAGACAATTAAGAAAATTGCAAAATTTAAATTCAACAGATTATTGACAACGCATTTATCCCTAGCAGATTTAAAATTCTAAAAATTGCAAAAATGCAATATTTTGATTTTTTAATTTATTTTAATGTCATTTAGATTTGATTGGTGAGAAAAATAATATTCAAAAATGCTAACTGATTGACAATACAAGTAATGGACTCAATTGTATAAAATACACTTCAATGACAATACTATAGTAGCAATCCCAAGTTTCAATGTTGTCTTAACATATATCCCAAGATGGGAGTGCAGGACCTTCTTATTGGCATCCATTGCTTTTGTTTTTCTTAAGTAATTTGTTTGAAGACAAGAATTATATAAATCTTTTCAAATTGCATTGAGGCGAAGGAGACAATTAAGAAATTTAGAAATTTAAATTCAACAGATTATTGATAATTCATTTATCCCTA
>JAIRCJ010000487.1:0-21582 GCA_020883675.1 Bruguiera gymnorhiza
ATATTTTTCACATATTATATTTTTCCCACCAATCAAATCAAACGACATTACTAATATATTTAGAAATCAAAATATTGCACTTGTCCAATTTTGTAATTTTAAAATCTGCTAGAGATAAATGATTTGTCAATACTCTGTTGAATTTAAATTTTGCAATTTTCTTAATTGTCTCCTTTGCCTCAACCCAATTTGAAGTGATTTGTATAATCTTCAAGCAAATTACTTAAGAAAAAGCAAAAGCAATGCACTGTAATAAGAAGGTTCTGCACTCTCATCTAGGGATCTATGCTTAACACAACATTCAAACTTGGGATTGCTATTTATAATATTCATCCACTAAAGTGTATTTTATGCAATTGAGTCCATTATTTGTATTTTTGTTCAATTAACTTATTCAAATATTGTATTTTTCTCACCAATCAAATCAAACGACATTAATAAGATGGTTCTGCACTCCCATCTTGGGATATATGCTTAATACAACATTGAAACTTGGGATTGCTATTTATGATATTCATCCCTAAAGTGTATTTGATGCAATTGAGTTCATTACTTATATTTTTATTCAATTAACATATTTAAATATTATAATTTTCACATATTATATTTTTCTCACCAATTAAATCGAACAACATTAATAATAAATTTAAAAGTTAAAATATTTCAATTTTCCAATTTTTTGAATTTTAAAATCTCATAGGGATAAATGAATTGTCAATTCTCTGTTGAAATTAAATTTTGCAATTTTCAGAATTGTCTCCTTTGCCTCAACGCAATTTGAAATGATTTATATAATCTTCACGCAAATTGCTTAAGAAAAAACAAAGGCAATGGGTTGTAATAAGAAGGTTCTGCACTCCCATCTAGGGACATATGCTTAACACAACATTGAAATTTGGGATTGCTATTTACAATATTCATCCACTAAAATGTATTTTATGCAATTTATTCCATTATTTGTACTTTTGTTCAATTAACTTATTCAAATATTGTATTTTTCTCACAAATCAAATCAAACAACTTTAATAATATATTTAAAAATCAAAATATTGCATTTTTTCAATTTTTGGAATTTTAAAATCTGCCAGGGATAAATGATTTATCAATACTCTGTTGAATTTAAATTTTGCAATTTTCTGAATTGTCTCCTTTGCCTCAACACAATTTGAAATGATTTATATAATATTTAGGTAAATAACTTAAGAAAAGGGAAAAGCAATGGACTGTAATAAGAAGATTTTGCACTCCCATCTTGGGATATATGCTAAACACAACATTGAAACTTGAGATTGCTATTTATAATATTCATCCATTAAAGTGTATTTTATGCAATTGAGTCGATTACTTGTATTTTTGTTCAATTAACTTATTCAAATAATGTATTTTTCCCACCAATCAAATCAAATGACTTTAACAACAAATTTAAAAATCAAAATATTTCATTTTTGCAATTTTTAGAATTTTAAAATCTACTAGGGATAAATAAATTGTCAAAAATCTGTTAAATTTAAATTTTTCAATTTTCTTAATTGTCTCCTTTGCCTCAATGTAATTTGAAATGATTTATAGAATTCTTGTCTTCAGAAAAATTACATAAGAAAAAGGAAAAGCAATCGATTCTAATAATATCGATCCGCACTCCCATCTAGGGATATATGCTTCACACAACCTTGAAACTTGAGATTGCTATTTATAATATTCATCCACTAAAATGTCTTTAATGCAATTAAGTCCATTACTTGTATTTTTGTTCAATTAACATATTCAAATATTATATTTTTCACATATTATATTTTTCTCACCAATTAAATCAAACGACATTAACATTAAATTTAAAAATCAAAATATTTCAATTTTACGATTTTTTGAATTTTAAAATCTAGTAGGGATAAATGAATTATCAATACTCTGTTGAATTTGAATTTTGCAATTTTCTGAATTGTCTCCTTTGCCTCAACGCAATTTGAAATGATTTATATAATCTTCAGGCAACTTACTTAAGAAAAAGCAAAAACAATCGACTGTAATAAGAAGGTCCTGCACTCCTATCTAGGGATATAAGCTTAACACAACATTGAAACTTGGGTTTGCTATTTATAATATTCTTCCACTAAAGTGTATTTTATGCAATTGAGTACATTACATGTATTTTTGTTCAATTAACATATTCAAATATAATATTTTTCACATATTATATTTTTCTCACCAATCAAATCAAACGAAATTAACAATAAATTTAAAAATCAAAATATTGTATTTTTCCAAATTTTAGAATTTTAAAATCTACTAGGGATAAATAAATTGTCAATAATCCATTGAATTTAAATTTTGCAATTTTCTGAATTGTCTCCTTTGCCTCAACGCAATTTAAAATGATTTATATAATCTTCTAGCAACTTAAGAAAAAGCAAAAGCAATCGACTGTAATAAGAAGGTTCTACACTCTCATCTTGGGATATATGCTAAACACAACATTGAAACTTAGGATTGCTATTTATAATATTCATCCACTAAAGTTTATTTTACGCAATTGAGTCCATTACTTGTATTTTTGTTCAATTAACTTATTCAAATATTGTATTTTTCTCACCAATCAAATCAAATGATATAAACAACAAATTTAAAAATCAAAATATTGCATTTTTGCAATTTTTAGAATTTTAAAATTTGCTAGGGATAAATAAATTGTCAATAGTCTGTTGAATTTAAATTTAGCAACTTTCTTAATTCTCTCCTTTGACTCAATGCAAATTGAAATGATTTATAGAATTCTTGTTTCCAGACAAATTGCTTAAGAAAAAGTAAAAGCAATGGACTCTAATAAGATGGTTCCACACTCCCATCTAGGGATATATGCTTCACAGAACCTTGAAACTTGAGTTTGCTATTTATAATATTCATCCACTAAAGTGTCTTTTATGTAATTGAGTCCATTTCTTGTATTTTTGGTCAATTAACATATTCAAATATGATATTTTTCACATATTATATTTTTCTCAACAATTAAATCAAACGACATTAACAATAAATTTAAAAATCAAAATATTTCAATTTTGCAATTTTTTGAAGTTTAAAATCTACTAGGGATAAATGATTTGTCAATACTCTGTTGAATTTAAATTTTGCAATTTTTTGAATTGTCTCCTTTGCCTCAACGCAATTTGGAATGATTTATATAATCTTCTGGCAACTTACTTAAGAAAAATGAAAAGTAATGGATTCTAATAAGATGGTTCCACACTCCCATCTAGGAATATATGCTTCACACAACCTTGAAACTTCTGTTTGCTATTTATAATATTCATCCACTAAAGTGTATTTTATGCAATTGAGTCCATTACTTGTATTTTTGTTCAATTACCATATTCAAATATTATATTTTCACATATTATATTTTTCTCACCAATTAAATCAAACGATATTAAAAATAAATTTAAAAATGAAAATATTTCCATTTTGCAATTTTTTGAATTTTAAAATCTATAAGGGATATGTGAATTATCAATACTCTATTGTATTTAAATTTTGCAATTTTTTGAATTTTCTGCTTTGCCTCAACGCAATTTGAAATGATTTATATAATCGTCAGGCAAATTACTTAACAAAAAGCAAAACCAATGGACAGTAATAAAAAGGTTCTACACTCCCATCCAAGGATATATGCTTAACACAACATTGAAACTTGGGATTACTATTTATAATATTCATCCACTAAAGTGTATTTTATGCAATTAAGTCCATTACTTGTATTTTTGTTCAATTAACTTATTCAAATATTGTATTTTTCTCACCAATCAAATCAAACGACATTAACAACGAATTTAAAACATAAAATATTGCATTTTTGAAATTTTTAGAATTTTAAAATCTACTAGGGACAAATAAATTGTCCATAATCTGTTGAATTTAAATTTTGCAATTTTCTTAATTCACTCCTTTGCCTCAATGCAATTTGAAATGATTTATAGAATTCTTGTCTTCAGACAAATTACTTAAGAAAAAGGAAAAGCAATGGACTCTAATAAGATGGTTCCCCACTCCCATCAAGTGATATATGCTTCACACAACCTTGAAACTTGAGTTTGCTATTTATAATATTCATCTACTAAAGTGTCTTTTATGCAATTGTGTCCCTTACTTGTACTTTTGTTCAATTAACATATTCAAATTTTATATTTTTCACATAATATATTTTTCTCACCAATTAAATCAAATGACATTAACAATAAATATAAAAATCAAAATATTTTGATTTTGCAAATTTTAGAATTTTGCAAACTTAGGTTTGCTATTTATAATATTCATCCACTAAAGTGTATTTTATGCAATTGAGTCCATTACTTGCATTTTTGTTCCATTAACATATTCAAATATGATATTTTTCACATATTATATTTTTTCCACCAATTAAATCAAACGACATTAATAATATATTTAAAAATCAAAATATTGCACTTGTGCAATTTTTGGAATTTTAAAATCTGCTAGGGGTAAATGATTTGTCAATACTCTATTGAATTTAAATTTTGCAATTTTCTGAATTGTCTCCTTTGCCTCAACCCAATTTGAAATGATTTGTATAATCTTCAGGCAAATTACTTAAGAAAAAGCAAAAGTAATGCACTAAAATAAGAAGGTTCTGGACTCCCATCTAAGGATCTATGTTTAACACAACATTCAAATTTGGGATTGTTATTTATAATATTCATCCACTAAAGTGTATTTTATGCAATTGAGTCCATTATTTGTTTTTTTGTTCAATTAACTTATTCAAATATTGTATTTTTCTTACCAATAAAATCAAACAACATTAAAATCTGCTAGGGATAAATAAATTGTCAATACTTTGTTGAATTTAAATTTTTCAATTTTCTGAATTGTCTCCTTTACCTCAACGCAATTTGAAATGATTTATATAATCTTCAGGCAAATTACTTAAGAAAAAGCAAAAGCAATGGACTCTAATAAGGAGGTTCTGCACTCTCATTTAAGGATATATACCTAACACAACATTGAAACTTGGGATTGCTATTTATAATCTTCAACCACTAAAGTGTATTCTATGCAATTGAGTCCATTACTTGTATTTTTGTTCAATTAACTTTTTCTAATATTGTATTTTTCTCACCAATCAAATCAAACGACATTAACATCAAATTTAAAAATCAAAATATTGCATTTTTGCAATTTTTAGAATTTTAAAATCTACTAGGGATAAATAAATTGTTAATAATCTATTGAATTGAAATTTTGCAATTTGCTCAATTCTCTCATTGGCCTCAAGGCAATTGGAAATGATTTATATAATCTTTAGGAAAATTACTTAAGGAAAAGCAAAAGCAATAGACTGTGATAAGAAGGGTCTGCACTCCCATCTAGGGATATATGCTTAACACAATATTGAAATTTGGGTTTGCTATTTATAATATTCATCCAATAAAGTGTATTTTATACAATTGAGTCCATTACTTGTATTTTTGTTCAATTAACATATTCAAATATTATATTTTTCACATATTATATTTTTCTCACCAATTAAATCAAACGACATTAACAATAAATTTAAAAATCAAAATATTTCAATTTTGTACTTTTTCGAATTTTAAAATCTCGAAGGGATAAATAAATTGTCAATACTCTGTTGAATTTAAATTTTGCAATTTTCTAAATTGTCTCTTTTTCCTCAACGCAATTTGAAATGATTTATATAATTTTCAGGAAAATTACTTAGGAAAAAGCAAAATCAATTAACTGTAATAAGAAGGCTCTGCACTACCATTCGGGGATATATGCTTAACACAACATTGAAACTTGGGATTGCTATTTATAATATTCATCTAAAGTGTCTTTTATGCAATTGAGTCCATTACTTATATTTTTGTTCAATGAACTTATTCAAATATTGTATTTTTCTCACCAATCAAATCAAATGACATTAACAACAAATTTAAAAATCAAAATATTGCATTTTTGCAATTTTAAGAATTTTGAAATCTACTAGGGATAAATAAATTGTTTATAATCTGTTGAATTTAAATTTTGCAATTTTCTTAATTCTCTCCTTTGCCTCTATGCAATTTGAAAAGATTTATAGAATTCTTGTTTTCAAACAAATTACCTAAGAAGAAGGAAAAGTAATGGACTCTAATAAGATGGTTTCACACTTTCATCTAGGGATAGATATTTCACACAACCTTGAAACTTAACTTTGCTATTTATAATATTCATCCACTAAAGTCTTTTTTATGCAATTGTGTTCATTACTTGTATTTTTGTTCAATTAACATATTCAAATATTATATTTGTCACATATTATATTTTTTCCACCAATTAAATCAAACAACATTAACAATAAATAGAAAAATCAAAAGATTTCAATTTTGAAATTTTTAGAATTTTAAAATCTATTAGGGATAACTGAATTGTTGATACTCTATTGAATTTAAATTTTGCATTTTTCTAAAATGTCTCCTTTGCCTCAACACAATTTGAAATAATTTATATAAGTTTCAAGCAAATTACTTAAGAAAAAGCAAAAACAATAGACTCCCATCTAGGGATGTATGCTTAATGCAACATTGAAACTTGGGTTTGTTATTTATAATATTGTTGTTCCCATAACCTTGTATGGGTTATAATTGTTGTCAACTAGGGTTAAGTGTGCAAGAAAGTAAAGCCACATGGAAGGGCAAGAAAGTAAATTTGCCGCATAAGGGCAAGAATGTAAATCCTCCACATAAACCCTATTAGGGTTTCATGGAAAAGAGTATACAAAGGCCTTGGAAGACAAAACAAAAAAGAAGGGGGGCCAACAAAATTGAATAAACAGCAACCCTACAACAATCGGCCAAAAGGAAGAGAAAATAATATACCAAAAGGGAACCCCACTGTCGGCAAAAAAAAGGAGAAAAAGAGGAGATGGCCAAAAGGGGGGCTGAACGAAAAACAAAGGTCAAGAGGAGACGACCGAAAAGAGAGTAGAACGGCAAGAGATTAGAAACGACACCACTAGGAAAGCAAACCAAAAACGTCACCACTGGGAGCACAAACTAGAACATGTGACCTCCTGCAAGGAAACCAAAAACACGTCCTGCAAGCAAACCAGAAACACGTCCTGCAAGCAAACCTGAAACGCACAACCAGCAAGAGGAGAAATAAGAAACAGACCACCCGGAAGATAAGACAGCAGACCTGGTATCTGTGAGATCACCCGAAAGAGAATACAACAGACCTGGTATCCGTGAGACTACCTGGAAGAGAAGACAGTAGACCAGAAGCGTGAGGCAGGCCGAGAGATGTGAACCAGAAAAACCAGTAGCATGAGGCAGGCCAAGAGACGTGAAATGGCAGACCAGAAGCATGGGCGTATGTCAAGAGATGGCGTGAGACCAGAACGTGCAACGGAGTGATAGACCAGAAGCGTGAGGACAGGTTGTGAAACAGTAAGACCGTGAAATAGGAGACGGGTGAGACCATGAGACAGTGAAAGCAGGAGCTGTGTGAGGCAACCTAGAGAAGGAATTCAGCGAAGCATCGGAAAGAACTCAACGTATTTCCAAATTTCTTCAAGAGAGATTGTGGTGAACTTCTAAGCGGCAGTGGAGCAGCCTTTCAATTCAACAAAGGCATGACAAGCTAGAAGAAGGGTAGACACAGTAAGTGACACTCTTTGTATTATACTTGCTTAGTAATTGCAATAGTGAAAGGACCAGAAGATTAAGACATCGATTGTAACTGGAATTCTCAAGTATAGTAGATAGTCTTGGTAAGGGAGAGCCCCTACCACTGTGGATGTACGTCACGTTGACGGAACCATGTAAATCTCATGTGTCCTTAATCTGCTTTACGTTCTATATTTTGAATTGAGTTGTGAACGCAGCTAAAGTATCAGCCAACCCATAAACTAACGAAGACCTAAACAAGAACATCTAAATTGTCTATTAGGCAAGGTGTCTGACAGGTGACTTTGAGGACTATTGTGATTAGTAGGTAGCAATAGATTTACCTTAGTCAAATTTGAGAAAGAGTTCGCTTTTAAGAAGAGATTAAAGTTGTTCATTTATCCGTGAATTGCGAATTGTGGTGATACTGATTCAACCCCCTTCTCAGTATCACAAACTAGTAGATCCTAGGGTGAAGTTGGGAACTTCAATTGGTATCAGAGCACAGGTTCACCAGGATAAAGCATAATAGCTTGGTGTACTAGTTTGAAGAGCTCTAGAAGTTTTAACTTGTTCAACATACTAAGAAATGGACGCCGGTACCAGCACCAACACTACTTACAACAAGAAGGTTCCAATCTTCAACGAAACCAACTACCATATGTGGAGAGTGAGAATACAGGTGGTATTTGCAACCATGGGCATGAATGTGGTGAAATCTGTACAGGAGTGTTTTGAGCCTCTAGAAGAAGGTAAAGATCCAACCCCAGAGGAATTAAGACAGTTTGAGATAAATGGGAAGGCCTTAAACATCATCATTTCAGCATTGATAGATGCTGAATATACTAAAGTTATGGACTACAAATCTGCCAAGGAGATATGGGACAGATTGCAGAAAGTCTATGAAGGTGATGGTAGAATGAAGGAGGCCAAGCTTCAAGTTTTCAAGGAGAGATATGAATCTCTTAGAATGCAGAAAAATGAGGCAGTCCAAGAGTTCTTCACCAGGGTTATTGATACTGTAAACAATCTTAGAAGTCATAGGAAGAATAAGAAGGACTCATCTATTGTGAAGAAAATTCTGAGAATTCTGCCTGAGAGGTTTGCCTCAAAGGTGGCAGCCATAGAGGAGAGTAGAGATCTCAATTCTATGTCTCTGCATGATCTCCAGTGCAATCTCATTGCATATGAGATGAGAATAAAGTCAACTGAGAGCTCCTTAACATCAAAGGTATCAAAGGAGGCAGCTTTCAAAGCTATGAAACACTTGAAGATAAAAGAAGAGGAAGAATCATCCAGTGAGGATGATGATGATGAGGAGGAAGAAAGTGAAGGTGAAGTGTTGGCATACTTCACAAGGAAGATCAAAAAGGGGTCTAAGAAGGGTCCTTGAGATGTTATTGTTGTGGACAGACTGGACACTTTGCTTCTCAGTGCAAAGTGAAACTTGATGATGAAGATGAGGATGGTGATGAGCAGAATTCAAAATGGTGAAGACCATCATTCAAGTCAAGGAAGTCTAGCAAGAAGACTGCTAACCCACAGAAGAAGAAGAGAGGCTCATTCAAGAGTTATGTGAGCTAGACAAAAGAAGCCAATGAGGAGGAAGATGTAGACTCATCAGATGAGCATGCCTTTATGGCATCAACTCGATGTGGTAGTTCAACCTTTGAAGAGGAAGAGGAGATTAATGAAGAAGAACCAGATCTTGAAGCTGAGTTAGAAGCAGCTTCAAAGGAGATAATCAGAAGGGGTAGAACCATAAGCAATGGACCGTAATAAGGTGGTTCTGCACTCCCATCTTAGGATATATGCGTAACACAACATTAAAACTTGGGATTGCTATTTATAATATTCATCCACTAAAGTGTATTTTATGCAATTGAGTCCATTACTTGTATTTTTGTTCAATTAACTTATTCAAATATTGTATTTTTCTCACCAATCAAATCAAACGACTTTAACAACAAATTTTAAAATCAAAATATTGCATTTTTGCAAGTTTTAAAATTTTAAAATCTTCCAGGGATAAATAAATTGTCAATAATTTGTTGAATTTAAATTTTGCAATTTTCTTAATTCTCTCCTTTGCCTCAATGCAATTTGAAATGATTTATAAAATTCCTATTTTCAGACAAATTACTGAAGAAAAATGAAAAGCAATGGACTCTAATAAGATAGTTCTGTACTCCCCTCTAGGGATATATGCTTCACACAACCTTGAAATTTGAGTTTGTTATCTATAATATTCATCCACTAAAGTGTATTTTATGCAATTGAGTCCATTACTTGTATTTTTGTTCAATTAACATATTCAAATATTATATTTCTTACATAGGATATTTTTCTCACCAATTAAATAAAACGACATTAATGATAAATTTAAAAATCAAAATATTTCAATTTTGCAATTTTTAGAATTTTAAAGTCCGCTGGGGATAAGTGAATTGTTAATACTCTGTTGAATTTAAATTTTTCAATTTTCTGACTTGTCTCCTTCGCCACAACGCAATTTAAAATGATTTATATAATCTTCAGGCAAATTACATATGAAAAAGAAAAAGCAATGGACTGTAATAAGGTGGTTTTGCACTCCCATCTTAGGATATATGCGTAACACAACATTGAAACTTGGGATTGCTATTTATAATATTCATCCACTAAAGTGTATTTTATGCAATTGAGTCCATTACTTGTATTTTTGTTCAATTAACATATTTAAATATTATAATTTTCACATATTATATTTTTCTTACCAGTTAAATCGAACGACATTAATAATAAATTTAAAAGTTAAAATATTTCAATTTTCCAATTTTTAGAATTTTAAAATCTGCAAGGGATAAATGAATTGTCAATTCTCTGTTGAAGTTAAATTTTGCAATTTTCAGAATTGTCTCCTTTGCCTCATCCACTAAAGTGTACTTTATGCAACTAAGTCCATTATTTGTATTTTTGTTTAATTAACTTATTCAAATATTGCATTTTTCTCACCATTCAAATCAAACGACATTAATAATATATTTAAAAATCAAAATATTGCACTTTTGCAATATTTGGAATTTTAAAATCTGCTAGGGATAAATGATTTGTTAATACTCTGTTGAATTTAAATTTTGCAATTTTCTGAATTGTCTCCTTTGCCTTAATACAATTTGAAATGATTTATAAAATCTTCACGCAAATTGTTTAAGAAAAAGAAAAAGCAATGGGTTGTAATAAGAAGATTCTGCACTCTCATCTAGGGATATATGCTTAACATAACATTGAAACTTGGGATTGCTATTTGTAATATTCATCCGCTAAAGTGTATTTTATGCAATTGAATCCATTACTTGTATTTTTGTTCAATTAACTTATTCAAATATTGTATTTTTCTCACCAATCAAATCAAACGACATTAATAATATATTTAAAAATCAAAATGTTGCACTTTTGCAATTTTTGGGATTTTAAAAATCTGCTAGGGATAAATGATTTGTCAATACTATGTTGAATTTAAATTTTGCAATTTTCTGAATTGTCTCCTTTGCCTCAACACAATTTAAAATGATTTATATAACTTTCAGGCAAATTACTTAAGAAAAAGCAAAAGCAATGGACTGTAATAAGAAGGTTCTGCACTCCCATACAGGGATATATGCTTAACATAACATTGAAACTTGGGATTGCTATTTGTAATATTCATCCGCTAAAGTGTATTTTATGCAATTAAGTCCATTACTTGTATTTTTGTTCAATTAACTTATTCAAATATTGTATTTTTCTTACCCATCAAATCAAACGACATTAACAACAAATTTAAACATCAAAATATTGCATTTTTGCAATTTTAGAATTTTAAAATCTGCTAGGGATAAATAAATTGTCAATAATCTATTAAATTTAAATTTTGCAATTTTCTTAATTCTCTCCTTTGCCTCAATACAATTTGAAATGATTTAAAGAATTGTTGTTTTCAGACAAATTACTTAAGAAAAAGGAAAAGCAATGGACTCTAATAAGATGGTTCTGCACTCCCATGTAGGGATATATGCTTCACATAACCTTGAAACTTGAGTTTGCTATTCATAATATTCATTCACTAAAGTGTCTTTTATACAATTGAGTCCATTCCTCGTATTTTTTGTTCAATTAACATATTCTTAGCAATTAAATTAAACGACATTAATAATAAATATAAAAATCAAAATATTTCAATTTTACAATTTTTCAATTTTAAATCTACTAGGGATAATTGAATTGTCAATACTCTGTTGAATTTAAATTTTGCAATTTTCTGAATTGTCTCCTTTGCCTTAACACAAATTGAAATGATTTATATAATCTTCAAGCAAATTACTTAAGAAAAAGAAAAAAGCAATGGATTGTAATAAGAAGGTTCTGCACTCTCATCTAGGGATATATGCTTAGCACAACATTGAAACTTGGGATTGCTATTTATAATATTCATCCACTAAAGTGTATTTTATGCAATTGAGTCCTTTTTTTGTATTTTTGTTCAATTAACTTATTCAAATATTGTATTTTTCTCACCAATCAAATCAAATGACACTAACAACAAATTTCAAAATCAAAATATTGCATTTGTGCAATTATTAAAATTTTAAAATCTGCTATGGACAAATAAATTGTCCATAATATGTTAAAATTAAATTTTCCAATTTTCTTAATTGTCTCCTTTGCATCAATGCAATTTTAAATGATTTATAGAATTCTCGTCTTCAGACAAATTACCTAAGAAAAAGGAAAAGCAATGGACTGTAATAAGATGGTTCCCCACTCCCATCAAGGGATATATGCTTCACACAACCTTAAAACTTGATATTGCTATTTATAATATTCATCCATTAAAGTGTCTTTGATGCAATTGAGTCCACTACATGTATTTTTGTTAAATTAACATATTCAAATATTATATTTTTACATATTATATTTTTCTCACCAATTAAATCAAACGAAATTAACATTAACTTTAAAAATTAAAATATTTCAATTTTGCATTTTTTGAATTTTAAAATCTGCTAGGGATAAATGAATTGTCGATACTCTGTTGAATTTAAATATTCCAATTTTCTGAATTGTCTCCTTTGCCTCAACGCAATTTGAAATAATTTATATAATCTTCAGGCAAATTACTTAAGAAAAAGTAAAAGCAATGGACTGTAATAAGAAGGTTTTGCACTGCTATCTAGGGATATATGCTTAGCACAAGTTATTTATAATATTGATCCACTAAAGTGTATTTTATGCAATTGAGTCTTTTATTGGTATTTTTGCTCAATTAACTTATTCAAATATTGAATTTTTCTCACCAATCAAATCAAATGACACTAACAACAATATTCAAAATCAAAATATTGCATTTTTGCAATTTTTAAAATTTTAAAATCTACTAGGGACAAATAAATTGTCCATACTCTGTTAAAATTAAATTTTGCAATTTTCTTAATTGTCTCCTTCGCCTCAATGCAATTTTAAATGATTTATAGAATTCTTATCTTCAGACAAATTACTTAAGAAAAATGAATAGCAATGGACTCTAATAAGATGGTTCCCCACTCCCATCTAGGGATATATGCTTCACACAACCTTGAAACTTGAGATTACTATTTATAATATTCATACACTAAAGTGTCTTTTGTGCAATTGAGTCCATTACATGTATTTTTCTTCAATTAACATATTCAAATATTATATTTTTCACATATTATATTTTTCTCACCAATTAAATCAAATGACATTAACAATAAATGTAAAAATAGAAATATTTCAATTTTGCAATTTTTAGAATTTTAAAATCTGCAAGGGATAACTGAATTGTCAATACTCCATTGAATTTAAATTTTGCAATCGTTTGAATTGTCTCCTTTGCCTTAATGTAATTAAATCAAAAGACATTAAAAATAAATTTAAAAATCAAAATATTTCAATTTTGCAATTTTTCAAATTTTAAAATTTGGTAGGGATACATGAATTGTCAGTACTCTGTTGAATTTAAATTTTGCAATTTTATGAATTATCTCCTTGCCTAAGAAATTTGAAATGATTTATATAATCTTCAGGCAAATTACTTAAGAAAAAGCAAAAACAATGGACTCTTATAAGAAGGTTTTGCACTCCCATCTAGAGATATATGCTTAACACAACATTAAAACTTGGGATTACTATTTATAATATTCCTCCACCAAAGTGTATTTTATGCAATTGAGTCCATCACTTGTATTTTTGTTCAATTAACTTATTCAAATATTGTATTTTTCTCACCAATCAAATCAAACGACATTAACAACAAATTTAAAAATCAAAATATTCCATTTTTGCAATTTTTAAAATTTTAAAATTTGCTAGGGATAAATAAATTCCCAATAATCTGTTGAATTTAAATTTTGCAATTTTCTTAATTCTATCCTTTGCCTCAACGCAATTTGAAATGATTTATAGAATTCTTGTTTTTAGTCAAATTACTTAAGAAAAAGGAAAAGCAATGGACTGTAAGAAGATGGTTCTTCACTCCTATTTACGAATATATGCTTAACATAACATTGAAATTTGGGTTTGTTATTTATAATATTCATCTAATAATGTGTATTTTATGCAATTGAGTCCATTACTCGTATTTTTGTTCAATTAACATATTCAAATATTATATTTTTCACATATTATATTTTTCTCACCAATTAAATCAAACGACATTAACATTAAATTTAAAAATCAAAATATTTCAATTTTGCACTTTTTCGAATTTTAAAATCTACTAGGGATAAGTGAATTGTCAATACTCTGTTGAATTTAAATTTTGCAATTTTCGAATTGTCTCCTTTGCCTCAACGCAATTTGAAATAATTTCTATAATGTTCAAGCAAATTACTTAAGAAAAAGCAAAAGCAATCGACTGTAATAAGAAGGCTCTGCACTCCCATCTAGGGATATATGCTTAACACAATATTGAAACTTGGGATTGGTATTTATTGTATTCACCCACTAAAGTGTATTTTATGCAATTGAGTCCATTACTCGTATTTTTGTTCAATTAACATATTCAAATATTATTTTCATATTATATTTTCTCACCAATTAAATCAAATAACATTAATATTAAATTTAAAAATCAAAATATTTCAATTTTGCACTTTTTCGAATTTTAAAATCTGCTAGGGATAAGTGAATTGTCAATGCTCTGTTGTATTTAAATTTTGCAATTTTCAGAATTGTCTCCTTTGCCTCAACGCAATTTGAAATAATTTCTATAATGTTCAAGCAAATTACTTAAGGAAAAGCAAAAGCAATCGACTATAATAAGAAGGCTCTGCACTGCCATCAAGGGATATATGCTTAACAAAACATTGAAACTTGGGATTGCTATTTATAATATTCATCCACTAAAGTGTCTTTTATGCAATTGAGTCCATTAATTGTATTTTTGTTCAATTAACATATTCAAATATTGTATTTTTCACACCAATCAAATCAAATGACATTAACAATAAATTTAAAAATCAAAATATTGCATTTTTGCAATTTTTGAATTTTAAAATCTACTAGGAAGAAATGAATTATCAATACTCTGTTTGATTTAACTTTTCCAATTTTCTGAATTGTCTCCTTTGCCTCAACGTAATTTGAAATGATTTATATAATCTTCAGGCAAATTACTTAAGAAAAAGCAAAAACAATGGACTCTAATAAGAAGGTTCTGCACTCCCATCTAGGGATATATGCTTAACACAACATTGAAACTTGGGATTACTATTTATAATATTCATCCACCAAAGTGCATTTTATGCAATTGAGTCCATCACTTGTATTTTTGTTCAATTAACTTATTCAAATATTATATTTTTCTCACCAATCAAATCAAACGACATTAACAACAAATTTAAAAATCAAAATATTCATTTTTGCAATTTTTAAAATTTTAAAATCTGCTAGGGATAAATAAATTCCCAATAATCTGTTGAATTTAAATTTTGCAATTTTCTTAATTTTATCCTTTGCCTCAATGCAATTTGAAATGATTTATAGAATTCTTGTTTTCAGACAAATTACTTAAGAAAAAGGAAAAGCAATGGACTGTAATAAGATGGTTCTTCACTCCTATCTAGGGATATATGCTTAACACAACATTGAAACTTGGGTTTGTTATTTATAATATTCATCTAATAATGTGTATTTTATGCAATTGAGTCCATTACTCGTATTTTTGTCAATTAACATATTCAAATATTATATTTTTCACATATTATATTTTTCTCTCCAATTAAATCAAACGACATTAATATTAAATTTAAAAATCAAAATATTTCAATTTTGCACTTTTTCAAATTTTAAAATCTGCTAGGGATAAGTGAATTGTCAATACTCTGTTGAATTTAAATTTTGCAATTTTCAGAATTGTCTCCTTTGCTGCAACGCAATTTGAAAGAATTTCTATAATGTTCAAGCAAATTACTTAAGAAAAAGCAAAAGCAATCGACTGTAATAAGAAGGCTCTACACTCCCATCTAGGGATATATGCTTAACACAACATTGAAACTTGGGATTGGTATTTATAGTATTCACCCACTAAAGTGTATTTTATGCAATTGAGTCCATTACTTGTATTTTTGTTCAATTAACATATTCAAATATTATATTTTTCACATATTATATTTTTCTCACCAATTAAATCAAACGACTTTAACAATAAATTTAAAAATCAAAATATTTCAATTTTGCAATTTTTCAAATTTTAAAATCTGCTTGGGATAAGTGAATTGTCAATACACTGTTGAATTTAAATTTTGCAATTTTCTAAATTGTCTCTTTTGCCTAAATGCAATTTGAAATGATTTATGTAATCTTCAAGCAAATTACTTAAGAAAAAGCAAAAGCAATAGACTATAATAAGAAGGTTTTGCACTCCTATCTAGGGGTATATGCTTAACACAACAATGAAACTTAGGATTGCTATTTATAATATTCATCCACTAAATTGTATTTTATGCAATTGAGTTTATTACTTGTATTTTTGTTCAATTAAGATATTCAAATATTGTATTTTTCACACCAATCTAATCAAACGACATTAACAACAAATTTAAAAATCAAAATATTGCATGTTTGTAATTTTTAGAATTTTAAAATCTGCTAGGGATAAATAAATTGTCAATAATCTGTTGGATTTAAATTTTGAAAATTTCCTAATTGTCTCGTTTGCCTCAATGCAATTTGAAATAATTTATAGAATTCTTGTCTTTAGACAAATTAGTTAAGAAAAAGGAAAAGGAAAGGACTCTAACAAGATGGTTCCCCACTCTCATCTAGGGATATACGCTTTACACAACCTTGAAACTTGAGATTGTTATTTATAATATTCAATCCACTAAAGTGTCTTTTATGAAATTGAGTCCATTACTTGTAATTTTGCTCAATTAATAGATTCAAATATTATACTTTTCACATATTATATTTTTCTCACCAATTAAATCAAACGACATTAACAATAAATTTAAAAATCAAAATATTTCAATTTTGCAATTTTTAGAATTTTAAAATCTATTAGGGATAAATGAAATGTCAATACTCTATTGAAGTTAACGTTTGCAATTTTCTCAATTGTGTCCCTTGCCTTAACGCAATTTGAAATGATTTATATAATCTTCAGGCAAATTGTTTAAGAAAAAGCAAAAGCAATGGACTGTAATAAGAAAGTTCTGCACTCCCATGTAGGGATATATGCTTAACACAACAATGAAACTTGGGATTGCTATTTATAATATTTATCCACTAAATTGTATTTTATGCAATTGAGTCCATTACTTATATTTTTATGCAATTAAGATCTTCAAATATTGTATTTTTCTCACCAATCAAATCAAACGACATTAACAATAAATTTAAAAATCAAAATATTCCATTTTTCATATTTTTAGAATTTTAAAATCTACTAGGGATAAAGAAATTGTTATTAATCTGTAGAATTTAAATTTTACAATTTTCTGAATTGTCTCCTTTGCCTCAATGTAATTTGAAATGATTTATAGAATTCCTGTCTTCAGACAAATTACTTAGGAAAAAGGAAAACCAATGGACTCTAAAAAGATGGTTCCCCACTCCCATCTAGGGATATATGGTTTACACAACCTTGAAACTTGAGATTGCTATTTATAATATTCATCCACTAAAGTGTCTTTTCTGCAATTGAGTCTGTTATTTGTATTTTTGTTTACTTGTATTATATTTTTCTCACCAATTAAATCAAACGATATTAATAATAAATTTAAAAAATCAAAATATTACATTTTTGCAATTTGTTGGAATTTTAATATCTACTAGGGATAAATGAATTGTCAATACTCTGTTGAATTTAACTTTTGCAATTTTCCAAATTGTCTTATTTGCCTCAACGCAATTTCAAATGATTTATATAATTTTTGGGCAAATTACTTAAGAAAAAGCAAAAGCAATGGACTGTACTAAGAAGGTTCTGCACTCCCATCTATGAATATATGCTTAACACAACCTTGAAACTTGGGTTTGCTATTTATAATATTCGTCCACTAAAGTGTATTTTATACAATTGAGTCCATCACTTGTATTTTTGTTCAATTAACATATTCAAATATTATATTTTCATATTATTTTTTCACCAATTAAATCAAACGACATTGACATTAAATTTAAAAATCAAAATATTTCATTTTTGCAATTCTTCAAATTTTAAAATCTCTTAGGGATAAATGAATTGTCAATACTCTGTTGAATTACAATTTTGCAATTTTCGGAATTGTTTCCTATGCCTTAACGTAATTTGAAATGATTTATATAATTTTCAAGCAAATTACTTAAAAAAAAGTAAAAGTAGTCAACTATAATAAGAAGGTTCTGCAGTCCCAACTAGGGATATATGCTTAACACAATATTAAAACTAGGGACTGCTATTTATAATATTCATCCACTAAAGTGTATTTTTTGCAATTGAGTCCATTACTTATATTTTTGTTCAATTAACATATTGAAATATTATATTTTTCACATATTATATTTTTCTCACCAATTAAATCAAATGACATTAACGAAAAATTTAAAAATCAAAATATTTCAATTTTGCAATTTTTTGAATTTTAAAATCTGCTTGGGATAACTGTATTGTCAATACTCTATTGAATTTAAATTTTGTAATTTTCTAAATTGTCTCCTTTGCCTCAACGCAATTTGAAATGATTTATATAATTTTCAGGCAAATTACTTAAGAAAAAGCAAAAGAAATGGACTATAATAAGAAGGTTCTGCACTCCCATCCAAGGATATATGCTTAATACAACATTAAAACTTGAGATTGCTATTTATAATATTCATGCTTGAAAGTGTATTT
Source organism: Bruguiera gymnorhiza (assembly GCA_020883675.1). Classification (NCBI taxonomy): domain Eukaryota; kingdom Viridiplantae; phylum Streptophyta; class Magnoliopsida; order Malpighiales; family Rhizophoraceae; genus Bruguiera; species Bruguiera gymnorhiza. Next base: position 19,018 of record JAIRCJ010000487.1, read on the forward strand.
TATGCAATTGAGTGCATTACTTGTATTTTTGTTCAACTAACTTATTCAAATATTGTATTTTTCTCACCAATCAAATTAAAGGACATTAACAACAAATTTAACAATCAAAATATTGCATTTTTGCAATTTTTAGAATTTTAAAATCTGCTAGGGATAAGGGATAAAGAAATTGTCAATAATATGTAGAATTTAAATTTTGTAATTTTCTTAATTGTCTCCTTTGCCTCAATGTAATTTGAAATGATTTATAGAATTCCTGTGTTCAGACAAATTACTTAGGAAAAAGGAAAACCAATGAACTCTAAAAAGATGGTTCCCTACTCCCATCTAGGGATATATGCTTTACACAACCTTGAAACTTGAGATTGCTATTTATAATATTCATCCACTAAAGTTTCTTTTGTGTAATTGAGTCCATTACTTGTATATTTTTTCAATTGACATATTCAAATATTATATTTTTCACATATTATATTTTTCTCACCAATTAAATCAAACGACATTAACAACAAATTTGAAAATCAAAATATTGCATTTTTGCAATTTTTAGAATTTTAAAATCTGCTAGGGATAAAAAAATTGTTAATAATTTGTACAATTTAAATTTTGCAATTTTCTTAAGTGTCTCCTTTGCCTCAATGTAATTTGAAATGATTTATAAAATTCCTATCTTTAGACAAATTACTTAGGAAAAAGGAAAACCAATGGACTCTAAAAAGATGGTTCCCCACTCCCATCTAGGGATATATGCTTTACACAACCTTGAAACTTGAGATTGCTATTTATAATATTCATCCACTAAAGTGTCTTTTATGGAATTAAGTCCATTACTTGTATTTTTGTTCAATTAACATATTTGAATATTGTAATTTTCCCACCAATCAAATCAAAAGACATTAACAATAAATTTAAAAATCAAAATATCGCATTTTCGCAATTTTTAGAATTTTAAAATCTGCTAGGGAGAAATGAATTGTCAATACTCTGTTGAATTTAACTTTTTCTATTTTCTTAATTCTCTCCTTTGCCTCAATGCAATTTGAAATGATTTATATAATCTTTAGGCAAATTACTTGAGAAAATGCAAAAACAGTGGATTATAATAAGAATGTTCTGCACTCCCATTTAGGGATATATACTTAACACAACATTGAAACTAGGGATTGCTATTTATAATATTCATCGACTAAATTGTATTTTATGCAATTGAGTCCATTACTTGTATTTTTGTTCAATTAACTTATTCAAATATTGTATCTTTCTCCCCAATCAAATCAAACGACATTAACAACAAATTTAAAAATCAAAATATTGCATTTTTGCAATTTTTATAATTTTAAAATCTGCTAGGGATAAAGAAATTGTTAATAATCTGTAGAATTTAAATTTTGCAATTTTCTTAATTGTCTCCTTTGCCTCAATGTAATTTGAAACGATTTATAGAATTCTTGTATTTAGACAAATTACTTAGGAAAAAGGAAAACCAATGGACTCTAAAAAGATGGTTCCCCACTCCCATTTAAGGATATATGCTTTACACAAACTTGAAACTCGAGATTGCTATTTATAATATTCATATACTAAAGTGTCTTTTATGAAATTGAGTCCATTACTTGTATTTTTGTTCAGTTGACATGTTCAAATATTATATTTTTCACATATTATATTTTTCTCACCAATTAAATCAAACGATATTAACAATAAATTTTAGAATCAAAATATTACATTTTTGCAATTTGTTGGAATTTTAAAATCTGCTAGGGATAAATGAATTGTCAATACTCTATTGAATTTAACTTTTGCAATTTTCTGAATTGTCTCTTTTGCCTCAACGCAATTTGAAATGATTTATATAATTTTCGGGCAAATTACTTAAGAAAAAGCAAAAGCAATGGACTGTACTAAGAAGGTTCTGCACTCCCATCTAGGAATATATGCTTAACATAACATTGAAACTTGGGTTTGCTATTTATAATATTCATCCACTAAAGTGTATTTTATGCAATTGAGTCCATTACTTGTATTTTTATTCAATTAACATATTCAAATATTATATTTTTCACATATTATATTTTTCTCACCAATTAAATCAAACAACATTAACATTAAATTTAAAAATCAAAATATTTCATTTTTGCAATTCTTCGAATTTTAAAATCTATTAGGGATAAATAAATTGTCAATACTCTGTTGAATTTGAATTTTGCAATTTTCGGAATTGTTTCCTATGCTTAACATAATTTGAAATGATTTATATAATTTTCAAGCAAATTACTTAAGAAAAGGCAAAAGCAATCAACTGTAATAAGAAGGTTCTGCACTCTCATCTAAGGATATATGCTTAACACAACATTAAAACTAGAGACTGCTATTTAGAATATTTATCCACTAAAGTGTATTTTTTTCAATTGAGTCCATCACTTGTATTTTTTGTTCAACTAACTTATTTAAATATTGTATTTTTCTCACCAATCAAATTAAAGGACATTAACAACAAATTAACAATTAAAACATTGCATTTTTGCAATTTTTAGAATTTTAAAATCTGGCTAGGGCATAAATAAA